>CM053610.1:64030671-64055052 GCA_028646535.1 Procyon lotor
CCTTTGGGAACTACTACTGTGGAAGACTTGAAGTGTGGCCTTGAGATGTTGAAGCCTCTTGGCCCCATTCTGCAAGCCATTCAGGTGTGTCTTCCTTCCCAGCCAGCTTTTCTAATTCCTGCTGATAGCTATGCTGGTAATGCAGATACCTTATGTTCCTTCTCTGTTTACCCAAGAAAATCTTCACAAATTCTAAGAGACCAGTTTCCTTATTCTTAGAAGCCAAGGTCTTCAGCTCTTGCAGGTGCTTGAGTAACTTCTTTTCCACATCCTGAGCAATCACTATAGCTTGCAGGTCAGTTCCCCAGTACTCTACATCAGGCCTCTTAGTCACCGGAAGGCAGATTTTACTCTGACGGTCTCTTAGAAATTTTATGAACTGCTTTGCATGTTCTCTCTTCACTATTGCTTGGTCTTGGAAAAAAGGCACATAAACAGGTGCATCAGAGTCTTCACACTTCCCACATCAGGCTCCCTGCTCAGGGAGGAGCCTGCTTCTCCCTCTGCCTGCCGCTCCCCCTGCTTTTGCACGTGCTCTCTTTCTCTGGCAAATAAATAAATAAAATTATAAAAATAAACAAGCAAAAAAAAAAAAAGCAACCAAAAACTGTTTCTAGATATGGAAGGACACTGATGCATTTTGCTAACAATAGTATACAATATATATACAATCTATAATCTATATATATATATATTGAAGGAGGAGGAACCGGAATTAACTGCAGTATGTGGCCATAACGCAAACACTATTCTGTGCAGCCTTTGATCTTTGATCTGTGCAGCACTCGATCAAAGATAAAGTGATTGGGGCGCCTGGGTGGCTCAGTCGTTGGGCATCTGCCTTCGGCTCAGGTCATGATCCCGGGGTCCTGGGATCGAGCTCCGCATAGAGCCCAGCATTGGGCTCCCTGCTCCACGGGAAGCTTGGTTCTGCCTCTTCCGCTCCCCCTGCTTGTGTTCCCTCTCTCACTGTATCTCTCTCTGTCAAATAAATAAATCAAATCTTTTAAAACATAAAAAAGATAAAGTGATTAAACAAAATATTAAAGATAAAACAATTAAAATGGGTAGACTGGCCATCCTGAAAGCCATTCGTTCCATGTGGGCTGGTGCCCCTGCACACAGGATTTGGTGAGAGTTCCAGCTACTTCACCCCAAGTTCCATGCTCATCTTTCTGTTGGGTGAGCGGTAGCATCCTCTCCTCAGACTCATAACGACAGCAGAGCTGTGTCATTGCGGGTGTGAGTTCCTACGCGTGGAACAGGTGTGCCTGCCCAGGGCAGGTGGTCAGGATGTAGGCAGCAGGTACTCACCTGTCCCAGCCTGTTGTCCTCGCCGGGCAGGTGATCCCTTAGCCTCTTCGAGGAGGCCGAGCACTCTTTCTCAGATTCCCAAGATTCTGCCTCAGTTGTTCTGTACCAGTCGTTGACTTCTCTGTGATGTGAGGTTAATGAGAAATGACAGGTTGCTGCTTTTTTTTCTTTTTTTTTTTTTTGCCTCTCTGTGTAGAAGCCACCGAGCACACTTTCCCAACTGCCATCAGCTTGAGACTAACTTCCGACATCTGGATCCCATTTCGGCATCCAAGCAGACACTCACAGGTTTCGTATGAAGCTAGCCTTCACGTTGCACGCTGTGTAGATAGCAGTATACACGTAACTCACTCAGGGCAGAACATGCAAAGTTGCACCTACACTGCATCGCGTCTAGGTCCATAAACTGTATTCAAGGGAATCAGAGGGAAGACAGAGGCTTCCTGTGATGCAACAAAATACTTCTAAGGAACATGAGCGACTTTGTAGCAGCCTGGAATAGAATGACAAATGCAGCCACAGTATTAGTAATGTGCTAGAGTAAGAGACAGTGAATATGATCATCCTCTCCCTGCCTCCCCCACCCCCATGGTCTTTATTAGCTTGGTCCTGACAGTCTAACCTTACAGAGCTCTACCCAGTCCTGACAGCTGCATAAACCCCGCAAACAAATAGGGACTTGGTGCAGCCTTTTAGATTTAGGATCATGTTGAAGCTTATGAATCAGATTTTTCTATGTGTGGACATGACAACTATGGAAAAACTGTAATTTAGGACATATTCTCTTTATCCTTTTATGTAGAATTTCACTTTAATGTGATGCAAATGACAGTAAGAAATACATTCAGTGAATGTTAAAGCCTTCCCATTAAAAATTCTGTATGCATTTTACATTCTAATTCATGTACAGTCAAAAACCCTGATAAAATCACAGTGCTGATTTGACTGCTGCACTTATCGTATTAATGAGGATACTTTATGCCTTTTGAAAATTGGGATATGGTCCATTATGTGATTGTAAATGATGTGATTGTATCACATAAATTTGTTATTCAATCCCCCCCTCCCTCCAGTCAGCTTTGTATATAAGAAGATTCATTGGTGAGCCAGAACTGAGGCCGGAAAACTGAACTGCAAATTAGACTTTCCTCCTTTTGTCTCTATTTCCATTTATAGAAAAGAACATAATAAACATGCACACGTGTGTGTATGTCAGTATCTGTGTGGTTTTTTTTTCTTCTCCTCCTTCTTCTTCTTTTATAAATTTCCCTAAAAGCCACAGGGAAAAGCGCACCAAGGAAGTCAAAATGAAAGAAAGCAGCAGACAGGCCTGCAGCTCCCAGAGGTACGTAGTGATTTTTCCCACAGCCCCAGCAACTCCCTCGGCGTCCGAGCCGATGCTGGATTGAGTATCGCTTGCAGATCTTTCCTTCTCCCCTCTTGCAACAAGTGAAAGGTTTGATGACGGTCTTTGGCTAAGGTTGCCTGATTCTGAGTTGCATTTGCATTCCTAAAAATACCAGCCCCTCTATTTATTTCTTTTTCTCCGGTGCCTGCCTAATTAGTCATCATTTGCTCCCAGGAGCACCGGGTGGGAGTGATCTAGGAACACAGCTGCAGTAGGCCTTTGGCTTCTTTCTGCCCCTGTACCTTCTGTTTCCGAATCCTGGCCTAGATGTCTACCTTGGTAAAGGTCAAAGAACTATTTTTTCCCCTCCTGTTCATCACTAGAGACACAAACACCTCCCCTGGCATCAAGGGCTTCAGAGTCTCCACAGAAGGAGTTACAGCACTGCCAATAGAATTGGCCTCAGAACTCTCCAGTTAAAACAAAGGAGGGACCACCGGCCCTCGGCTGCGCAGCTGTCATAGCCTTGAAGGGCTACACCCATCATTGCCTCTTTCATGACAGTCCCTGGTCCTACCTCGAGGTTGCTCGAGAGGAGCCCACAGACTGAAGTGCTCTCTTGCGTGCACGCGTGGCTGATGGCGACTGCTGCCTGGACAAATGACAAACGTTTGGTTTGGGACTCTGGAGTACTCTGTAGGTTGGATACTTTTTTTCTTTCATTTCTTCAAAAAGTTACCTTCTGTTGCCTGGAACCTGGACAAGTGGCAGTGTCCTTCACAATGGAACGGCCTCTGGAGTGGATTCCTCAGAGTTTGGACAGGCAGATGCCCAAGTTCTTGACGCCCACTTGGCAATTTCCCATCTCTGACTCTTGTTCTTGCTCACCTTGAAAGCTGACCTTTGGGTTTTATGAAGCTCTGTATTTTCCCAGGGTTCAGCTGTTACGGATGAAATTGCTTTATTCTCTTTAAGGTCTCTGTCGTGTTGTAACATCAGAAATGCAGTACCAAGTGCTTCCTCCCCCTGCGCCCACCCAAAAGGAGACAGGCTACAGGGAGTGATTTGCCTAGCAGAATACAAATATGATTGTAAATTATATCTTTTAAATGGCTTATGGGAAAAGATAAGTTGCTTGACTAAGATACACCAAAAGCTCACAGGGCATCTTTTGTGATGGGAGGTAGGTCTTTTACCTTATTTCAGATTCAAGACCAATAAGAACTTTATACAATCTTCTGGACAAAGCTTGCTACATCCTAATCTCTGCAAATCCGCTCTCTTCTGTTCACCACTCTCCGTATTAATCAGTTCTATATAACCGTACCTTTCTCGGTACTATTACACACACTGCATTTTTATGCTTCTGTTACTGAGTGGCCTTTTCTATATTTTTGCTTTATCTTGCATTCAATTACCCACAACTTGGTCGGTAGAATAGGATACCATCATTGCCTACATTTAGGCAACAGCACATTATGTCATCTTGCTTCATATATTTTACTTCTATCTCTTTTAAGAGGAAGCACATTTGAGAAATCTTGACTCTGCCTTTGGGGAGAAATCATTTACCTTCTTTCATTCAGGCTGAAATTTGTCTCCTCACTCCCTTTGGTAATAAAAAAAAAACCAACTTATTTACATCTTCTCAGATCCTATTAGTTAGCTCAATTGCCTAACTGTTGTAGTTTTAAGAAAGACCAAGTCATTTTCTTGCTTCCCGTCATTGCTGGTCTATTTTATGGGGCCCACAATGCCATATTCATGTGTCTGCTTACTTTCTTCTAAAAGCTTTTTCTGTTTCGCTCTGACGTGCAACATCATGTACATGGTCCATTTCCCTCCCACGAATAGGAAATATGGCTAAACATTCTTCCTCTAAAAGAGCAGACAGGAAGATATTTGTCTTGGCAGTATTGCCCATTGGACTCTATGTCCGAGGCTGAGCATATTTGATTCTATATGAATTTGCTCTAGTTTTTCTTCTCTCTTCTCTTTCCTAGTGTCTTAATACTTCCTTAGAATAAATTTTCCTACCTTAGATGGATCCCCCCTTTTCTCCCTTGACAATGCTGAGTAAATCAGGGTGTGGAATATTACCCATGCAAACCGCTCTCTGAGAGGTATTGCTGGCTGAAGCCACGCTGTTCGTATGCCATTCTGTACCCAACTTGGGATAATAACAGAATTGATTTTACCCGAGGAAAGACAAAGGAACCTCAGGGCTGCTTTCTGCATTATTTTGTTCTCAGGTTATACTGCTCTGAATGGTCAGATCTCTCACTAGAATATTGGGTCACATTTAGCTTCCTTTATAGCAAATCCCCTGTGGGGAACTTCTGGCATTGGACTGTGAGGTGTTACTCCTGTGTGTGTGTGTGTGTGTGTGTGTGTGTGTGTGTGCACACGCGCACATTGTCGTCAAATTATAACATAAATAAGTTTGTGTTTTCAAGTCCCCATAAATACCTTATTTTTTTATAATTATTAAGAAAGTAGATTTTAAGCTAGACACTAAAACTTGGCTTTCAGATACCATGAAAGGACTTGGTTTAAAGAACATTCTTTAATAAATTGTACGATGACCATGAGTAAGTCAACCTACACAATTATAAAGGCAATGCTGATAATAGCCACTATAAATTGGGTGCTTAGTACATCTCGTAAATGTTCCACTTGCCTCAGGCTTATTAGTTCACTAATTTTTTTCAACTCCATAAGTATGTATTACTATTATCCCTATCTTCTGGATGTAGAAACTGAGGCATAGACAGAGATTTTACTTGTTGAAGCCACCGGGGGTAAGTGGCAGATCCAAAATCCAAACCAGGTGGCCTTGGCTTCTGAATCTTGATTGTTGAACACTGCATTTTCTGCCTCATTGATAGAAAAATCTACAGTCTCTCATAAAGCGAGCATCTAACAGCAAGATCTTTCACAAATAATTTAAGGAAATTCTGATGAAATAATGTGTAATGGTAATGATTTCATTCCTAATACCTTAATTGTGATTCTTTCAACTACATGATCCCTTAATATTTAAACAATCCAACACTCTATCTTGAATAATGTAGAGAAGTCCGGGAAGTTAATAACATAGAATGGTGGCTGCCTTTAAAAAAAAAATTCCAAATCTGGAGTGTTTGTGATATGATTCTTTATACTGTTACTTAGAATTTACATTTCTGTCTCACTCAGCTTTCTGTGTATGGTCCTTGATTCTTTTATGAAGGTGAGTAGGTACCTACCCATCAAGGATGTGTCTGGAAAGCTCAGAGAATCAACCAGAAGTCCCAGTTTCTGCCTGTGCTTAGTGTGCACTGCCAGACATGCATTCCAGGGCTGATCTTCCCAATGAGATGTTTGCAGAGAAAGTCAGTGAATGCTTAAGGGTCCATGCTCACAGCAACTCTCTGAGCATTGTTAACTTGAGGTGGACTTCTTTTAGGTCACTGCCCCAGAGTTGCCATGAATGTGCTCAAGAGTCCTACAGACACACAGACAGAGAATGTTTTGGATGTTCTGGAATTTTGAAAGTTCGAAGAATAGGGGATTTTATGTTTCATATGTTATCTGTCACCAGCTGATTGTTGCTCGCTTCTAGTTCGTGTAGAATTAAGAATAGTGAATGGAATGTTCTATTGGTCTTATACACATGTTACCCATTGGATTGCATGGATAAGCATCAAATTGCTGCTCAGGAATTTCAAATTCATACAATTTAGCACAAATATAGAGCTTTTTGGAGCCCCCAAGGAATTCTCTATATCTAGTTCTGGCTCCAACCAAGTCTTCACTATTTGATCAATACATCAGATCAAGAATAAGTGGAGCCCCAAAGTCACACCATCTTATCAAAATAATTATCTTTAATTAATATAATTATTGATCATGTAGTAGAAGTCACTGTCTACATGATAGAAGGCTTTTAGGATTCCATGGGAATGCTTTACAACTTAATTATGTTTCCCTAGGAGATTATAACATAATTCAATTTATTTTCCCATGTGTTTCATCAATCATTATGTGAATGGAAGGAATATCAGAATCTCATTTCTATGTCAATTCTTGAAGAATTTCGACAAGTCATTTCAGTAGTACAGAGCTTATTAGAAGAAGACAAGGTCCCTCCCACATGAGAAGGAGCCCCTGCATCGCTGCCGTGCTGGTGCCGCGTTCTGTTGGTTTTAGCATGTGGTGAGACTGACTGCCAACGCCTGGAATCGCTCGTGTGTTCCAGCTTTCCTAGCAGACCACATTCAGGCCTATGTAAAGTTTCCTCCCCAGATGTGTGAGGAACTGTGTTCTTCTCCAAGCCTCAATTTCCTTATCCAAGGAGGCAGGTACAATCTAGGCTTCCCTTCCGCTTGTAAAGCTCAGTGCTCTAGTTCTGCTTGTGATTTAGCTCTTCCAGTGTCTGCAGTGGTGCATCACAAAGTTGGGTGTACTTCTGAATCACTGCGAATCTTGTTAAAATGCAGACTCCAGGTCAGTAGGTCTAGGTGGGACCTGGGCCCCTGCCTTTGTAACAGGCTCGCAGGTGACGCTGAAGCTGCTGGTCCGTGAACCACTCTTAGTAGCAAGGATCGAAATGATGCACAGAGACGAAGGGGGAAAGACTAGCCCTTTATCTTCCTTTGGTAACATATCCATTTGCTTTCCTCCCAGGGCTACGATTCTCGACGACTTTCTTCTGCAGATCACTGTAGCGTGCCTCTTCTTTCCCAGCTATATATACTACACAGAATTGGGGCTTCAAGAAGACTGAGTGCATCCATACAGAGCACAAATCCCTTTGCCAAGAAGGAAGCCACAGAGCTTATCAGGAAAGATGTGTGCCTGTAATGTCAGCCATCCCAGGCATGCTGAAATATGAAATAAATGAGGTGGAGTTTAATTTTAGGGTCTACAAATTTGTAATGTGTTCATCATTCCTGCTGCCATTTTGCATGGCAGGTTGAAGTAGGCAGACGGGTTTTGTGAGGAGAGCCCCATTGGAGTTCTGGTTAAATCAGGCACTCAGCACCCCCCCCCCCCGTCCCTTCTGTCATCTCCTCTTGCAGTGATGAGAAAGAGATGCTGCTCGTCTTCTTCGAGGGGTCCCTCCTGGAGATAAGCATCTCTTCTGCTTTCCTGGGGACAGGCTTCTTGGGGGATTTCCCCGAGCTGGACTGCAGACTGGCTTCCCAGCAGAGGGCGCACTGCCCCAGTGCCGCAGTCTCAGAGCAGTTCCTCCTCTCCTGGGGGTTGACTTCTCTCCCCGCTGGGCTGGTCAGGGCTCCTGGAGGATCAGAAGTGGGCTCTCCTGAAGAGAGGAGATGAAGACTGTTGTAAGGGAGAAAATCAAATCAAATCATTTCCTATCTGAATCAGTGACTTTTAAAATGAAAGGTCTAGTTGGCTACTGTTAATGGGCAGCTTTTCATAATTCTCTATTACAAGACTAACTCTCCTTTCTTAAAGCTTCTCCGAACCTTGCATTGTCCGGCATTTGTATCTTTCACTTTAATGAGAGCTAAATAAGAATTATATAGAGAATTTTAATAATTCTCACTGGACAGTTAATTAAGCAGTGAGAAGTCTTTAGAACTGTTACTCTTTCTGCCTTTTACAGACAAGTGCTTCCACAGATTCCAACGAAAGAGGTCACATTTATACACATATATAAAATGATGTGTGGGTTAGTAATTTTTCTCAGTAACAAATGACCTCCCTAACGAGCTGAAATAGTCAAGTTAAAATCCACCTTTTGTGGCCCACTCTCCTTGAACTCTAGTCTCCACTTTTCCTCCAACTTTTTTTGCACAGGAAATGAATTCCCTCTACCTTTGGGGGTTGGGGGGTGGGCTTAAATGTGTTGACCTCAAGTTTTCCAAATTTGTTGTTCCTCTGTAAATCATGCGGGCACGACCCAGCCTAGTCATTCATTACAAAATTCTTTTCTTTTCTTTCTTTTTTCAAAACAGCTTCTGTTTTTCCTCATTTTTGATGGATCCTACCATAAACTTCAGCTAGAGTGCAGACGACCATAACATTACTCTCACATAGAGGGTATTTTATTAAGTCCAGCAGTTAAAAATGTACAAAGTTCCTTGTAATAATCCATTCATTCTGTTCTCGCCTGATTCTTGGAGTAAGCCTGCACAATTATTCAAATCCCAGCTTTTAGCTACAGCATACACCTCGCCATGGGGCTATGCCTCTGTAATCTTGCTTTGGTCTTGCATGTCAAATGGAATTAACTCCCATAAGAAATGTGTGCGAAGACAACCCAAAGTGTCTAATCCTGCTGCTGTCTTAAATTTCTGAAACTCTGAGCTGTCATCTTTTTCTATTGCTTTGTTGAAGTTCTCACTTATGCTTCAGTCCATCCAAAGCTAGAGTTTAGGAAAATTTGCATTTTTATATATTTTTTCAGTGATGCTCTCCCTTGGCCTTTTCACATGTTCTCTTTGTAGAAGGATTTTTTTTTTCCTTCCTTCAAATTCCAAGACCATTTTATACACAGTGGAATTTCAACGAGAGGTGAATTCACTTTTTTTTTTCTCCGGGAGTATACAACTTGAAACGCAGACAACACTAGTTGAAGCTTCACAAGCCAGATCCAAACAGATATGGGTGAGGGTGTGGGTGTGTGTCTCTGTGTGTGTCTGTGTGTATGAAGGTGTCTCAGAGTATTGTATGAGAGAGAGGAGAGAAGGAATAATGATATCATTATTACTATACCTTAACCACTCACCTAGCTAATCACAAAAACTAATTCTATCTCGATTGAATCTCAAACTGCATCATCTCCCTCATGAATAAAATGGTTGGCGAAATGAGCTTGGCGAGTCTACTTGTATGTTGTATTCAGAGTAGATTAGCCCGATGAGTAATTTCGCACTCTTCCTTCTCTAGGGGGCATGACGTTTTACAATCTTGAATGCCGAGAGTGTTCTCTTCCTTCTTCACCATATCCTGAACTCCATTTACAACCTCCTGCTTTTCCTAGACATGAGGAATCTGAAAGAATATTCACTATCTAGAATGCAGAACAAGCCCTTAATAACTATGTGTTTAAAGTCCTCTGGATGAGTAAGAACAGCTTGTTCTCTTCTTTCTGAGTGACTTGCCCTGTTGCCTCAATTTACAAATTATATCATTCAGTCTGGAAATGAAAGCTGCCCAGCTTTTAGTAAACTTTCCTCGCAGCCTGTGTGTTCAGTCTGATAATTACACGTGGTACCTATTTTTAAATCACCAGTTATTCAGCATCGTGGGTTTTCTGAGGTGTCTTGACTAAGTGAGGTGTGGAAGGGTGAAATTGTAACTTGGTGCGGTGGATATTTAATAAGTGGTAAACCGCAGCATTCTCCGTTTGGAAGTTAATTAAGGCCACTAGCTGACCGGGCTTGTGCAGAAAACATGTTCATGGTTTAGCCATGGAAACAGTCACAACAAAGCTCAGCTAAAAATAAATGGCCTTACGAGACATTTTCACTGATCACTCCCGAATGCCTATTGTTTTTTTAATAAAGGAATTGTCACACTTTTGAGGTAGTACCCAGTAACACCAGCTCCTTCAGAGACTTGGAAGTTTTGCTTCTGCCTGGCCAGTGGAAATCAAAGTGAAGAGTGACGTGTGGGGACAGCCACATGACCAGATCGTGTTTTTAATGCTGTGTGCACAAATATCTCTTAGAAGGTACTCCTCTGTTCTGTTCTCTTGAATCTCTTTGCCTAGTTAATAATGGCCTTTAATGTGTGGATGCAACTAGTTTTGGCATACGATAAGTGAACTCTCTAGCATCAGATAGCTTATTTTATCCAAACTGGGTTTGAGTTTGTTGAAGAGCCCTCCTCTAGTGACAGATAATATAATATGAATTATGTTTCTGGGTGCTTATTGTTTCTTCATGATGAAAGTACCGTAATAAGACAATATATTTTACTGTACAATATATTACTTGGGCTAATAGGATTGAAAAAGCACATTAAATGCAAATGTCCTTTCAGCATCTGGATGGTGAAGTTAGATTGTCTTATCAAATATCCTGATGCTGTTCTAGGATCCAGCAATATTTAGGGCAGCTGAAATAGGTGACAGCAACGAATCAGGCAACGGTGATGAAGGTAAAGTGGTACCAAGGAGGCCAAAGTGCCTCTGAGTCTTCATTGGGCTGCTTGATTTTGAGTTGTTTTTAATGGAATTATAAGGAATCTGTTTTAAATCACTCTGGTAATGGACACACTGTATTCTTGGTCTCTGAATCCTTCCATGTGATTTTAAAGAACTTTTTTTTTTTTTAAGATTTTATTTGTTTATTTGAGAGACAGAGTGAGCACAAGCAGGGGGAGCAGCAGGCAGAGGGAGAGGGAGAAGCGGGCTTCCTGCTGAGCAAGGAGCCCAATGTGGGACTCTATCCCAGGACCCCGAGATCATGACCTGAACTGAAGGCAGATGCTTAACCGACTGAGCCACTCAGGTGCCCCCATGTGATTTTAAACTATCTTACTGACATTGGAGCATATTGGGAGCAGGCACCATACGAATTCATCTGCCTTCCATCCATCCACACTCCAGTGGGTCTCTCTAGGCACATCTTGAGCAGAATTTTGAGCTCAAATGACACTTCGTCCTTGGCAGGACTTGGAAGAGGAAAGAGTGGCCCAATGGAACAAATATGCTTACCACCTTCCGAGATCGGTACCTTGTACGTGGCATACACCATCGTGTAAGCAAATAGAGATCATATCGTAGTCTGAGAGCCATAAAAATTCAGGTCTAGATTTCAAATACCTTCCTGTTTCTTCTGCCCATGTCTACATCAGAATATTCTATACAAAACTGACCTGGAGTTGTCATCCCTACAAATTCTCACTTGTGGCTCTTTTTAGCCTCAGATGAGCCAGCAAACGTCAATCTCTGCCGATATCAGTTGAGTTTTTCAGGCTCCATTTTCCTCACTGGCTACTTTACATGAATACAATTTTGCTGGTTTGTGCCTCCTCCTTCCCACTCTCCTTTCATTTTTGTTATTTGTTCTAATTTAATTTGAAATGCCCAGCATCTGACTGTAATCAGGTGAGGAGGCTCAGGAGACTTCCAGCAAGAGCAGGTCTCCTGAAAAGGGTCTTTTGGACACAACAGAATGAGCCTTTATTTATTATCTCAGGGATAACAAAACCGGGAGAGAGCAAGACGGCGTGGCGGCTGTCCTTTCAAGCGGCAGCAACTTAGTGAAACACTCCTGTCCCCAGGGTGTGAACAGACCGCCCCTTGGCTCAAAGTCATCCTGCTGTCCCTGGCTGCTGGTTCTCTAGGCCAACAAAAACAAGCATAACAAAACATACAGAGAAAGTGTCAACAGAAACCCCTCTCTTAGAGCCTGGCTTTTGGAAGTAGACTCGATTTCAGTCCACACAAAGGCTCTGGGCAACGTTTCGTTGGCCATGGCCCATACTTAACACTGCGACGCCTGTCCATGAGGTCAGGGCACGTGGCTGATTAGGCACAGTGATCTAGTTCTCCCGTGATTCCCCGAGGAAGAACCTCAGTTTCCCCGTGTACCGAATGAAGATTATCGAAGAACTGGACTTTGCCAAGAATGATGTGGGCTTCAATTCTAGCTTTATAACCCTCAGTTTCTTCTTTAGTAAACCGGGCACGGCAGTATTTCTCTTCCCGATTGTGGCAATCAAGTGAAATACAGAGATGTATTTTCACTGAGAAGAATATTAAAATGTTTATAGCAATGTGAAGTTTGGTGTGTAGAGCCAAGGAAAACATGCTGTGAGCGTGCTTGAGAAATGGGGAAGCACTACAGAAGTACAAGACACTACTGTCCTTAGAAGTATTATCCGCAAAATAGTAGGCCATTTTTCTCCACGCCAGAAATGGGTGGTGATCCTCATCCCCAAATTCTGGCCTGGATCTACCATACTCAGAGGCCCTTGCGCTCTCTTGCAAAGAGGAGACAGCTTATGTCTGCCCCTTCCCTTCATGGAAATGTTGCAGAATAGCTCAGTTAGAAGGGATGGAAGGCAGCATCCCCTGGGTCCTTCATGCCACAGATATTACAGATAAGCAATTATCTCGGGTATTTAATGTTCACGTGTTGTTTTCGGGGAGGGTTGAGAAAAAGTCAAAAGTTCGTGATAGTCTGTGGTTCAGTTCTAGCAGGAGAGAAGCATGATGAAGCGGGAAACCGACAGCTCTGGCCTGTCAGACCATGACCAGGGTCCAGCTACATGATCTTTCCAGGGTGTGGCTATTTTAGCTTTTCTGGATTTTTGGTCAATGCAGGTACTTCGTCCTGTCATATAATCTGCCTAAGACCTGTATATATAAAGAGTGATAATGAGACTCCTTAGGAAGCAGGGATAGAACAAAAGAAGGATGAAAAGAATATAAAATCTATGGTCCAAACATATTTGTTCCCTTTGTCCCTAGCATTTAACCCAGGAGCTGTTTTTTTTAATGTTTCATGATTGAAAATGATTGTAGAAGACTTTTTGACTATGCCATCTTTTTTTTTTCTCTTAACACTCCACTCCCTTAAGCCTATGCAGAACCTATCACAGTGCCACATAGAGAGTGGGTGCACAGTGCTTTGTGGTACCAAAGAGATTTGCCAGAATATTCCACACTCACCAATGAAGTGGAAGGCCCCGGAAGTCTTGACAACATCTAGATGATGGACAGAATACAGTGGAGTCTGTTTCTGTCAGTCTGTGGACTAAATGGACCATTGAGTCTTTTTCCATTGTAAGGGAAGGAGCGGCCGTATTCTGAAGCCCAGACATCAACCTGAATTGCCTGGTGTCTGGGCATTTCCCAGCTGCTTTTGCAGTGCACACCCACAAGCCTACCTGGGGTGTGGAGGAAGGGGGAGCAGAAGCTGCTTAAGCCCTGTGGGCCTTCGTGTCCTCATCTGTAAAATGGGCTGGAGCTTTTGGAGTCCCCGAGCTGTAGGAAATGAATGAAATAATGTAGGTTAAACCATATCCCAGTGGCTGGCTTAGTGGAAGCATTCCACAAAAGGGAGTAATTTTTATTAGGAGGAAGCATATAACTCTTATCTTTGAAAAGAGCCCCTTCTCTCTCCCTGCCTCCTCCTTCAAGCCTTTGAGGCATTTCTGTAGTAATTGGCTGCTGGGGCTTGGCATCTATCTGTAGAGAAATACATTTTTTGTGGAAGGGCTCTGAGGTGGTGGTGTGAGGCATTTATTAGTGATCTAAGGCAACAGAAGTTGCCTCTGGTTTTTATTGACGGTTTCTAGCTGGAGGCACAGAAACGCACAGGCACTAAAGGGTGAGTTACTGTTGGTTGCTCCTCTCTGGACCAGCAGGGACTTGGCGAGCTCTTGGAGGACAGAGTGTCTTGCATCAATCAACAGTGACCCCTCTGGCTGAATGTGTACAGGCATAAAGAGGCTCCTAAATTAGCCTCTGTTCTCCTTAGCTGGATGGATAGAAGATGAAATGCAGTCCCTGGAGTGGGAGGAAATGTGTGGTAGAGGATTGAGCCCTACTCTGGAAATTCAGGCTGACCCCTCCTGCCCAAAACAAATCTGATGTGGTTTTATTGTCTATGGGCCTATTAAAGTGTGTATATATATTTAATAATCTGACATCGTGGGAGAAAACAAAGGGAATGGAAGATCCGGGGATAGAAGAGAATGGACAGAGGGGATGATACCCAGAGCTACGTGTCTGATGAATGAATTAAAATGGAGCAGGGATGGCTTTGGACTGACTAAAGCATTTTCCCCAACTGTATATTGACAACACGGACTTACCCTCTGGGCCTGTGAGGTGTGGTATTAAGCCAACGGATCAATTTTTAATACCATCTAGAAAATTTTCACGTGTATTAAAAATTTCAGTGAGTATTAATTTACCCAAGACTGCTAAAGAGCTGGCTAAAGCCCATAAAAACCAGGAGTCATGTAAGAGTCACTTTTCTAGGGTCTGGTGAGGGTGCTCCAGAAACAATGCTCTTATTTCTAAGAAACATCAACATATACCACAAGGGGTCTTCTTCTCCCTCCTCTCCAGTTATAATTTCTCCTTCTGTCAAAAATGGGAGGAAAGAGAAGGACTCTCCAGGTAAAAGCATAACTTTGTGCCTCACATTTTCTAGGTTTTTGATAGGGTTCAATAATATTAATTCCAATGCCTATTTGAGAGCTGTTAGTATTCAGAAAGGCTGGTGAGAAAATTGGAAATCTATGAACTCAGCATTATTTTTGTATTATGAAATTTCCATTGCGTGCTTTCTATGAGGCGTAAGACCAGTATGTTGAACCCTATCCCAGATGCGTAGGTCACAAATCTACACCCAGGGCCCAAAACTACACCCAGGACCCTGGAGCCATCCCAGAGACAACCAAGCCAGGAAGTATGGCTAACTCACCACAAACCCAGGCCTGCTGCTGCCTGAGCGAACTCGGGAGGCTCGCTCCACATCTGTTCACATGCACACTGGTCACCACCACACACCCTTGCTCTGTGAAGAACTAGAAGTATTTCTTTCTCAGAATTACCAGACCATCTCAGGATTACCTTCCTTGAGGGAGCATAGGTAGTAGACCTCAGAGGCTTGTGGAGGTCTGGATACACACGAGGACTCTCTTCTTAATAACGACGATTCATGCTTATGGAGTCCTTAGTAAGGCCAGATGCTGTTCACATCATGCTTCCCATGGAAGCATGCATTTAAATCTCTCAAGAACCCTATGAACATGGTCCTACTACAATCCCCATGTATGATGAGAAGTTTAGGGCAAAGATGTTGAGTGATTTCTCCAAGGTCATAGAACTAACAAGTGGATGAGCTGGGATGTGAATCAGGCTGTCTGACTTCTCCTCTTATGCTCTTTACCATTAAAGCATACTTACTCCGCCCTGCGCTTGCACCAGGCAACCTGGACAAGGAAGACAGACTCTTTGTCAACAAATTATTGCCTCTTTTAATCTGGGGGAGAGGGATACTAAGGAGATGCAAATCTGGAGAGTATTCTTAGATCTGTAGGTCCTTCCTCTCAAACAAATAAAAAACCCCAAGTTCAAGAGACAGTTTCCAGATTCAAAGTTGTCCAAATCAGGACTCCCTTCTAGGACCACTCTTAACAACATAGATACAGGAGGTGGCCTCAGGATTCACATGAGGAGATCAATAGCTCTGAGACCAATACATTTGACTCTACTGAAGGAGATCCATTTCTCTTAGCAGCAAATAATACAGAAAAACATCAGCTTGAAGGTGTGTACCATGTTATCATAGGTGTGGGATTAACTTGTAAAAATTGTGAGTATTCAAGAATGCCACACAGTGACTCCATTTACTTCTATTTGCAAATTAATTCAGGAAGGACCTTTGAAATTTATGTTATGTATAGATACAACCTAGTTCCACTTGTGCCTCCTCCCCCCTCCCCCCTGACTCCCCTGCCTCCCACCACCAATACCACTATACATTTTTAAAGTCCTTTAAAGTTTTCAAAGTGCTTTCATATACATACTCCATGCTTTATGTCAGGTCAGGGCAAATTTTTATTGCATTTGGCCAAAGGCCATGTTGAAACTTTAAGAGAAAAAAGGACATACAACATGATCTTTGAAATAAAGGGATTACAACAGAGCAAAGTTAAAGTTAGAAAGAATTTATGAGATACATATATATATATATATATATATATATAGACTGACCAAATACTTCACGTTTGGGTTGTTTTTTTTTTTAACAGTTGAGATTTAGACAAAAACAACTCAAAGATGTAAATTATTTATTTAAATTATTTAAAAATAACATGTATCCATCTTTGATTTTAAACAGCTAATACATGCTCATGACAGAAAAATTAAAAATATAAACATCCATAATCTCATTATGCATAAAAAATGATTGTGTTTAGAGTACAACCCTCTAGTTTTATGTTACACACACACACACACACACAAAATGGGGTTGGAAATTTCTTCATGCTACACTCAGATATGCAGAAAATAAAGGCAGCCCTTTAATTTCTAAAAACTCTGATCTGGTCCATGTATTTCCACTTCACTGAATGGTAAAAACAACCTATTATCCATTAGCAATATTTCAGTCACTTCTGGTTTGTAGGTCTCCTTTCATTTTAACATTCAATCCATTCAAAGTTATGATGGTTTATATAAGAGTCTTCTTTGAAAGACTTAGTCTCTCGGGGAAAATGCTCAGTCTTTCAGATTCTCCTCTGACTGCCCCCTCCTTCTCTTCTTCAAGATGATGTCCTGTTGTCTGAGAAACAAGGCGAAAGCTAACACAGACTTCAACTTAGAATGAAATACGGAAAGGCAGAGAAGGCCACCCTCCTGAGATGACTGATGTCAGAGAAGCTCCCTACTCCAGCCCAGGGCACGTGGCTTGCCGAGCGAGGGTGACACCTTGAAGCACACATTTCTGCACAACTTTCCCAACCCTAAGGTACGTGCCTGCCAAGGGACTTGATCGGAGGCAGAGGAAAGGGGTGCCTGAATCCTTGTCCCGTGTCTGGTCCTGCAGCTCTCTGTGGCAAGGTCCTCAGGCCGGCTGCTCTTTGCCCCGCAGGTGTCTACAGCAGGTTTGAACTGGGACCTGCTCTTCTGTTGTTCGGTCAGCACTCCCAGGTAACCCCCATGCCTCTGACTCACCTCAGCTTTGGTTGGTGCTTTTCGAGTCTGTGCTGTATAGCGTAGCCAGCCTCTCTCCTGGAAAGTCCTCTTCCGGGGTCTGCCGGGAAGGCACCGGCGCCCCCGTCATAGGGAGCCCAAGGTCAGAGGAATAAAGGGAGAGGTTTTAAGAAACTTTTTGTCAAATTTACAGTGTGTGTTCTGTGTCTCATCCCAAGTTCATACTTTTTCCTCCAGAAGAACTAGAACCTCTGGGGAAGTGTTTTAGTGCTGCATCTCCTGAGTCCAGAAGCATTTTCAAGGGAATCATCTGCTCCAGTGTTTTTAGCTTTTGCTAAGTGTGTGTTTGTCATGTAGAACAACTTTCGGTGAAAACTCACAGCATATTATACAGAACCAATCTTAACTGAAAGTTTGCATTTCCTCTCAAATTCTCACTTCTTTCGTTTTTAAAATAATTAGCGCTCTTTGCAATTGTTATGGAATTTGAACAGTAGCCTTTTGAAATTTATACAGAATGAAACAGCAGAATCTTCAACATTGAGAAGATAAGAGGTTTCCTTCTGGTTAATTAAAGGAGCCAGAATTATGGAACTTTATAGCCGTTTAATTATGTCATTAACGTGAGGGTTGGCTAGCAATGGGGGGAGAGACTGCCGTGGGCCACCCTGTAGATGGAGCCTGATCTTTTCGGGGCTCTGTCAGTGCTCAGACGGGGACGTGCTGCATTTTTGAACGATTGTTAACTAGATGGACACATTCATTAGAAAGATATTTAATAACTTAATTAAAATGGCATCAATCCATATTTTCCCAATAGTTTTTGTTGTTGCTGTTGTTAGAAGTGTTAAACATCGACAGGTCGCCTCTGATTATTAAAAGCTAAAAGCGAAAATTTTCCTTCAGTGGGGTCAGCGGTGTGGTTAGGCACACTTCCGGACAGGTAGAAAAACGATACCTTTGCCATACTGATCCTCGATGGTATTTATATTTATTTATTTACTTTATAAATCAGTATCACTTATTTAATCCTCTGTACCAAGGCCTTTATTTTCCCTCATTTAATCTTCTCAACAAACCTGTGAGGTAGGTTTTATTATACCTGTTTTACAAACAATGGCAACAGGGCCTCAGAGAAAGTAACTAACCCGCCCTATGTCCTCAGGTAATAAGTGGGATTCTACCTAGGCCTTAATGACTAAAACACCATCTTCTTACCTACTTTGATGAGCTACCTCCCTTCCCTACACTACCCTACCAAATTTGTTATGAAGCTCAAACAAAACCAGGCATGTGAATACATAAGCTATTTTCAACTAGGCAAATTCTTTTCAAGGTATTTTTCTCTCTCTATGTTCTCTTACGTTTTTGTATCTTCGCACTGTTGATAAACTATATAAAGGAAGACAATGGAAAATAACAATTATGACATGTGTTGATGATTATAAAAATTTTAAAAAAGAAAGAGGATATAATGGCCTCTGCCTGTTTGCATCATTTTTTGATTTGCTTTTGATTTCTGTCAGAAGAATCATAAAATTATTTATAGTTTGTGTATGAGAATTTGTGGTCGAGAGGGAGTTATCTATGATTTTCCCTGATTTGTATTACAATTAATAAAGAAATGTGGTCGAACTCCTATTAATGTTATCCCTTGAAAGAAAAGTTGTCTATGAAATTACATGCTCACTGGGAGATAGGCTCTCCTACTAAAATATCTTCTTTGAAAAAGACATACACATATGTGAGAAACAGTTTTTTTCAGGAGGTATTAGAATAAGATTTGCTACTAGAACACTGAATCTGAGTAGCCTTCCAGGATGATGAGAGTAGAAGTTAGAACAGAGTGATGCAGAGAGAAGGAAAGGTAAATCTCATTAAAAGACCAATTCTTCCATGTCATTGGCGCAATTTCATCCTGACAAATACGAAAGATGAAAAAATAGAAAGCAGACATAAAACAACCCTTTTGGGGGGTATACATTTACTTCACAAATTCAATTAACTGAACATTTTCCAGCTATCTTCAAAATGCCCTCTGCTAAGTCAGAAAACTTTTAAATTGACCACATAAACTCTTGACCCCTCGGCCTCAGGGCACCTTATCTTGTCTAATCAATCAACCTACAAGAATTGTTTTTGAGTTTCTATGAAGTGTTGCAAACTCTGGTTCCTTTGTCCCTTCCCACCCCCATCTTGACAGACCAAATTCCATCCTGGTTTCTCATTTATTATACAGTTTGGTCTTCTCTTAACATTCTAGACTTTCTTCATTGACTTTTTCTCTTTACAGATTCCCAGTGCCATTCCAAGAAAAAAAAAAAAAAAATAAAGGCACTTTTAACAAGTGCTTTAATTAATAGAGTTTTGCTTTTCTCTCTCCTGGAATAATTGTTTTTTGTTTGCTTGTTCGTTTCCTTGCCATTTCATAATGTTCCTTGAGATTGTGGTAAGGTATGTGCCAAGAGAGAGTCTTCTAGGACTCTGCAAACTTTATTTTTCCCCCTCTTCCGTTAGTACTAAAGTGTATATCTGGTCATCCATGTAATTTTCCTTCAGGGATATATTGGTGTTTATTTTCCTATATGGGGGCCACCCTTCCTATAAACATAAGCAAAAACATATTTGGGAATATTTCTTTCACACCATTACCTCCCTACTGTATCTCCTCTTCTATTTCAAGTCCCACTCTTTGTTGGTCCCGCAGTGTCATTGAGATGCCCTACTTTTGTGTTCTTATGATGTATTGTTCAGTTGTAGCATTTACTTTAAAACAACAGCGTCTAAATATTTTCCTTCCTTCTCCAGTAGACACCTCGGTGGCAAGAAGGATGTCTAATTTATATCCCCAGGACTTAGTACAGGATGTAGTCCATAGTAGAGGCTGGGTGACAACAGATGGAAACTAAACTGTTCAGTGGAATTACAGCATGAACTAAAGGGTGGGATATTTGGGCTAAGGGAAGGGATTGCTAAGGAAGAATAAGAGAGTAGTATGAGTTGATTTGGAGATTATAAAAAGCTAAAAACCAAGTTCTGTTAATATCTGCAGAGTTCCTCACTTTTCATCTGTAGAAAGAAGAGAAAGGACTTTGCTGACCCACAGGCATAACCTAGCTCCTCCCAAGTTAGAGTTTCCAGCAGAGTGAAGAATTAGGCACAGGCCTGCATTATTTGCTGATGTCATCTTAATATCTCCCATAACTAAGGGTATAAGAAGCTTCTGTGAGCTCTGAACGTCAATTCGTTTTAGAATACACGTACTGGGAGCCCATTTTGTGCTGCAACTGCAGATATAAGGCAACTGGGACATGGTCTCATAATAATTCCCTTTTCTCAACCAAATTAGCCATTCTCATCACTACAGCTGTCTCTATGTCAGACATTCATAACACCACTCGAGGAGGTCTCTAATACTTTCTTGTGAAGAACTCCAAATGGCGTCTTTTCCTATAAGTATGCCATTCTTCTCTGCCCACTGCCAATTTAACCTTCAGTTTTCAGTAAATGAGATGGCCAAATCGGATTCTAATAGTTAGTGTTAAGTTGGTAGTTTCTTGGGGCGCCTGGGTGGCTCATTCAGTTAACCATTTGCCTTTGGCTCAGGTCATGGTCTCAGCGTCCTGGGACTGAGCCCCACGTCGGACTCCCTGCTTGGCAGAAAGTCTGCTTCTCCCTCTCCCTCTGCCACCTGCATCTGCATTCCCTCTCTCTCTTCAAATAAAAATTTTTTAAATGTTAAAAAATAGAAAGAAATTGGTAGTTTCTTACTATATATTCCATTTTCATCTATCCAATTAAAATGTGTATTGTGCAATGATCATATGCCTAGAATGTTTCTGTCCACAGGAATATATACACAAACAATATAGAAAATATTCCTATTTTCACAGACCTTTTATGCCCATGTGGCAGACAGTAAACAAACATGTAAATGGTGTCAGCCAGCATTTTTTCTACAATAATGCTGTGAAACAAATAGCTCTGCAATCTCTGAATTAAAACACTAAACACTCATTTATCTCATAAGCAATTCTGTAGGTCTTGCAGGGTTTAGCTTACCATGGCTTGAAAGTGTCAGCTGGGATCTGATCCACTAGTCCAGAGAAACCAGATCCCTGGACCAGTTACCATCTGGGGCCTGTGCTTCTCATGAAGAATGGCAAGAGTACAAGAGAACAAGCCAGATCATGCCAGCAAATCTAAAACTCTGCTTCTGTCACATTTATTAACATTTTATCAACCAAGACAATTCACATGCCAAGTCCACTGTGAATGGATCGAGGAAGTATTTTTCATTCATAGTGGGAATACCTGTAAGTCCAATGGGGAAAAAATGTGAATGTGTAATTTTATAATAGGAAATAGGTGAAGAACTAAAAATAATAATTCAATCGATCTACCAGTGCCTGCCTTCTTGGTCACAATTTTTTAGGATCCCTCTGCATTTGAGGGATACTCAGTGCCATCCCAGGAAACCTACAAAGGCTCACTCAGTTCTGACATCAGGCTCAAAGTCCATGATCTCATGATCCCTGTCAGATCTAGATGGAATTGCACTTCATCTAGGCATCTATGACATCTGTGAATTGAAAAGATATGTTATCTGCCTCCAAGTATCTAATATATAGTGTTGGAATAGGGACAGGATAAACAAACACTTGCATTCAACGTGGAGAAAACTAGGAGAAAGATAGAAGTCACATAGAAGTCATGGCTCTATAGCAATTTTGAAATTCTCCTGGGTACATTTTGCTAGTTCCCCTACAAAGAGGTTGGTTTATACCTTGGTGTAGCCCTCGTTCTACACCTGAGAGTTGATCACCTGTCTACTCTGCCCTTAGAACTTCCTTTCTTGTCTTGGCCTTTCTGACAAGTACTGGAGAATATGCCCTTCTTTGTTGCTGAGCAGATTTCTCAGCCCACTTCCTGCCTATAAAATTTTGGGGCCCCAGACATCTTTAATGTATTTCAAACAGACATAGTCTTTTTAAACCCAGGCTAGTGGCAGTTTTTTCTAGTACAATGCTCTCAAAAATTTGGTGGGATTCTCCTGCAGATTCTAGCCAACTACACGTGCAAAATGCCTAACGCACTATTCTTTTAGAGACATGATTCTTTCCAGATGTTTTTAAGTGTAGATCTTTTGCTCATTTATGCACCCTTAAGCTCCTTAATCTTTTCAGGGGTCTTAACAAAGGATGCGACAACTGCTTTTTTAATCTTGTCCTTGCTGTATGGCAATGTTCAAATGCCACACCTTTACAGAGAAATAGTTGAAGTTTTCAAATTTATAATCCCCAGAATTTCTAGGTTCTTTAAATTCCCCTCATTCCTCCTTGCAAACTAGTCAATTTTTTTCCAGGCTCATTTCTCTCTTGTAGTTACTTATCACACGCGGATAATAGCAGCCAACCCATAGCATGGATATTCTGCCTCAGAAATGTTCCAGCCCATGCAGTAAGTGCCTCTAGTACATTCTCCTGCCTCCTAAGTTATTGTAGCCAATGGTTTTGTCAGGTGTTTTGTTACTATTACAATACAAATTGTCATTTTTTTCCCAGCTTCTTCTTATAGTTTTTTATCTCTTCCTCTCTACTTACTACATGATCCCAAACCAAATGATGCATATTTTAAAGGATTTTGACAGTAGAAGGCCATTTCTGGTATAATGTCTATGTTAATTAGCAATTGCTACATTAATGATGAATGATAAGCCTCATATTCAAACCCAAATATAAGAGGCTCAAACAACAAGGGTTTATTTTCTTGTTAATGGTCCCATGGGTTGGTTGAAACAGCACTACTTCAGGTCATGGGGGGGTTGATTCTAGGCTTCTGATTAGGTTCAGTTTTGTTCTTTTTTTTTTTTTAAGATTTTATTTATTTATTTATTTGACAGAGAGAGATCACAAGCAGGCAGAGAGGCAGGCAGAGAGAGAGGAGGAAGCAGGCTCCCCGCTGAGCAGAGAGCCCGATGCGGGGCTCGATCCCAGGACCCTGAGACCATGACCTGAGCTGAAGGTAGAGGCTTTAACCCGCTGAGCCACCCAGGAGCCCCAGGTTCAGTTTTGTTCTAACAGTGTCTTCCTCCTTCTTCAAAAAATGACTACGTATGACATATTTTTCTTATCGGGAATAGTAAAAGCACCAGGACATAAGCAAGACACACAGCATATTTAAAAGCTCTGTTCTTATCAAGTCTCCCAACATTTAATCAAGCAGTGCAAGTTAGTCACCTGACTAACCCTAACACCAGCTGGGTGGGGGTCATTTTCTACCTGTAGTTACATGGCATGTGTCTTACAGTAGGGTGGGAATCAAGAATTGAGAACAGTTCGCTCTAGCACACACGCTGTTAAGAAAAGAAAGTGGAGTCATGTTTTGAGAATGCCCAGAAAACTGTTAAGAATAGTTTCTTGGAGATGACATTTACACTGAGGCTGAATGTCTTCCAGCCTGAGGAGATAGATGGTGTGAAGACCCCGATGTGGGGATGAGCTGAGGGGGTCGGGGGAACTGAAATAAGACCACGGGAAGGACGGTAGGAGATGAAATCAACAAAGCAGGGAAAGGCCAGTTTACTTAGACCTCTGTTATAATGACTGTTATATGCAGTATCATTCTGGAAATTTCAAAGGATTACTTACCAAATGTGGAAAAATAACTGAGTTTTACTGGTTGTCATGATAACCCATGAATTCAACCAGTCTGGACATTTTTTTTTTAATTAATTAATTTTTATTAACATATAATGTATTATTTGCCCCAGGGTACATGTCTGTGAATCTTCGGGCTTACACATTTCACAGCACTTAATAGCACATACCCTCCCCATTGTCCACAACCCAGCCACCCTATCCCTACCCCACCACCCCCGCAGCCACCCTTAGTTCATTTCTTGAGTCTAGGAGTCTCTTATGGTTTGTCTCCCTCCCCATCCCTTCGTGTTTCATTTCTCTCCCCCACCCCCCTAAACTCCTGCCTTGCCTATCAAGTTCTTCATATCAGAGAGATCATGTGATACTTGTCTTTCTCTGACTGACTTATTTCGCTTAGCATAATACCCTCCAGTTCCATC
>CM053610.1:64055552-64178610 GCA_028646535.1 Procyon lotor
CCAGATTTCGTTTCTCTTGATGGCTGCATAGTATTCCATTGTATATATATACCACATCTTCTTTATCCATTCATCTGTTGATGGGCATCTAGGGTCTTTCCATAGTTTGGCTATTGTGGACATTGCTGCTATAAACATTCGGGTGCACGTGCTTGTTCGGATCACATTTGTATCTTTAGGGTAAATACCCAGTAGTGCGCAGTCTGGACATTTTTATACAAACTGAATTGTATAATCACTTCCAAATAATTTACCCTTTTGCTGGTCCTTATAACCTACAAAGTGTTGGCCTACTAAGTTGTTTCAGTGGGAATACCTGAAGATACTAAGGATTCTTGACTAGAGAGGGACCAGCTAAAATACTCAGAGAAAATGGTGGACTCTGAAACGACTTGGATTCTTAACAACTCCAGGTATTTATTCGAATCCCCCTGAGCTTCTTAGAGCTAAATGGAGATATAAAAGCACGGAGCCTCCTTTCTCCCCTTACACTCACTCTTGGGAAAAACCTCTTATCCTTTTGCTCCCCAGAGGGGTTTCTAGCTCTAAAATAACAACAACTCTGATTGCTGGCGATATCTCCTCCTGGGGAACTTATGTGCTGGGGCTCTGGACAGAGTGGTCAGCTGGGACGTAAACCCTGGAGGTGTAGCTCATGCCCCAGAGAAGTTCATGACGGATCAGGGTGAAGAATGACCTTCAGTGGGGGCATAGTCACAACCACAGAGAGTGTGGTTACGTGTCAAGTTAGTTATAAGTACCTCAGAATTTCACTAAATGAAATCTCCAAGATGCCAAACACTCAAATGCCCAAAATCATGAGGTCTTGAGCACTTTCTAGAAATGACTGTTGGCCTTTGTCCTGTGACAAGACTTTTGTTAAAAATTGGTATTTAATTAACCTGATTTTCTTTTGTCCTCGCCTTTCTATAGACTTGAGGAAAGGAGAACTATTCTCTTTTCAAGTACACGGAAAAAGTAAATGAAAACCAGCGACAGGGAGAAGCTACTGCTGTCTCCGGGTTATAATGACACCTCCACAGGTGTGCCCTTGACTTCTATTAAGAACGACCAGCTAAACAGGTGAAATACACCACTGTAAATTTTCGCCGCAGCATCTTTTAGCAAGAAAGGGGCCGTGTCTAGATGAATCAGAATATGCTGGCTGCCAGAGCTCAGACACAATAATGTGGTTTTTCAGGAGAAATAAACGCGACAGTGTTTATTTCACACGCGTTTGTTTGTCAGACTTCAGAGCCCTGGGCAGAGATCAGTGAAGCCTCGCCACCTGTCCCATAGGTTGCACCTCATTTTCAGGTGGGTCTCTGAGGTCATTAGCACTGAGGCAGCTCGTCCTCTGTTCGGCTCCTGTGCTACAAGATAGGACAGGAATCCCGCCAGGAGGAGGACGTGGGTCCTGGCTCCTACGCATCCCCGCTGGACTCCAGCTGCCAGCATCGCCCAGAGAAGAGAGCGTGCCGCCCGGCCTGAAGAAAGCTCCTAGCCCAGGAGAGAGGCAGGTTAAAAGCCTATAGGATGGTTCAATCAAAGGCATTGCCTTCCTCTGTCCTGCGCCGCTATTGTACGTTGGAACACATGCTGCTAGGAGACAAAGAGGACACACGTTTATTTTCAAGCGGAGGACTTCGGAACCACTTGGGAAGAATATTCTTGATTGAGAACCAAAACATTCCATGATGCTTAACAAACCTGCAAATTGAAAAATCAGCATCGGCCTGTGCAGCCAGGAGGCAGGAGAAGGACCTATACCCTGGAAAAAAAAATCAAAATATTCCTTAAATGATATTTGTGTGCATTTGCAAAATTACCGCTTTCCGAATCAGAGTCTCAAGCTGTTTTCGTCGGAGAACATATGTTGCGCCATGAGACAGTATCTCAGCCGCCGCCCATGACGTACCCCGCCGCATCGCGTAATGGACAGTCCCGCGAAGAAGGCACTGCAGCTCAGCCAATGCCCCTGTAATAATATTTTAAAATAAATGATATGCATCATTAAATCACCGAGGATGACTAACTCAATTTTAGAAAACCCACAACTCCAGCAATCCTAGTTACAGCTCTGATTTGAATATTTTCACTTTCACCTGAGCAGCCAGTGGGAACCAGCCAAGCAGATTCTCAGCGAGGCTGTACTCTCAAAGGAGCAGGAAGGAACCTGTGATTATGTAGTTACAGGAACGTCGGCTCCATGCCTCCCGTCCGCCTGGGCTTTTTAGACTTTTCCTTCCTCCCTTCTTGCCTTCTTATTTACATATCACAGGCATCCTCTTTGTAAAGTTATTTTAAATAATTTATTAGATTGATCTTTTTAAAATTCCACCCTGGCTAAATGTCATAAGGAGAGAGAGAGAGGGAAAAAAAGTCTTCTAAACTTATTTAAAGGTTTCTACTGGAGTAGGCCAGTTACCTGCTTCACTGCTGATATTCTAAAAATACCTCCATGTCCGTACTATTATCCATTCTTCACGTCCAATTGCTCTGTTATGGTAATAGTCAGAAGCACACCATGCAGTAATTACTTACAGCTGACTGAAGAAAAGAATATTCAACTCCCCCACTGTTCCACTAGAAGGTCTTTATGCACTATTAACTCATTCCTGTTTATTAATACTCTACTGGTAATTCAGACTGCTGCCTCTCAGGTTTGTAATAGGAGGACTATTAAACAGCAATTACTGACCATATGGGTTGGCGAATATTTGTTGTTTTTTTTGGTGGGCATCCCCCCCTTCTGACTTGTTTTTTAAGAAGCCATATTACGACATAGTAAAAGTAACATCACATCTGCATGAGATTAACAGGCCTGGCAATATTTCTCCCCTAGAAAATGCGAATTTATTCCCAGATTATCATTACTGGCTTAGGAGACCGAGATCATGGGAGAAAGAGGAAAATGGGGGAAGATGGTACATGTGTGGAAAGACCCCTACTTTGGACAAGATCTTGGCTCTTATCTTCCCTATGTTGCTCTGTAGGCTGTTTTCTCTTCCTGCCTTGGAGAGACATTGACCCGCCTTCAACTTCTGAAAAAAATAAGCGTATTTATTTATCGAGGAACCCAAATCAAATACCATTTTCCCTTTTGAGTTCCCCCCAAGCCTTGGGAAGTTGCTGCTTTAAAATTTAGCAGTTAGTAAATGCATCTCCCAACGAGCAGGTATGGATAGGACCCTGGGAGATGGCGAAAGGTCCCTCCTGGGAGAGGGATGGTGTGAGTAATGGGTTCGAGTGGGGCAGGCAGGTGGTAAACGATGATTATGGTAATAATAACGTGTGCCTCTCTCACAGGTAGTGAGCTCTAAACACATGGCAAGGATTAAACGCATTGAAATGGAGATGCATCTTTGAGATAAATAGGAGCCCAGGAGCTGATTTCCATGGAGGAGCTGAGGGGTTGAGATCCGGAGCAGGTCAGTGATTTGGGGGGGGGGGCACCTCCGAGGAGGCTGTGGCAGAGTGACTTAGGGGGGCACCTCCAAGGAGGCCATGGCAGAGACTTCGAGTCTGGGCTCCCCACACAGCCAGCTTTGACTCAGGAGTAGCCAGCATCCTTAGTGCTCCTTGGGGCTTCTCTTCCACTTTCTCCCCATTCCCATAGGGATCATTCTCTGTGTCCAAGCCCTTCTGGCCCGTCAACAAACAGGTCAAACCTCTAAAAACCCTAGTGTGTCCCAATCTCACCCTTTCCATCTTGCCAAGCGAATCTAGTGTTTACCGTTGGTAGGTTGTGGCTGGTTTAGCACTCCGCCTTTGTTGCCTGCTGGTGTTACTGGTGGGAGGGCTGTCTCTCAGACACACTCTAAATCCTTGAAGGTAGGGGCCTTGTTCTTGAAACTTCTCTTCTATTTATCCCTGCACCTCATTTGGTAATAGTCACTCAGTTGGTGTTAAGCAGAGGTTGGAAGAATTCAATGGAAATATGTAAGGGAAGAAAAGGACACCAGTCCCTATGTTTCCCTACTCTATGGAGAAGTAGGAGTTACAGTTTCTGTGTTAAGTATGGAAAAACAAACAAAAAAAAATAACAAAAATAAACAACAACGAAAACAAAATGACAAATATCAGCCCCAAAGCATAACAGTACCAAGCGAATGCATAACATATAATTGATGTTCAGTGAAATGAATTCAATTAAACGTGTTAAATCTTCACAGTGGGTCTAAGCCCCAGGGAAAACTGCAAGGAATTTACTTCATCCATGACCTGAATTGAACCTACCTGGATCGTCTATGGCCTGGAGGGTCCTTGAGGGGAAGGGGTGCTTCTCGAAGATTCTCTGTGGTGGGCTCCTTTAAAAACACAGACTGATCCCAGGCTGGATCAGACCTACTTGGGACGATTCGAATGGCACCCTAGCCTCAGCCTGCCCCCAGATGTCTCATAGGTAAAAGGACCTTAGAGATTAGGTACTCCAGTGGATTTCCAAAGTAATTTTGTTTTTATTACTATTATTTTTAAGGCAGAATTTATTCTTTCCAACTAAGCATTAGGCAGGCTACTGACACCATTGAAGATGGAACAGCTCCTGGTTGAAGTCAGGTTGGGAGGTGTGGGTGCCCAGTGTGATGACACAGCTGACAAAGCCACAGAGACCCTCCGGGGAGACTCCGCTGCACTTCTGTGAAATTATCCAAACACTGTATGAAAAGCACTTTTCAACCCCAGCCCCCTTTTGATAGAAGTGTGTAGACTGAATGTCTAATTTCAAATCCATACAGTTAGACAATAGCAGGATTATCTCTGGAATCCAGTCTCTTGGCTAATTAGCCAAGGTTTGTTTTGTTTTGTTTTGTTTTGTTTTGTTTTGTTTTCCCCCCCGTATCACCTACCCGTGCTAGTGGGCTACGTCTTTGTGAGCAGCAGGCCACTGTTAACAGGTGTGTGTGGGACATCGGAGGACCAGCGCATTGGGCCTCCTCCTAACAAAGAGCTGAGGCAGGTCTGAAGTCCGACGAGTCACGGTGAGTTGTGTGGAGTAAGCAGAAGCCCCTGATGATCCTAAGTGCCACACACACGTGGGACGGAGGTGGTCCATTCGCACGTGGCCACCCCTGCACTTCATGGTTGAGTCTCAGCTCTGGCTTCAGCTTGTCGTCTGGGTGTCGCACGCGTGTCTGGGCCTGGATCACATGCACATACCTGTCTCAGTCCAGCCCAAGTTGAGTGGAACTGCCAGAGGGACTTGCTCAAGGTGCTGGAAATTCTGCTCCTCCTGCTCCTTACACAGTGTACATTGTGCTGTCATCTTTTATAGTGTTTAAACATGGGGAGGGTGGGAATGTCCATACTGCGCACTGTCCTTTCATTCTTTACTGACAGAGGCACCAGGATGTAGGAAACCATACAACATGGGGGCTTTGGGGATCTGGATTCCAGACCAGATTTTTTTACCAGTTAGCTATGTTTCTGGGGGACATAGTATTTAACTTCTCTGTACCCCCATGTCCTCGTCTCCAAAATAATGGCCTCTGGCCCAGATCTGCTTCTAAAATATCTCTGGCTTTACTGGGCCATCAAAAAAAGTATAATGGTCTCTATATAGTAACTCGGAGTTAAATTGTATTAAAACAAAACCAATGATTATAAATAGTCACATTATGAATAAAATGCTCATATATGCCAAGAATTTTAAATTAGGCTGCATGACAAAAACATTTATTTCTGATATCAGTGAAAACTCGAGATTAGTCAGTAAAGATGGTATTAAGCCTTGTAAATATCATCCAACTGTGACTTGGAGCTGTGGAACTCTCCCCATGGGTGAGAACATCTGGGCAGTCTGTTGGCTTCATTGCAGGCATTCACTTATTCAGTACATTCTTACTTTGTTCTTACCATGTCTCATTATTTAGTTAATAAGCATATATTAAGTTGATGCCATTGATTCATTCAATAAGTGTTATTCAATGCATCTTTAAGGAGGAGCCTGCTACATATGTAACACTGTTTTCATTGTTAATAATAACAATAATAATAATAGTAAAAAGGTAAGTCCCTGATGGCGAAGGGCTAATGCTCTCATTCAGGAGGGAAAACGTATCTGGTAAAAAGATAAATAACTGTACATGGCAGTGATAATCAGGGTCCGAGAGAAGTATAAGGCTATAAGGGTTGGGAGAGTGGGGCACCGGTTATGTGGCTAGTGTGGGCCGGAAGGGTTCCAGGGGGCCTCTGGCTGTTCCTTGACATGTGATAATATTGGCACAGGTGGAGGGGTGAGGGAGGTCACTTAGGTAAGGGAAGAGTATGTGCGAACGCATCAAATTGGATAAGGTTAAGATGTGTATGAATTGAGTAATGATCCAGGTCCATCTGGAGAAAAAGCTTTCCTTAAGAGACTAGTGGGAGCAGTGAGTGCAGAGCCCTCCATTCTGGAGAAGTATGGAAAGTCAGGTGAAGGATTTGGGCCATTATCTCACAGGCAGGGAGATTTTTCTTTTTCTTTTTCTTTTTCTTTTCCTTTTTCTTTTTCTTTTTTAAGGTGTTTTGATTAATGGAAATGTTTCTACTAGTGAAATCACAGAAGAGTCCTAAGGACCAACACGGGAAGAAGAAGGGAGACTGCAGAGAATCACTGGGGGGGCAGGTGAGACGAGAGACGGGTTAAAACATCAGAAAACATGACGGGCAGCAGAGCTCGGAGGGCCCGTGACGGAGGCGGAGGCCACACAGAGCCTCCATTTCGGGGTTCGGCTCCTCTTGCTCTGGATTCTGTCAGCCAGAAGGTAGTGTGCAGCACGAAAGGAAGTGTCTGGAGGAAGAGAAGAATAAAAGGAATAAATGGGGAGAAGACAGATGGAGACAGAGAATCAGACAAGAGTGAGGGGTGAGAGGAACAAAGAGCACGTGGTCAATGAGGTGGAAGACAAAAGAAATTAATCAAAGTTATCATGTGGCAGGTTGGAGTTCAACTCACAGATTCAGGTGTGCAACTAAATATAACCATTTCTTGTGGTTATATTTATATAACCATATATTTATATAACCCATCACGTCAACCCAGTCTCTGCAACTTCCTCCCGTCAAATCCCTGAGATTGTCTCTCATTTCCAGGGCCTTGCACAGGACCAAGGTGATGGAGGTGCCTGAAGGGGTGGGCCTCTGCCCTTGGTTGCCATCTGTCCACTGGGCAAGTGTCAGTACTGCCACAGTCACCAAACCGCACGGATCACCTCTGAGGCGGGCTGCGTTCAGGGCCTCCCAGGGCCGCTGCCGTGCTCTCCTCCTCCACCACAGAATCATGGTGCTTGGGCCATGCTGGGGGTGGGGAAGTTCACCAGCCCATTGGCCTGGAAGGACCACACAGTGCCATCTTCCTAACAGAGTTGCTATATCCCTGCCTGGGTCTTCCTTGCTTTCAGAAAACAAAGGTATGTGAGCTTCTATCCCCCTGCCTTCTCCCTACCCCCAGAGACCCAACCCCAGAGTAGGAACGACCTGTTATAGATCTTCCTCCCTTCTCCTCCAACTTTCCTCCCCTTCCTCCCCCATAAATGCAGGCAATTATCTCTGTTATTGAGGGTATCCCACCCATGATGAGGCTCAAACATTTATGGGCAAGAAAAATGACATAGAAGGTTATGTGACTTACTTAAGGTCACACATCTTGTTAGTGAAAAAAAAAGTAAAAATGAAAATATGCTAGCTTGACTACCTTTTTCTTTTCGTTCCTCCCTCCCTTCTTTCCTTTTCTCTCTGTTTTTCTCTTTCTTTCCTTCTTTCTTTCTTCCTTTCTTTCTTTCTTCCTTTCCTTCTTTCTTTCTTCCTTTCCTTCCTTCTTTCTTTCTTCCTTTCCTTCTTTCTTTCTTTCTTTCTTTCTTTCTTTCTTTCTTTCTTTCTTTCTTTCTTTCTTTCTTTCTGATTTCTCTCTCTTCTTTCCTCCTGGCCTCTAAGAGGACTTATTACATGCCAGGTAGTACATAGGTACTGAGTATACACACTGAACAAATGGAACATACTGCTTTCCTGAGAGACCATTCTAGTAGGGGAGATGGACATTGGACACGTGCATACACAGATAAATTGTGATCAGTTTTCTGCTCACTCTGGAAGCACATATACTAAAATTGGAATGATACAGAGACAAGGCTAGGTATCCTGTGCAAGGATGGCAGGCAAATCCATGAAGCGTCCCATATTTTTTAGAGAACTGATGATCCCCAGAAGGGAGATGGGCAGGGGATGGATTGAATAGGCGAGAGGAGTTAAGGAGTGCATTTGCCATGAGCACCGGTGACGTATGGAAGTGTTGAATCGCCATGTTGTACGCCTGAAACTACTAGAGCACTGTACGTTAACGAATAGGGATTTAAATACAAACTTAAATAAATTGTGATCAGTGCTCTAGGGGGGACTTAATTTAGGTTAGGCAGTCAGGAAGATCTTTCAGAGGAAGACACATTTGAGCTGAGAACTCAAAGACAGGGATGGGAGCCCTGCAAGTAGAGAGGATGTTGTGGGCAAAGACTTGATACGTTCATGGAGCTCGGAGACTCTTGTGTGACAGAAGTACTTCAAAGGGGGAAATGGAACAAGATGTGGTTGGAGAAAGAGACGAGATCAAAGTCTATAGGTCTCTATCAGGCAAGTTAAGAGATTTGGATTGTATTTTAAGCTTAATAGAAGATAAACTTGGGCAGTGGAATGACAGAATCTGATTAACATTTTAAATATGATTCTGGCCGCCCCTGTGGAAAATGGGTTGAAGTGAGGAAGGATGGAAAAGAAGAGAGTCGTGGGAGTTGGGGGCTCTTCAGGTAGTCCTGGGGAGAGATGACGCAGCTCTGGAGCGGAGTCCTCCAAGTGAAGATGGGAAGAAATGGAAGAATCAGGTCATGTTTTGGAGGAAGAGTGGTCAGATTATTGGATTTGAAGTGTTAGGGGAACGCACGACCCCAGCTGCAGACACAAATGACTGGTTGTACGAAGTTCTATTTACTGATCAGAAAGACTAGGGGGACACCTGGGTGGCTCAGTGGGTTAAAGCCTCTGCCTTCGGCTCGGGTCATGATCTCAGGTCCTGGGATCGAGCCCCGCATCAGGCTCTCTGCTCAGTTGGGAGCCTGCTTCCCCCTCTCTCTCTGTCTGCCTTTCTGCCTACTTGTGATCTCTCTCTATCAAATAAATAAATAAAATAAAAATCTTAAAAAAAAAAAAGAAAGAAAGACTAGGAAGAGAACAGGTTTGGACAGGAAGATTTTTTTTTTAACATTTTATTTATTTACTTATTTTGAGGGCGCAGTGAGGGGACAGAGGGGGAGGGGGAGAGAGAATCCCAAGCAGATTCCACACTGAGCATGGAGCCCAGTGTGGGGCTTGAGCTTACAACCCTGAGATCATGACTTGAACCAAAATCAAGAGTCAGATGCCCAACCAACTGAGCCACTCAGGCACCCCTGGACAGGAAGATTTTTGGTTCCCTGCCAGAATATATTTCATCTTCTGGTATTGTGACCATAGCAGAGACAATGGTATAGACTAACTCAGTATTTGCAATTCCTGAGCATCAGAAAGAAAAATATTTACCAGCCTCAGCATAAACTGCAATCTTTTAACCAAGTTCAAGAAAATGAATTTTAAGGAAAATCCCACTCATGTGCCCATCCTGCCTCTTTCTGTGGTAATTTTGGAGGCAGTCTTCGCTAGGTGGTCCAGCTAGAAGATGGTGGAGCCTTTTCAGCCTGGCTCCCTGAATGAGCCTCAGAGCTCTCCGATCGCCCTCAGTGTGTCCTTCATATGAGACAGGAGATGCTGAGATTATGAGAATTGATGGCTAACTCTCCAGGAATTTTCTGAGTTGCTTATTAGGTACAACCGCTATTAAAAATTAAATAAGTAAAACTTAGAGAAATTATATTACAAAGAAAGGTAACATACATTCAACACTTCTCCGTTCCCAGTTACCCCACCATGTTCATCTGTACTCTCGAGGCGTTTCGGTCAGTTGTATCCTGCGCCAAAACACTGCAGGACGGTGTGATACTGTGCATCTCTCTTGCACTCTGCTCAGTGGCATCAGGTCGGGACCCTGAACTCGGCCGTGGTGGGAGTATTTGTACCTCAAAAACAAGCACACACTGCTAATCAGGGCTGGGTAAATTGTTGACTTGAAAACTTTTGAAAATGGTGGGGAAACGGTCAATAATACAGATGAAAGGTATCTTGGGTTTGTAGTTGTTACATTGTGAACAGCATAAAAAGTTAAGAAAACATTCAAAATGGTTATCTTATCAGCAAAGAAGTTGCCAATATCATCGATGGAGGGAAGTTCCAGCACTGATCTCTGCAATTTCACTTTTGTCTAACTTGCCAGTGTAAAAGAGGTTATTGAGTCAGAGATGGAATAAATAGGTGTGGGGGTTTTTTCAATGGCAAGAGTGAGTGGTGCATTTCTCCATTGTGTATAGGCAATCTTTATAGCCATGGGTTTGGTTGCTTTTTTTTTTTTTTTTTTTTTTTAAATGTGGGGTAGCATAACAGTCTCAGGAAAGTCCTGTGCTGAGAGACCAGTGAAGCTACATGAATTCAGGGTAAGGAAGGAAAATTGCTTTCTCTCTTTCAGACCTTGCCTCTAACTCCTCACCATCCATTGTTCATTCTGCATCCTGTAACTCTTTCCACTTGTCGTCCACTCTCTCTGCTGACGTTGCCCTGGTCGAGCTCTTTGTCATAGCCTTCTGAGCTCCGGAGAGTTCCAGTGTGCTCATCTGGGTCTTCTGCCACAGTAATGCTGGAAGTATTTACTTTAGAATGATGGTGAAGCCAGATTCGGGTACTCCAGGAGATGTGGTATAGAGATATAGGGGAATATTATTCATGAGAAAGGGAATTCTGCTGTTTGCAACAACTTGGGTGGACCCGAAGGGCATTAAGTTGAGTGAAATAAGAGAAAGACAAACACTGTCTGATATCACTTACATGTGGACCATAAAAGAAACAACTTAGAAAAACAGAGTGTGGGGTGCCTGTTAAAGCCTCAGTGGGTTAAAGCCTCTGCCTTCGGCTCAGGTCATGATCTCAGAGTCCTGGGATCTAGCCCCGCATCAGGCTCTCTGCTCAGCAGGGAGCCTGGCTTATCCCTCTCTCTGCCTGCCTCTCTGCCTATTTGTGATCTCTCTCTCTGTGTCAAATAAATAAAATAAAATCTTTAAAAAAAAAGAAAAAGAAAAGAAAAACAGAGTAGAGTAGTAGTTGCCAGGGATTGGGGAAAATGGGGAGATATCAGTCATAGGTCATAAACTTTTAGTCATAAGGTTAAGGTTGGGGATCTAATGTACAGCATAGTGAGTATAGCTGGTAGTACTGTATCATATACTTGAACGATACAAAGAGAGTAGATCTTAAATATCCTCACCACAAAAAGAAAATGGTACTTATGGGACATGATGGAGGGAGTGGCTAATACTATGGTGGTAACTATTTTACAATTTTTAAATATATCAAATCAACACATTGCAAAACTTAAACTTACACAATGTTAAGTTTCAGTTACATGTTCATAAAGTTAGCAAAAAATAAATACTGGTCTTTGTAGTCCAATAGACAGCTGGACATTTCAGTATGTATAGAAGGCCCTTCATGCGTGTCCCTATCCTGCGTTCAAACCTTAACTTCCATTTCTCTCTCACTGCCGTCACACAGCCACATCACCACTTGCTGGTCGCTGAATATGGCACACACTTTCAAATGTCCATGACTTTTCCCATGTTGCAACCTATGATCTCATTGTTTTAGAGCCCGGTCAAATGTTACACTATCATTTAAGCTTTTCTCAGTCTGTCCAGATCGTGGTCCTACCAACGCACCGCTCTCCCAAGCAGCACATTGTCTTATCATCACTCAGGTAGGTGTCTGACGCGTCCACAAGCCTCAAGAGCAGGCACCTCCCACCCACCAGTGCTCAGCACAAAGCAAACACTCCGAAGGTTTTGGATATTTTTCTTGCCAAGTGATTGCATGGACTTAGAACCCTTCACTGGTGTGATCCATGGCCCTGAAATGAAGTACAATTGATTGAAAAGCCCAGGACTGCTGATCAACTTGCTAAGTAGTGGTTTGCCTAAGATGAACTGCACATGCGCAGCTTTTCCAACTTGTTCGTCCCGAGTCAGCCACAGTACACACTGACTTATCTGAAAGCACGTCACAGAGCACATTCGGAGATTTGCCCTTCCTGTCAGGGGGCTCCCACCACACAGATAGGTTTGATGAACATTTTCATATGCATTTGTCTAGTTAGGTGCTGAACAATCACTACATTATTTGCAATTTAGACAACTTACTTTAATGTCATGTTTGTTGCTGTTTTACTGTTTAAAACAGTAGTAGATCCAGAATGATCCTTGGGCATCAGAGCTCAGTGCTCTACAGTCTATAAAAAGTAAGTGACATCATAAGAGTGTTATTCTATCCAGGTTCTGTGCACTGATAGAGGCTCCTCCACACTCAAGCATATGGTCTACGTTTCCAAGCGTGTGGTATTAGGTAGTTAAAGCCCAACGATGTTTATTTGTGAAAAAGTATGCCTCATATAACCATGCAATAGTCACTAACCCAAGACTAGAATTAAGGGGAAGTAGACAGAATGAGTTTTGTTCCCATGTATTGGCTGCATGACTTGTACATTCCTCACTGTTGTGGGCTGCATTGTATCCTCCCAAAATTCCTTTGTTGAAGTCCTAACCCCCAGCAGCTCAGAATGTAATTGTATTTGGAGATAGAGCCTTTAAACAGGCAAAGTTAAAATGAGATCACTAGGTTGGGCCCTAATCCAATATGACTTCTGTCTTTAAAAGAAGAGATTAGGACACGCATACTCATAGAGGGAAGAACTTTTTTTGACACTGGGAGAAGTTGGCCATCTATAAGCTGAGGAGAAAGGCCTGGAACAGACCCTTTCCTGGTAGCTCAGAAGTGGCTAACCCTTCCAAACAATATGATATTGGACTTCTAGCCTCTAGAATTGTGAGAAAATAAATTTCTGTTTCTTTCAGCCTCCCAGTCTCCCTAGCAAATATAGGCCAATGCTAAATTGTCTTTATAAAAGAACCGAGGTTCAAGAATATCATTGCATGGTTATCACAAGTGATTCCCATGGCCCACAATTCAGATCCTTTAGGAAAGATGTGAAATTGTTGCTAAATATTAGCTTTGAGGACATAGAAAAATGGAAATGATTGTTATTTTTCCCTCTACTCTAGAAACCCCATTGAATCCCATTAAGAGACAAGTTCAACTATTATAATAGAAAACTATGTGAAATAGCCTTTTCTAGAAAAGCAGATGTCAGTGCTTTGAGGATGTATGGCATCAGGATGACTATATGTTTTGTGGCCTATCGATTAGATAACAAGTGGATAAATCAGGAATCTTGTATAAGAAATGTGTTTACAACATCCAAGCTTGTTCTTAGATACTTAGTAATAATGATTTTCTAACCAAATAATACCAAAACTTGTTATTAATATCGATCACAGGACACTTGTAAATTTTCATCCCCATTTATGCCTCTTGCCTATATTTGATCCCTCTGATAAATAGGGTGGATTTTCCCCCGTACAATAGAAATAAATAGGGCCCCAATAACTGGTGACATTTGCCATAGATCAAGTGACAATTTGGAGCCGGAGGAATGACTGGAACCTTCACCTCTGCAACAATCGTTGAGATCTAGGGAGAGACATGAGCTGCCTGCCTCGCAGTCCTTTACACATGTTGATTCATTCCAGTTTGGGTTGTTTTCACTGTAAAATTTAGAAAGGCAGCGTGTGTAAAATGGTCCCTGGGCCTTGGTGAGATTTCTCAAAGGCAGTCTGAGGTCCACGTGAGCAGTTAGGACGAGAATAACCATCAGTGTTTCACAGTATGTGCTCACTCCAACATCCTGACTCTTAATCGGTCTCCCAATTTGGGACAGTCTGACACCCCAACAAAAGATAGTTTAGTCACCTTGGTAAATGACTTCATGTAGGTTATTCTTCGAAGATGTAGTTCTACCAAGCAAAGAAAACAAACCTGAACAAAAACAATGCTGGAGCAGGTGTTCCAGCCGTCGGAGAGAAGTCATTAGCGTGACATTATTCAATCACTTTGTTTCTCTTATAATAATATATTATTTATTAGGAGCATTGTTTTTTTCTGTCTGTGTCACTTTTTATAAATCTCACATCTAACATTTTTCCGCCCTTTGGGTGTGCCACAGCGGAAGCGTGTTACATTTGCAGAAGGTGAGCCGGAGAAATCATAATCCTGTTTTGACTAAAGCTCTCTCCTAAGCTTATTTGGAAACCAATATAACATTTAGCAGGACACTGCTGATACCTTTTTGTCTGTTGTTTGGGTGTCTCAAATCCAAAATGTCGTGTTTTAGAGCTTAGAGGAAATTAAAAACAAAAAACCTATTTCTCAAGTCCCTCTATTGAAAAGCATGAAAGGAAGAGCAGCTACAGTAAATGATTCTGTGAACACTTTAATAAGCAGACCAGACACAGATCTTCATGGTGGTGCATTTTCTTACAGGATGCAAAGAGCAGTGATACAGTGGAGTGCTTTCCCCTCATCCTACCAGTTGAGAGTAAAAGGGATTCCATTTGCTGGGTAGCTTATTTAGTAAAACTAAACAAAGCTTCTGGATTTAGAGCCTTTAAGTGAAGACAATAGAGTGTGTTAAGTAGCCAGCTAATATTCTGCTAAAAACCCGACCACCCTCAGGGAGGCCTCATAGAGTGTCTATTATTGGATTGTGAGTCTCATCCGACATGTTTTTGATTTGGATAACTCCAATTCTACCCCATTCCCTCGCCATTTCGAGCAGCACTATCACAATTCAGGCAATCAACAGAGACCTGGAGGAAGAGAACATTAGATCTGCTCTTGGGAATGCAGGGGAGACAGCATGTTAAAACTGGGGCATTCGCCTCAAAATTGGGGCATGTGGTGCTCTGACAGAGAAGACTCTCCTCAGAAACTTGCTGTCATTCCCTCGAGACTGCATCAACTTAGCTTGGATGTGGCTCTCTGAGAATGCTACAGAGGCAGCGGGAGAGAGCGTTTCTTTTCCTAAGATGATTACCGCCAATAAAGAACTCCTGTCAAAAATAAGTAAACTTACCTGAGGAGTTTAATAAGCACTGATTGGTGGAAGGAGAGGGAAGGTGAGACTTGGACATTTTGCACTTCCTGCGTGTTCGCCTTCTGTAGTCTGGCTTGGGTGAGTAGGGTCACTCGGAAAGGAAAGTAGGCCAAAATGAGAGGCAGACAATAAAAAGGAACTTTTTTTTTAAATCAGGAAGTTTCCCATATTACTGATGGTGTCATTGTTAGTACTCTGGTATTCTAGTGTTTCCATTAGAAACATCAAATATGCAAATAAAAAAGTGGTCATGAACGTAGTCACTTCACAATTAGCCACATTGATGGAAGACAAAAATACCTTGGGGATTTGGGGAAATAGAGAGAATACATACACTCAGATTATTTTTCATTACCTTAGGCTCCTATTGGCATTAATGTTTCATAAAGGCTTAGAATTTAGGGAATAGGCTGAATAAATTGAACAGGTACAGCATAGCAGTGAGTGTGTCTGAATGCCATCCCAGGCCAGTGTGATTACCGCAGCTTCCACTCTAATTAGCACACATTTACTGTCCCCTCACAGTGTGCCAGCCAAAGCTCTAAGTCCCCTCTGTGACAAGTTACTTAAATCCCCAAAACAATGGGATTTGTTATTTCCATCTTACAGAAAGTGGAACCAAAGCACCGAGAGGTTGAGTAACTTGCTCCCAGGACCATGGGACTGATAGCAGAAGTAGGATCCAAAGAACATTATTATGCTTCTTCACAAGGATGACTCTATGCTGCATCTCTAATGGGAGGACGAAGTGGAACTCAGACCTGGATGGAAGATTTATGTACCAAATAGGCTGTGCGTGGTTAACTAGCTAACCTATGGGGTATTATGTTTTAAGGGTTGCCTAAGTGATGGCTTAGGAATAAGTCAATTCTAGAAATAGTTTAGGAATACATAGTTGAATACATAGTTGAAATAACGTTATAATACTATGCTCACTCTAGTACACAATATGTTTTAGTTCTGTAGGACCTTGTGGCCAAATGATGTATACTTTGGATTCTTTCTTTCTGAAGTAAACTAATCGAACTCATGAATAATGAGGCGTACTCGGTACTTTTACCCATGTACACTAATTTGAATGACATCTCATTGACGTGTTGGGACACTCCATTCTCAAGTCACGGTCTCTCATCCTGATAATGTTTGGATGGGAATTGTATGGAACTCATCCTTAAAAAAAAAATAATTGTCTTATTTCACTGAAGATACTACTTTATAACTATGTCTAAATGTCACTGGTCTTCTAGAAAACACAGTAAAGAGAAGAGCCCACGGATCGGAGAGAAGGCTTGGGTCATGATGATGGAGAAATAGCTCTCCTGGGGGAAACGAGAGGACTTTCTCATCCCTGGGTCACCTGACTGTGCAGCATCCAGTGAAAGTGACAAGAGAGGATGGTGTCTGAAATGTACATGTGCAGGGACATCCTCACCTTTCCAATGCTGAGGCCACCATAGATGTTTTGCCAGCAGTCTTTACACTCTTCATACAGCGTGACCTACTCTGGCAGGCCCTTTTCCTAATTTTTAACCCGCGAAGATGCTAAGATGGAGCTACGCCTATGGTACGAACAGAATGAATGGAGGCAACCGAGCGCAAAGAGAGAAGCATTTATTTAATCTCAGGAAGAGAGACAGATAGGCCTTTCTTAAATCGGTATAGAACTTTTGGATCTTTTTTATGTAATCGTTTCTTCTTGATGTTAGTAAACCATTTTGGTTGGGGGGATACCTTTCCTAGCTAGTAAGACATAAAAAGAGAAGACTGCAGATATTGGGCAGCTCTCCCTCTAGAATTTCATGCCAACTTTGCCTCTCTTCCTCATCTTGGTATTTCTTTCTAGGCAAATCATTCTTGTATATTTCTTCCACTGTGTTTTTCATGAAGAAAACATAGTAGAGCACCAAAGATTAGCAGAACGGATCGAGGCAGAGCTCCCCCTTTCTCCATGAAGTGCTTCCAGACTCCTTTAGATGTCATGCTCTTGAAGGCAAGAAACGTGTCGATTTTATCTCTGTTGGTATCTGGCACGTATTAGGTACACAGTAAATTATCTGACGGTATCAATTAATGAGCAAACAACGGAGGAAGAAAGTAGACATTTTGGTAAGGCTCTCAAAGATGATTTATAGAACATTTTGGAAATGGGCCCACTTTGTTTCCAAAGGAAATTTTACTTTCAAATTAAAAAAAAAATTTACTCAAATGAGATTTTGGGGGATTTCATGTGATTAACTCTTTACATTATCTTGTAGTAATTATACAGAAATCTCTATTTATGTAAACATGGTGAATGCATCATAACACTAGAATAAGTGTACAAATACTGCATGTCAAATTAGGTTATAATCACTTTCAAGGGACGTGATTTCCTAGTTAAACAGATTCGTTTACATCTTGCGAAATAAAAAATAAGTGAAAATAACTATATAAAATCAGGCTTACAGCTGGACAGATCTTCTTGGCAATGGTCCAGGCACTGAGCGGGGAAAGCCCCTCCAGCTGAGAGAGGCTCAGGGTGCCCAAGATGACTGCAGGCTGGGCCTGGAGAGGGGCCTTCTGCTGCCATCCTGACCGCTCTGGGTCCCTGGCTATCTGTGGGGAGATGGGCTGTCTTCACATTTCAGATGAGATTGAGCCCACTGTGAGGGCTGGGGGAGGAATGCAGGAGGGAATGGAAGCTTGCTCGGGGGAGCAGAAAAAGCCAGTTCAACATAGCACCCTTAGGTAAAAAGCATAGCAGAATGAGTTAGGGATCCTCTACCTAAAAAGCAAATAGTTGAAATAGCATTGGCATTCTAGGGGCTTAGAGTCCCAGTTTGAGAACCACTGATTATCTGGTCCAGTGCTCATAATACAGATGAGGAAACCGGCCACAAGGCGAGAAGCAGGATGAGACGGAGACCCATAACTTTTCCTTCCCAAATCTGGTGCTTATTTATGGGACAACTGAAGCTCACCCTTTCATGGGAGATGACTTTTTAAACACTGCTCATTTTGATGCCTATTTTTAAAAAATACATTTCCCATCACCCTGACTCAGCCAATTCAGTGGCAGAGAGGCATGTTGTAGACCTCGGCCAGACGTGGCACGATAATAGGGTGGCCTTCTATGGCTGACCTGATATAGATTGCCTCTCACTAGGCTGCGGTAGACGGGGGGGCTCTTGGTTACCTTTTCTCCATGTCACCATCAGATTCATCTGCTACTTATTTTCATTAATCACAAGGAGTTACTGAAGCAGGGATATTGTTTTTGAACCCACCAATTCTGACTTGGCGGTAATTCCGCATTTCTGCTATTGAGTACGTTTTTGTTTGTTTCATTGATAATCGTGTTTGTTTAAAATATACTTGTAGAGCACTTGTTCTCTGCCCTGCCGTGTGCACATCAGCTTCTCCTAGTGTTCCGTTGGTTGAGTTGTCCAGAGCAAGGCTTGGCAAACGACAGCCAGTGAGCTGGATCTGGCCCACTGCCTCTTTTTATAAGTAAAATTTTATTGGAACATAGTCACACTCATTTGTTCGCCTACTGTCCACGGCTGTTTCTGCGCCACAACAGGAGCACTGAGTAGTGGGAAGAGGGACTGGATGGCCCATAAAGACGGAAATATTTGCAATTTGGCCCTTGACAGGACGTTTTGCCAACCATGATCTTAAGTGTGAACGCTCGAGGATCCAGCCAGCTTGATAGGAGAGCCAAATAAAATAGATGGCACTAAATTAGCCACCCCCTGGGCACAGCTCAGGCTCCAGTGTTTGTGGCCACGAGTCATAACCGTGGCACTGAGCAATGAGGAGAGTACAGGCAAAATGGTCTTCTGAGAAATACAAGCCTCCTCCAGATTCATTTAAATTATTTTCAAACGCTGTTCCTGGAACCATCCCTAATCTGTACTAATACTACAAACTTGTAGCTTTTGCCTTACGAATTTATTGTTATTTCTTTTACCTCCTTTTTTTCAGGGAAAAGGTAATTAGGCTATAAACAGAGGTCTGACAACTAATTTCAGTCAAGGCAAAATTAATACAAAGCAAGCAGATAATTTTAGTCACGTGAAATTAAAATAGATATTTTTTAATGACATTCTAAAAAAAAAAAATCCAAGTCTATTTTTTTCCCCTTTGTTTTCCCCCACCTTACCCTGTTCTCATGTAATCCCCTCCTGTAGGTAGTGACAAGTGCTAATTTAGGGGAAGTAGAGACCCTCGGCTACAACTGTTCTCACGGCTCCTCCTTCCATCCCCACTATTGATCTTTGCATGGAGACCTGCCTCTTCTCTCTCCTCCTCGGGGATTCCAGGACACCGAAAAGACAGCAAGTACATCTGATGGAAAGGTAGGCACTGGCCACCCCTTAAATTTCCAGATTTTCATTGCCATTAATAAGAGCCCCTTTGCTAAATCTGTTTTAGAAGTTCAAAAATTTAGAGGTCAGTGTCACCGTGGCGGGTGGTTGTATTTCTGGGGGGAGATTCCAACATTGACATTGCTGTGCTGTGTCACTCCAAGAACATATTAAATATGCATCTCCGTGTCGGCAGCACCTTGAGATGCTAGCTCCAAAATTATCACCTGCCTTCTGAAAACCATAACCCTAAAAATATTGATTGGTTAAAAGGCAGGATCTGAAGGAATGAGCCAGTGTCTCTGTGAATTATCCTAATCAAATAAGGATAGTATTAACCTAGATACTCACTGATCTGCCAGTATTTGGTTTGAAATGTAGGCATCTCAAGTGAAGTTATGTGTTTCATTCTTTTGAATATTTCTCCCAGACATTTAAATACATTACCACTAAGCCAGAACCAAGAAAAGCATAAAAAGCATTTTAGGGAATAAATTCAGCAAGTTTCCATTTGTAACAGATAGTAAAATTGTTGACATGCATTATGAGGCCTGTGTATTTTTCAGCCTATCAGGGCTCAGTCACATGCTCAAGGTGTACTATGTGGGCTGCCTGGGGTGATGTAGGAAGGTCTCAGCCCATCCTGGTAGCCCTGCTCCTTTATGAGTAGAGAATCTCCAAGTCACCTGGCATAGCTACTTAGGCAAGTCCGAAGAAAAGCTTATTTCATTAATTATGCTGTAAATGCAACTCCAGAGAAGGGTAGCCATCTAAATACAAGACGGAAGGGCTGGTAGGGATCCTCTCCATTGAAGTGTGGAGCGTCGCGCAATTTTATTTAGTGGCACTTCCATTACTAAGGAGGCTATGAGTTGATCGACTGTGTCTTAGAATTAACTACAGTGGTGGAAACACAAATTGCAAACCAGCATGAAGTCACAAAGGGAACGGAGAGAAGAGAAGAGGTGAAAGTCGGGGACTCACGTGTCTTCCTCGTTTGCCTTCACAGAAGTGTGAGCCCAGCTGCCCGGAGCCGGCCGTCAGCCGAGCGAGCCCGATTGCCACCAGGCAGAGCGCCTCTCAAGACGCACGCTGCCTTCCTGTCTCTTCTGCTGTGCTTCCAGTTTCAGGGGACCCTGGATTTTTGTTGGAGGGGAATGATTGGGTCCCCTCTGCTCCATAGGCTGGAATGAAATAGGATCAGTAAGGGAAGAAAGGACCTGGCTGGGAAATTTCGGTCTTGGCCATGAGTTATTTGTGTGGGCACCTGAGGAAGGTTCCAGTGTAATACTGTGTGGAGCGAGGGGAGGAGGCCATGTGGGCTCGGAGCCCCCCCGAGCGTCTCCACCATCAAAGCCTTGGGCAGGCGCCCCTCATTCCTGCAAGAGACTGTCAGCCCCAGCCTGCTCAGCGTGCCCTTTGTCCTTTCCAATGGAGAAGGCCAGTGAAGATCGAAATTAAGCTTTAATCCTCTCCGAGAGTCACAGTAGCTTTTTTTCCCTCTTTTCCTGATGCCTCGACCGATTTTTTCCCAGGTTCGGGCTCCGAAAATGGCTGAGATGCAATTTCCTCACAAAAACCCTAAATCACAATCTATCAAAGAGTAATTCTGTGCACTCTGTCCTGCATGTCTCTGTGCTTCCTGTGGTGACATCCGGACGTAGTTGGCAACTAAACCGATAATTGTTAAATAAACCCTGATGATATTTAGCTTTTATTTGTACATCCCTTTCAGTTTACCAAGTAATTCTACAACTTTCAGCTCTTTTGCTATTAGAAGATAAGCCCACAGCAGAGCAAACTTCATTCTCCTTGTAGACATGATGAGACGGACTCCAGGGCAAAGATTTGGCACAGGTTAGGTAGCTGCTCATTGCCAGATTCTTGACCAAAACTCCTGACTCTAGATTGGTAAGCATTGTGCTAAGTAAGATGTTACAATCTGTAACATCTTTGAAACACTTCTCCAATGTGGAAACCTTGTTTCTTACTGGCTTTCGGTCTCTAGAGGAGCCAAATCCCAGTAAAGCCAGTTGAAAACCCCCAGGCATGTGGGAGGTGCTGGAGGCAGTGGGGTGCTTGGTGCCTTAGCCTCACAGGGGCCAGTGGAGACTGTCTCTTCCCACCTCCGGGTTCAGTGATGTCACATCAGTAGCTTGAAATTGGCCATGACAGCAGTGTTTACACCATGGAAATTGTCGACCACCAGGAATCAGAGAGACTTGGTTAGTTACCTCCCCAGAGACTGTGTTGTCAAATACCTACCAGCACACCGCTGGTTAGAAATCTGGGCAACTCGGCAAAAAACCTGCATCCAGGCTTCCTGACACTTAGAATATGTTCCAATGGGCTTGGTTTGTAAGACCTAAATTTCTTTGTGAAACCTTTTTAAAATATCTTTTTGCAGTTTTGAAACTACTGGTAGGAGAACATCAAAGTATCTTCTGGGAGAGGGAGAGGGAGGTCTGGGAATAAAATTAGCTACTTGTTTAAGGCTATGGGTGTTTGTGAACATGTGAGTGTGCTTTAAATTACACATAATTTTAAACAACTGTGTAAAAAGAGTTTTAAAAGTTTAATGGTGCTGAACCGCGAATAGGAATTAAAAATTGAAAAGGAAATACAAAACTATACCTTGTTTTTCTGCCTTAAAAAAATAAGTTTCCTTCTCATTTGCAATTAAGATGGAAGAATTTGCATAAAATGTGTAAAATTAGAGATAATTGAACTACAGTAGCTATAAAAGTGGCTTTTCCACTTAAAAAATAAATCAGATGTCCACTAAAAGGGTGTAAGAGCCATGCCTCCCCCCCCCCCCCACCTCCCTCTCGCATTTGGGTCTCTGGTATTTTTCACACTTTTATAGCTGATTTTTATTGCCAAACAATCCTTGGAGTTTGTGGCAGCTCTGAGACAGCAGCTGGCCCAGGCAGGCCTGTTAACTCTGGCATGTTAAGGACCCTTCAGAAGATTTCAAATCCAGCCTCAGCACCCAGGTCAGTAGATCAAATCCAGGGAGACCTTAGGGGAGGCTGCAAGTGGACGTGGAGGAAAATGGAACACGGGGAGCAAGGAAGACAAGAAAAGCCGAAGTACAGAAATGCCTTGAAACTAAACATCAATAGTTATTTCTGTTTCCCTGTACCAGGGTTCACCCCGCCTCCTGTCAGGCACCTCACGTTTTAAAGGGCCAGTCTGGAAAAGAGGGCACCAGTGATCCAAGCAGCCACATAGGATGGTCCCAGACTCATGTCTGTGTTCCTGCTGAAGGAGACTTTCTTCCGGGGACGAGATGTAGTGTCCACTCGAAAAGGAAGCTCAAGGGGCACCTGGGTGGCTCAGTCGTTAAGCGTCTGCCTTTGGCTCAGGTCATGATCCCAGGGTCCTGGGATCGAGCCCCACATCGGGCTCCTTGCTCGGCAGGAAGCCTGCTTCTCCCGCTACCATTCCCTCTGCTTGTGTTCCCTCTCTTGCTGTGTTTCTCTCTGTCAAATAAATAAAATCTTTAAAAAAAAAAAAAAAGGGAAGGGAAGCTCAGGACCAGCCCTGAGCATCTTCCGGAAATACGTGTGAGGCCCACCGTTGGCCCGTGGTGGCAGTGGGCTGGGCATCTCCCGTCCGTGGCCCAGGCCTGGGATGATGACCCTGTAATGATAAGCCGTCTGTTTGCTCTTCTCCTCGAGGTGTGTGTAGCATGTGCTATTGGGAGGGATTCTAGCCGCTTGCCTCCTCTTCCTTGAAACCAGAAGCACCTCAAGGGCCGAGACTGTGCCCGTTAGCAGAGCATTGCGGGGGTGGGGGGGTGAGGGGGATTACAGGTAAAATGTGGTCTTGAAAGCACCCACATGGGGAGAGATGTTGAGTTCTCAGAAATGTGGCAAAGCTCTCAAAGCGATATGAATGGGGAAATGCTAGTTGGGGTTCTCCATCTTCTGCTACAGAGTAAAAAAAAAAAAAAATCACAGTTTTTTTAAAAATCCTGATAATAAAACAAAGATAAGTGGTCTTTCAAAGCACAGCGAGATCTCTCCTACTAAGCCATTTTATCTGTAACCCTCAAACATCTGGTCGTGCCATGCCTGTGTGTTATGCAATAGATCCCAGAGCGTCTAGTATGTGAAAGATGTGTGTGGATTTGATTGGACATCCTCTTTTCTCAGGAACCCCAAGCTCTGTCACGGTCAGCTCTGTCCAGAGAGGCCTTTCCCAGCATAGCTCTTTGCAGTTCATGTTCCTACTCAATCTACGTCACATCTCTTTAAAATAAATAACGGAAAAGATCCTGCAGTTTCCCTCACTCTGACCCTCTCTCTGGAAGTTATTAGCTGATTGCATAATAGGGAATAGGGTTATTGATTTCATGTGTGTGCCCTGCCTAGTAGTGTGTTTGCCTTCAGTCTGGGGCATCCTGGAATAATCTATTCATAGCAGCCATGCTGCTGGCCTTGGAGACCACAGAGGATAGTGGGCAATATCAGCGGCAGAATGCGAATATTCTGAATTCCTAGCAAATCTACACGACCCAGAGAGCTGTCTTCTCCGTTTTTCCATTAGGCCAACCTGAATGTGCTCTCCCTTAGCCATGGGGACGTCCATTTCACTTACGCCCATGGCATGTCCATTTCCCGGAAGGAATCAACATAAATTATTTTTACACCTTCTACTTTCCATGTGAAGGTGTGTGGCTATAAGCTGATTCATACTTAATAACATGTATGACAACACTGAATATCTAATGCGAATGATGTACAATCATTCTTTCTATAGTCTAACCCAAAATTCTTAGCACGCCGGGATGAAGGTCTGAAAGCGTTCTGTGAGGCTGCATCTTGAAGAATGAAGAATGCAGAGAGGATGGCAGCGCTTAGTAAGCTGGTCATTGGCCCCCAGGGCTTGCCAGGGCTGGAATACACACCACTATTCCCTTCTTTGTGCATGTTGAGGCCTCCTGTGATCTCAGAATCTTCCTCAGTGCAGGTGTCTCAAGAGCAGCTCATTGAGGTTGCCCAGAGTGACAACGTGGCTTTGGCACTCTTGATATTTACCATACGAAAGTATGGTAAATACTGCTGGAAGTAGAATGTGCAAGTTTCTGTATTATTTGTTTTCTAGTTGATGAGTAGAATCTCTTCCAAACCTTGGGAAAGACTTGTGCTTCTAGATACTTATTTTTTTTTTTAAGATTTTATTTATTTATTTATTTGAGAGAGAGAGAGCACAAGCAGGGCAAACAGCAGGCAGAGGGAGAGAGAAGCAGACTCCCCGCTGAGTAGGGAGCATGACGAGGGCTCAATCTCAGGACTCTGGTATCATGACCTGAGGTGAAGGCAGCCGCTTAACGAACTGAGCCACCCAGGTGCCCCTCTGGATACTTAATCTTATTATCTTCTTCCTTAGACTCCATCCCCAGCTTTTCAGCCTGGTTACATGGGTGTGTATGAATGCAAAACTAGTTTTCATGTAAAGCCAGAAAAATCAAAAAGAAAAAAGTAAAAGTAAAATATGTACCGTATGATGTTCAGCATTTTTGCTCTTGTATCCCAAACTTGGATTTCAATTTTCTAGCTCTCTACCATCAAAGCCCATCCGACGTATGACTGGGACAACAAAGACAGGGCTCCACAATGCTTGAGGTCACGGGGGACCACCTTACCTTCGTCTTTGCACTCTGACTGTCCTCATGTAATTCCTGAATGTCCCTTCCCTCCCCCTGGGAAATGACCCGTAGTGCCTTCTTTCCAACTAGGAAACTTCCATCTTCATGGAAGTGATGTAAATTCCACTCAATGTAAATTCTGTAATTTTTCAAGAGTCTTTTGTTTAATACGGGAACTTCAAGCAGGGGACCCGGGCCATTTTCTTTCATCAACCTGGCTCTAATTTTCCTGGAGCACTAAAAAGAAATCTACTCGGATTTCTCTTGTCCGGTACTCCCCTGGCTCTGAAGCACATTCGAAAGCCACTTCTCTGATTCAGAGATGCCTCCGCAGACTGATGTAATCGGACCAGCCTCACCAGTCCCCCACGCTCTCGCTACCTCACATTATTGCCGAGCAGACTACTGTTTTGCAGACCTTCCTTATTGTGTAAATGGCTACATTATCACTGTGTACACATTAGGACAAGCAAATGGGCCCCTTAAGGCAAATAAGGGTTCAAATAACCCAGACAAGGTAGCCCAACTGAATTGAGGATTCACCCTTGTTACCACCTTATTGCTTTATGGCACATGAACCAGTGGAAGGGACAGACTGTTGCAAGTGTGTTTCTACTGATCCTGCTGGCAAATCACAGCTTTATTACAGTAATGAGCCTGACCATATTTCTGTGCTTATGCATATTAGGCACCAAATGTATTTTCTGGCCTGCCAGCCTGTGGTAGTAACTAACACGAGTAATTTGTCCTGGGTTACAGTGTGTGTGCATGCATTAGGTATGAGCATGTTAGTTGCTTTGGGTGATAAAATGCTACATGTTTCATCATGCGTATTTTTATATGCACAACTTAGCTGTATGCAAAATAGCCTGGCAATTAACCAACACCACTTATTAGCTTACTACAAGATTATTGAATAAATATGTGAATTGGGGACAACCACAATTTCGAGTTAGCAATATTAAAAATTTCGTAGGATTATCGAATATCTAAAGAAAAATGGTGTCTTTTTTTTTTCTTTTTCCCCTCAATGGTATACGTGTTAAGGTTCTTTAAAAAAAAATATCTTGACTCTCCTTGATTCTCTCTCAGTTTCATTTCCATAAATAATCCCGAGCGCACCCTTTTTAGGAGGCTGTGGGATTTGAGACCATGAATTCCCACCCCCTCACTCCCCTGTACTCATTGTGATCTGACATTTGGCCTCTGATCCCATCAGCTCTCAGGTAAAGGTGAATGGTCATTATTGTAATTTCGTCCTCAGGATCATATTTTATGTATGCCAGTTCTTGGGTCCATGATTATTAAAAAGTGACATCCACTTAATTCAGCTCAGCTGCTAAAAACAATGTGTATTTCTCCCTCTGTCTCCGGCTGACCGCGGGAATGGGTCGTAAAGCTCGGTGTTGTTTGCTCGTGTGCCTGCGGGGACAGCGGACAGGACTTACTCCAAAAGCGCAGACGCACAGAACCACATCTTCCTGAACTCTTCATCAAGACGAACTCTTTTCTCCAGCTCTGCCGCAAGACAAAGACACAGACAAAAAATGAGTGCAGACTATAGGATTGGTGCAGAATAAAGAGTTGGCTGGGTGGGACGCTTCTGCTGAGGGGACCTCTGCTGTTGCTGTCTCCGCGCATGTCACATACACGCCGGGGTGGTGTCAGAGAAGGACTCCCCCCCGCCCCCCTTCAGGTTGGATTTATGTAAATGACCGTACGGGACAGGTGCCTTTATTTAGTTGCTACTAAAGCTGGAATCGTGTTGTACAAGAGCTGATAACATGAAAGAACCCGAACTAAGTGGGCTTATCCCTTCTGAACTTGTTTTACAGTACTGGTGTTTCTCTTTTGCAAATCCTGCTGCGTTTTTAAGTAATACGATAAAACAACCTAAATGTCTTTGTGGCTAAAACTGATTGTTTCAGAAGGAACATGGCTGTTTCATTCTTGTCTTTTATCTCCTCGCCACCGAATTTTTGAAAACAGGACCAGCCCCCTCGCCTATGTGTATACAATAGGCTCTTTGCCTCGAGACCCCCACAATTATTCATGCACCAAAGAGGGAGAATGGGAGGGAACCCGGTGCTGATAATAGCAACACCCCAAATAAATATAAAACCAAGACCGAAATGTGCCTTTTGCAGTCCTGTCACAGATTAATATGGCTCATGATAGATACTTAGTTCTCTGACAGTTTCCCCTGCACCTTCGCTGGGAAGTTGATAGAAATTACTCCAGCTGAATGCTTAAAGCAGATGTTATCCCATTAATTAGCTCTGGACCCGGGTACACTCGAGACTTTCCCATTTTCAGGCCGAAAGGAATTGGTCCCAGTGAGCGTGCTCTATATCCACATTTAGTATCATCTCATAAACAGCAGTGAAAACACAGCAGGCCCTTGATGAAGATGCATTAGCTTATTTCTAATTTAAAGTTATGTTGCTTAACCTTAATGTAATTGGTCACCGGTGGCCAACTGTTTGTATAGTGTGTTGATGACCAAAGAGATGTAATAAATTATAAAACTCTCTGCTTAAATGGAGGGAACGACTGTTTTGTTAAAAGCTTTGCATATAATAATGGTAAAATAATTACACCTCAAGCCGAATAACTGCGAAGCTGTTAATACTAATAACAGAGTTGTTCTTCAGGATAGCTTGGTTCATCTCCCCTTAAAACAAGTCTGGGAACCTGGCTTTTGTATGTAGCAAAAGAGTAACTTCGGAAGTTCAATCTCACATTGATTAAAATCAATGGGTAGGTCATCCTGTTATCTTATTTGGAGATGGCAGGGATGGGTGGTAGGGTGGTGGAGTGAAGTAAAATAACCAATTGCTGTGGGTAATGAGGAGACAGAAAGCACAAACGATTCTCTCCTGTATGTTGGTTCACAGTCACTGCCAGACACGTCTTTAAAGAAGGCCTGATTAGGGGCGCCTGGGTGGCTCAGTCGTTAAGCGTCTGCCTTCGGCTCAGGTCATGAACCCAGGGTCCTGGGATCGAGCCCCGCATCGGGCTCTCTGCTCAGCGGGGAGCCTGCTTCTCCTGCTACCATTCCCTCTGCTTGTGTTCCCTCTCTCGCTGCGTTTCTCTCTCTGTCAAATAAATAAAATCTTAAAAAAAAAAAGACTTGATTAGCTGGTGTAATAACGGGGATAATGATCAAATATGAAAGTAATTGACACAACTTTAATGTTTAATAATGAATAGCATGCCAGGGGCAAAATAAAGGGAAACTCTCCTCTTTTCTGAGAACAAGTTCTGACTTAAAATTTCTTAGGCCAAATAGAAAGAGCAATTTCTTGAGGTGGGCGAACTGCAATTCCAGGATTATAATTAAAGTTACAAGTATGGTTAAAGTGAAGTCACGTGATTAACAATATTCAATCGATCAGGGGTAACGATATTCCTTCCATGGGTTTTCTCTGTCACTGTTAAAAATCTAGTTCCCCCTAACCAACCCCCCCTCCGTTAAAGCCTTGTGACTTTAGTTTGAAATAGTGAAATAGACACAGGCATGCTTCTGTCTGGATGTTCTTTCTTCCGTCCTGGTTGGGTTGTGTTAACTAGTCTCGTGGTAACAAGTAAGAAAAGTTTCTGCTTTTCTCAACAGATAGCCCTTTTCTCTAAATATTTGCGTTGTGATTTTGGATCACCTCCAAAGGGTACTCACTTCACAATAGAGAAAAAGCATTTCCCTCCCTTCTCACATGACATTTTTTAGAAAGACCTTACAATAATTTAAACCATTTACAGTACCTCCGGGTCATTATTTCCCCCTGCCCCTGCCCCCACTAGAACACCCTGGGCCTCTATTTATGGCTGACTTTCCGAGTTACCCCACAGGATCAGTTTACAAAATGAGACTTCACCATGTGAAAGTCATTATTTTGTTTAACACAACTTGCAATGTTAAGGGATTTTTTTTCCTTTTTTTTTTTTTTTTAATTTGCTACTTAAGCACAGACACTGAGTGACTGGTTATGTCAATTCCGAACCCCCACAGCTCACATACGAAGGTACATATCTCTTCAGGGCCAATCGGCCAGTATTATTTGAGGCTAATTCATAAAATCAAAGATCCTGATGAGAAAACAAGAGGAGAATTAATGGATTTTTTTTTTCTTCCGGGGGTTGGGGGGAAGGAAAGAAAAAGTTCCTATGGAATTAACAATTCTGCATGATGGATAATAACCTAACACAGGCTTTTAGGACATCAGAGGCCAGCGGGCCATCCCAGGAAGACCATGCTAATTGAAGCTGTGAAAGGGGAAGTCCCCAAGTTTGTACAGAAAACAGTTGTGCTCTGGGAATAAATTCAGAGCTACCCTTCTTAATGGTAAAAATGACTGTTGCTGTTCCAACTAAAAATCAATGTGGCTCACAATTTTAATAAGGAACATGAATCTGAAAATGTGTTTAGTATCAGGTTATATAAACACACCCTAATGAGATACCATAAAATCCATCACATTAAAGGCTGGTTTCCTGCAAGGTATATTAGCTAAAAATGCCCCATATATTAGGTCAGTATACAACAGTACACATAATAAAGCAGCTCTGTCAAGATAAGATGCATGTTTTGCCCCTTAAAACTGTTATGTTTTGCACATTTTATAAGGTTCCTTGAATACATGAATAAGATAAGTTATTCCCATCTCTTTCTTAAGCAATCTCAGAAATGGCTATGACCTGAAATTGGAATTCTTGTAAACACCCATCCGAAGAGAATGTGTGCGGCTCTGTCTTAAAGAGACGGTACATGTTTAATTATCCCAACTTCTTCTAGCAGAATACTATTAACATGCACATTAGCCTCATCTCATTGGTTCATCCTGCTGCTCCACCTTAGGGGCAGAAGTAGGAGCTAATCTTATTGCTCCCATGCGCATAATAATGAAATTTGGTCTTGTCTCAAGGCAGCGTTCTTTGGTCGAAAGTACAGCTGAGGACACTGCTGTGCTGGAAAATTTCTGACCGATTCATTGCAAAAGATAAAGAAATAAAATAAAATATAGTCCCAAACAACGATTGGGAAATACATTGTTTTACCTTGGGTATCAAATATTCAGCGATGGAAGATACGGCTGGCTTCATGTTTGAATAAAGACAGGAGTGGAAACTAAATTCTCAGATGCCTCTGTTTGTATCCATACCCAGGAGCACACCCTACATGGAAGCTCCGGATAATCAGTAGACACCATTGAAAGTTCTGCTCCCCAACGCAGTCTTTGGCTGTGGACGGGTGGGTTAAAAATAAACCCAAACCATTGAAAGCACCCCTTTCTCACGTCTTTTTCATCCATTTTCCAAGAAACAATGACAAGATCTCATGGAATATATAACAACACCCTTGCCTTTTTGCATGCAATGTTGGAAAACGCTAATAAAAGAAATAGGCACACACCGCCCAGCACACACAAAAATACATGTGAATTCAAGGCTACTGAATTAAGGGAGGTTGTTCCAACATTTCCCCCACTGTCCATTATTTGTATTCAAGGTTTTTGAAATGACATTGTAATCTGATGATGCACCAGCCTATTATATTGTCTAGCAGGACAAATATCCTTGCGTTTTCTCTGTAGAACTAACACAATTTTTCCATGTCAGAGGTGCATAATATCCTAGCGGTCATAAGGAATGACGCTATTAATCCTCTTGGGCAATCTCCAGGTCTGATTATTAGGGAAATAAATTTGCATGCTGCATATGAGCTAGGTGAATCACCGGGAGCACAAATTATATTTCCTGACAGCAAGTTAGAGGATGGAGCCGTGTCGCTTTTTTATCTTCCCCCCCCTCCGAAAGCTATAGAATTTCAATTCATTACATGAGATTGGTTAGAATTCAAGTCTCTTTTTAAGTTGATATTAAGTTGAGTCTGTTATCTCTGTGAAGGCTGGTAGGTTCCCCAGAGTATCCACCTAATCACTACTTAAAAAAATCGAAACGTATAGTTAGTGTCATGATTTAGGTACCAGAGCTCCTTTATTTATCAGCACAGAGCGAGATAATTTCAATTTGAGCCTCCATAGCCCTCATGAATTTAACTGACTCGAAAGCTTTTCACCCCTGCTCCCTTTCTCCCTCCCCCTTTTGTTGCATATTGTAAGAATAGTTATTCCGGGCACCTTCCTCGCAGTCATGCCCGGCACCGCACCGGGTGCCTTCCCCCATCGTGGAGGCTCGCTTCCCGCCAGCCGGGCTCGCGCCCACAGCCCGGACTTCTCTCTCCACGTCTGACTGCCTCCTCTTTGCCAGCAGTACGGCCAGGCATGTCTGCATTCAATATCCATGATGAATGTATTTTTATTATTTCCAGGGGTTGGCATCTGAGAAACCTTTTTGCATTATTAAATTTGAGCAGGGAGAATGATAGCAAATAAGAGCATAATAAATTGCTTTATGTCCTAATGTATTAATTAAGCAGACATTTATTATAATGGTTGTTTTATAGACCCATTGTAAAAATGTATGATTGTGTGCTGATTCTCCTAGCTGGAGCCACATATGGTAACCCGGGTGGATGGGTTGTGACGTTTGTCAGATTCGAAAGGGTTCACCAGGTCCTGTCTGCAAATTCACAGGGAAGCACAGAAGCTGGTGGAGGGGTGAGTTTGGTGAAATGGTATCCCTAGCTTGCAGCCAAGTCAGGAATCCTTTTATTATTATTGTGGTTACGTATAAAAATAAAAAAAAAAAAGATACACCTCACACACGCAGTAAATACCTTTTGTTGTCTAGTGCTTTGCAGTTTTTAAAGTACGTTTATAGATGAATACACCATGGAAAGATACACTAGATTATAGAGCCTTCCTTCAGTTCAAAAATGTGTATTATTTTCATTGCTCAAAACAGAAATATGTGTACACTTTGGAATAATAAGAATAACGGCAAATCCAGGAGGCAGACAATCTTGGAATATGTAAGATCTAAGTGTTTCGGGGTATATTTATTTATACACAGTGAACCCAGAGAAGCACAGCTCCGAGTGTTCTCTCTTGGCCTTCTGATTACCGGAGCCATGGGTAATTGTCAGAAAAACAATTCTTTCTTTACCTTGCTTCTTCCCAGTGGATTAATGGATTCATCCACCATTTTTCCCAACAAATAAAAGGTTCTAGCAAGTTCTTCCGTCACTTTGCTTTCCTGTGCAGTCGACACAGTTTCAGTGCAATCCTTTTGAGAACAGAAATACCTGTGTGTCACAGGCGTGCTTTGTGAGGCACATGGTGTGCGATTTTTGCATTGTCAGAAAATATTCTCTACATTTAAGGAAAGGAAGCTGGAGGGAATTCAGGGAATGTCCATGGGGAGGGATACAGAGGGGGTTCGGGGCCTGTTTCCTGTCCCTCGCATGGGGATACTTTGGGCTTCAAATAGTAGTGGTTTCTCGGCACTGTTTGCTTTAACTCCTGCCTCATTTGGGCCCCCGAGGCTGGTGATTAGAGGCAATGTGTGACAAGCTCAGAAAAGGACATGAGGTTACAAGCTAAAAATGCCCAAAACCAGTTACTGCAAGTAAAGCAAACCAAACCTGTTCCCTGAGCCCTCCTAGACTCCTTTTCGGAACTTCGGCACTTGGGCTGGCGGCAAAGCAGGTGTTGGAATGACCAGGGAGGGCAGAGCTGGGGGGGAAAAGGGGGGCGAGGCTGGAATATGCTGATCACCGAGCACGTGTGAGAATCCTTGAGCCCGACTCCTGGACAACCGTGGAAAGCAGTGGTAGAGACCATGCAAGGGGCATCCATGAGCTGGTAGCCAAATGCCACACGATCCAGAAAAACACTGCCTCCCTCTGAGTGATGTGACAACAGTCTCTAGATTCGGTGAAAATACATCAATGTGTATTTTATACACATCTTTATATTTAAAAAGTGATAAAATCTGAGTGATCTGAGTTTGCTCCTCCCAGACCAGCTGTTCAGATATTATGTACAGGTTTGAGAAGGAATTTCTCTTCCTTAATGGAGAGCATCCTGTCAGCGACCTTGTTTGTGCTGTTTCCCACGACCCACCCATAGCCTTACATATAAGGAAGGAGTGTGGCTTCATCCCCAATGTGAGGACTCTGAGGTCCAGGCCATTCAGTCAACACAGAAGCTCAGAGCTAGGAGAGGGCAGAGCCTGTGTTCAAATATGGATCCGAGGCCTATAAACCTTATGTTCTTATTCCTGGGCTAAGGTTTCCCCTAGAGAGAGGGAAAGGGAGAGAGAAAAGGGGTAAAGAGAGATGTAGGAAGAAGGCAAGAGAGAGAGAAAGAAAGAAACAGAGGAGAGGAAGGAGAGAAAGAAGGAGAGAGAATTTGCGTCTTCTAAGTGAAAGGAAGAAGGAGCTACATTCGAACTAACACGTCCTGCTATTGTTTTGCACACTTCGATTTTGAGACTGGGTGCTCTGTCTTTACACCTCCAGGAATCACATGTAAACCATCTCTAGGCACTCTTGAGAATTAAAGGAAAAAGCGTAAGGTGACATGACCTAGCAGTCATTGCCTTTCTCAAAAGATTCATCGGGTACGGAGTCTACGAAGCGGCAGGCCTCTGGGTGACGCCATTTGGACCCAGACGGACATAGGTGTAAATTAAATCTTGATCTTTACTCGCTATTATGTCTTAGAGAAAGCCATTTACCCTCTGTGAGTGTTCAATTATTATTATTATTGTTATTATTAATATTACGATACATAATAGACTCAATTGTAAAACCTCATGAAGCACAGTAAATTCTCCCAGGTCTCTGGTCAAAATGCAAATTCATATAGTCCAGACCATAAACCAGGCTGAATCCAATCCTCCTAGGTCGTTATCGACCCTGCATTAAACCAGCAGCCCGATTGGCCGGGCCCCACACACCGAGCATAAAACTCAGCGCCGAGAATGCCGGTGATTAGCCTCTCGCCGTGATTGTGTGCCATCTGATAACACGTCCGACTATAATCATAGTCATTTCCATGCTTACATTCATCCTGGCCTGTGCAGTGAGCAAGAATTTTTACTTCAGGGTTTTCCCACGAGTCCTATAATTATTCCAAGAGAGAAATAGTATGTACCTCCATTGACATTTTACAGATGTGGAAACTGAGTGGAGAGATTTGGGAAGACGGGCCCAGTGCCACCAGTAACTAATAGAACGGGACCTGAAACTCAAGGTATGGGCGTCTCGTGGTCCTCTTTCAGGTCCTGAAATTTTGGATCTTGAATCTTAAGCAGAGGTGTTCAGAAAAAAGAATGAAGTATTTTCGGCCAAGTTACTCCGCCAGCATAAGGAATAGGACAACACCAAGCTCTGTATAGGGTCTGGATCCACAAAGTAAGTCGACCGATATGTCTTTAAACATTGCACAATTAGACCAACCCTAATACCACTTACATTTATATAGGGCTTGGATCCCAACCATCACATACTCCTCCTGAAAACAAAAGCTAGCTTTGCAGGATTTCGCCCTGGGCCCCTGGCCTCCACCCAGGAGACGGCTGTCCTCCATTAGCTTCTGTGTAGTGACCTATCATGACAAAAAAGGAATTTCACACAGCCCAGGCAACTGACAACACAGCTCACCTTTCAGGGAAAATGTAATATTTTCTGATAAGCAGCTTATGCTAGTTTTCTTAGCAAATAGCCCAGAAGCGTCTCTGTCTGTAGCATTTCCAGATGTGATGAGTTGAAGGGAACCCCCCTGACCATGCCAGAGTCGGGCAGACCCTTTTGGTTCAGGGGACAGCTCTTTGGAAAGATGTAAACATGCGGCAATTTGAAAATGATATAAAGTAATTGATCACGGAGACAGCCCTGAGCATGCATTGTTAAGAGAAATACATGTCCCCTCTTTATGGAGTTGTAAACAGAGAAGTGTATATTTATCGTTGGAGGCAGAGGCCAAAGCCTGGGGCAAGATTAGGTCACAGCCTTGTCACTTTTGCACATGGCCATGCATAACAGCTCTGCACATATTCTAGCGGTAGTGTTTTCTAACCCGCGTTCCAAGAACAAGGCACAGGGGCTAGATGTTCCTCTTCTGGGGTTTGTTTGCTCGTCGTGGCAACTTAATGAGATGCTACTATAGCCATTTTGTGACTGCAGAACAGAGGGCCAGGAACGTCTGGCAGCTCGCCTTCCGTCAGGAAGCTCGCTGACAGCAAGAGTTACAATCTAAACTGAGTTCGGACTCCAGAGCCCAGGGTCTCTGCCATACCGTTCTCCCTCCAGAGCGGAAAAAGCGAGGTGTGTTGTCGGCCCCGGGCTTGCCTACATGGGCTCCTCCGTGTGAACCCCTAGACGGATGCTCTCGGACCACGGGAGGGTGAGCACGGTGGTATCTCATCCGTCTTTAATGTCACGCCCAAGAAAATCAAGGAGGTGCCGTATCTCCACCCATGTCTGAGTACCACGGACTTGGTCAGGCTCTGCTGAAAGATGAAGACAATTCTCTGGGGAAATTTCCAAGTGGCTTGCAGCCTTTGCATAGCAAAGGACGCTAGGGTACCCGCAGAGTTTGCTTTCATAAATTCGGTTGCAGGCTATTTTGAGGGACAAGAAAGGTATCCGGTCCTCCCTTTACCTTGCAGGCATTCGGTAACTATTAGACCACATTTTAAAATGAATTGTGTGCACTGATGTTAGAGAAGGTTAGACTCTCCGAGCTGCCACCAGTGACATATGACTACAGTGACAGTCAGCGGTATTCAAACTGAATTAATCAGAAAACACAGCCTACTTCAATGTGACGTTTAGAGGGAGGAGGAATAGCTACTTATTTACCAAAGGGATGTCACTGAACCATCCTTCTATCAGGAGATAGCCTATGGCTACAGAATCCTTTCAAACCAGCAGGAGAGCGATAAACCACACTCGGAGCCAGGCCTTTTAGGCCTGTGCCTCTTGTTCTCTCCTCTCATTCCTCAAGCTGGCCCTGGTTATTTTATTTGGGGCCAGGCCACTAGATGAAGTGGGGGCTTTGGATGCCTTGTGTGGGGACCGCAGAGACACAGGCAGCCTTTGGAGATGGAGGCCTGGCCTCTGATCATTCTCGAAAGCGAACACGCCTAATGAGGCAGCACCGTGTGAGGGAGGAAATTTGGTGAGAGCGGTGAGAGTGGGACCCCCATTTTCCAAACACGTGATGCTAATTCTGCGAACAAGGGAGAGCTCGGGAATCTCTTCATCGTGTGTGTCAGAGAGCGGAAGCATCACGCAGCCTACCTCGACCTTAAACGGTAATAATGTTATTTCACCCTGGCTAGTTGACAAGCATGGGCCAGTGCTGTCTGTCAGGCAAAACTGCTGTGCCCGATTGTATCTTGGCGATAATGGAGGACCCACTCGGAGTCTGTGTATGTATTAATCAAGGCCTCGGGCTCACATCGCTCCTCCAGACGCAGCCTTTACTTCAAAATATGAGACTCCTCCGGATACGAGGTGTTTTAACTCGAGCTGCCACAGCGAAGTACCACAGACCAGGTGGCTTGCACGACAGAAACGTATTTCTCACCCTTCTGCAGCCCGGAAGTGTGAGATCAGGCTGGCGGCACGGTGGCCGTCCCCTTCTTGCTGTGACCTCACATGACACAGAGAGAGAGACCGAGGCCGAGACAAGAGATAGCCAGCTTTCTGGCGTCTCGTCTTATAAAAACGCTACCCTCACGGTCTCATCTGAATCACTTCTCCTCTCCTTTGCTCACAAACGTCTATGTAAGCTCTAAGTATATTGTGTTGAGTTCTTAGAGTTGGTTCCATTTTCCCTAAGAGTATAGGAAATCATCTTGCTGTAACTCCCCAAATTGTGTATGCTCCTTCCCCTTACACAAGCGAGACAGGCACTGCAAGTTTCCCACAAAGGCAAGCAAACTACTTTGCACCCAGGACCAGTTAGGTGTGGTGAGACTCGTAGAACGATTATGACACTCGTCCCAGTAAAAAGTGCTTTTGCTCCGAGAGCGGATCCGAAATAACGTGTACATTGTTACACTAGTAAGTCACCACTCCTCTTTTCTACTTAGTGCTTAAAAGACACACTTATTTTGCAATACTCTGTAATTGTCACAGTGGGTCGGAGTATTCAGATCGCCAGGTCAAAAAGGTCTAGGATTCCAGTCTGAAAACCAAAGCTACAGGGACAACATCTGTTGGGCACCTGAAAGCAACACCAAGGATTTTCTTCACCCAGTTAGCGCTGGAGTATCTCAGATGAGTTGTTGAAATAAAAATGCCTTGAGCCCTTAGGTGATACCGTCTAGGCAGGAAGCAGAGGTGAAATTCTTTCGCTTTCTTATTTCTCCTTCCTTCCTTCCTTCCTTCCTTCCTTCCTTCCTTCCTTCCTTCCTTCCTTCCTTCCTTCCTTCCTTCCTTCCTTCCTTCCTTCCTGGAAGCTATGAAAAAACTGAGGGCTTTACATCATTGAAGGAAGAGATTATTGAGTAATTACCAGCCAGGACTGACTTGTGAAGAGCTTGGTGGAACTTAAGGGCTGAGTCTACAGAGCACAAAGTGAAGAGGATATTTGGTAATTATTATTTAATTTGAGCAATCTTTGCCAAGAGGTCCTTTTATAATTAATTAGTCTTCATTTAAACACAATTTCATAAGTGGACCTCCAAGTATCACCTCAGGAGAAAAATACAGTACCAGTAATGTTACTGGAGCGAGACATATCATAACAGAGTCTAGGACAGTACAAATAATTATCCATAACCCAAACAAGGCAGTCTTTCATGTTCAGAATAGCAGGCTTGTATCGCCCTCTCTCTCTCTCTCTAAGAGAGATAAAACATTTACTTAGTAAAATGTTTCGATTAGTGCAGATTAGTTATGCTGGATGACTTGAGCTTAGATAATGCTGTTAAGGAGCGCCTGGGTGGCTCAGATGGTTAAGCGTCTGCCTTCAGCTCAGGTCATGATCTTAGGGTCCTGGGATCAAGCCCCGCATTGGGCTCTCTGCTCAGCAGAGAGTCAGCTTTCCCCTCTGCTTCTCTCCCCTGCTCATGCTCTCTCAATCTCTCTCTCTTTCAAATGAATAAACAAAATCTTTAAAAAATAAAATGAAATAAGAAAATGCTGTTAAGTAAACTTCCCAAGGATTTATCAGGGAGTTTCTTCTGTAAGCCTGTAGCACAAGCCAAGAAGACCTTTCAGTCTGACCTGGAGATGATGCCAGGACGGGAACAAACGTTCTCCTCTTTGTATTTTAAATCTGCTCCACTGATTTCAACAAGCTGTAAGGGACACCGGTACGTGAGACCCCCTCTGTTGCAGGCTCTGTGCTTTCCAGCTCAATAGCTCTGGCCAGGCAGCAAGTGCTTTTCCGGGCAGGAACTGGATCTTAATGGACTTGGCGTCCCTGATGCCTAGAAGCGATAGGCAAGTGGTGAGCACAGTATGTTTGGGGAACGTGGTCCTGGATGGGACCAGGCAGTAAGTGGGAGGGTGACAGGGTTGGGGACCTGATCACAGAGGGTGTGGAATACTGTCAAGAGAGTCTCAAATAATAAGAGAAACCAGAGAACATTCCTGTGGTAAAGACTTTAATCCACATAATATCCATGCCATCGTCTAGTGCAACTTATCCAGTTGGCAATTTTGGGGTTTTTTTGGTCTGTAAAGAGTGAGAGCATAAGCATTTTCTGTTTTATGGTCTCTGTTGCAGACACTGAGCGAAACAGTAGCAAGGAGAGCAGCCACTGATAATATGTAAGCAAATGGGTCAGGCTGGATTTAGCCCAAGGGCCATAGTTTGGTGACTTTTTTTTTTTTTAAAGGTTTTATTTATTTATTTGACACAGAGAGAGAGATCACAAGTAGGCAGAGAGGCAGACAGAGAGAGGGGGAAGTAGGCTCCCTGCTGAGCAGAGAGCCCGATATGGGGCTCAATCCCAGGACCCTGAGATCATGACCTGAGCCGAAGGCAGAGGATTTAACACACTGAGCCACCCAGGCGCCCAGGCACCCCTGGTCACTTTTGATCTGGTTCAATGCTTGCTTCCCCTTTCCACCCCAACAAAAGACCTCTTGACTGAAGTTTTCTGAATGATAAAGTAGTCCCAGTAAATAGTATTATTAGTGATTTTTTTTAATCACACCCAATATACAGATCAAAAAAAAAAATGACGCTATAACTCAGAAGTCACCATACCTTCAAAGCCTATATTTGTCATGCTCAAGTTGAATTATAGGGATATGGATTGAACAGTGAGTGAATACTGCCAAGATCCTACCAAAAATAATGTTCAAACAGAAAAATCGAATTTCAGTGACCTGGTTAGACCAATTTAAAGTCAAAATATCAAGAAACCACTCAATTCTCCTGAGAGATCAGCAGCCACTTCCAGATGATCCTCAACAGGAAGACAAAGGCAAGCTGAGTTCTTTGACCTGGGCCAGGTTTCCTCGAACACGGAAACTTGAGTCACACGAGGTACCTGGTCAGATTCTCGGGCGACCCTCTCGCCATTCATGTCCAGCTGTGGAGGAATACGAACCTTCGCCTGGGTCTGGCTTCTGAAGGCAACCACTGGCAAGAGCAAAGATTGAGGGACATTTCCTTTGCTTCCTCTCCACCAGCTCCCTGAGCATCCCTTCTGCCCAGGCGCGGTTTTTCTCTCGGTAGTAGTTTTTGAGTATTTGAGTGGTAGATCACACACCTTTTGGGCTGTTATTTTCAAGTTTTAATAATGTTTTGCAACTCGCTTCCTGTTTCTCAGCTGCCAACCTTGCCAGAAGCATTCCTTGTCAGGTACTAATTTGGGTGACGTGACGACCACTTGATCTAAATTTTTGGTGGGTAATTACTGAGTCAGAAGTGAGTAATTTTTTGATATCCAGTGGCAGTCAGAAAGGTGGGTATTTTACTACCCACTCATTAGAGATTCTCCAGTAGTGAAATGTCCTGGATTTTGCTCTGTTTGCAGACAGAAGAAAAATCTGACTGTTCAAATGAAAAGTAACTTCCTGCTTATTTTGGCAGCACTTACAGGGTGTATTGAAGTTTTTTTATTAGGAGCCCACTCCAGAGTTTCATTGTACCTGCAATATTAATTTTGTATTGATCAGAGTCCCCTGAAATGACTTTCTCCCTTTTCTAAGTAATAAAGATCTTGCATTTAATTTAAAAAATAGTTGAAGGTATTTCAGTTATTAAGGATTTAAGGAATAGTAGGAGAAGTCCTCAGTAGTAAATCTGAGGACTTGAGAGTAAAGAACGCAGTCCTTTCTGTGAAAGTGCTAGCCCTTTTCATGGAATGCGTTTGAGTGGATATGTTTAATATTTCTAAAATCATTCATTTGATTTTTCTACCGGAGGAAATGAACAATGGAAGTGTCTTGAGTGAGAAATGAAATATCGTGTAACCTCCAAGCAAGCCCATGTACCCATTTATTGTAAGTGGTAAAATGAAAGATGACATTTTTATTATGGTAAACTTCCGGTTAACAGACATCAGCATACCATATCGTATCATATTCCTTTAACTGCAAGCAGAAAGTTGAACTGGTGTTACATACACTCAGAGATTTTTTCCTTTAATCATGTCTTGTGATTAAATCACAACTTTGTGCTGTAGTTAGCCCAAATGCATAATATAGAGTTACACCTTTATAATGCAGTTTCCATAATGAGAATTCTAGGTGCAAAGTTTAAAAGTGAAATATTACTTAATTGATTTGTATAAATTATTTTAGAAATATTGAACTGCATTGATAATTTCGTGTTAGTTTCCTGCGGCTGCTGTAACAAATTCGCACAAAAACCTATGTGGTTGAGGGGCGCCTGGGTGGCTCAGTCGTTAAGCGTCTGCCTTTGGCCCAGGTCAGATCCCAGGGGCCTGGGATCGAGCCCCACATCGGGCTCTCTGCTCGGCAGGAAGCCTGCTTCTCCTGCTACCATTCCCTCTGCTTGTGTTCCCTCTCTCGCTGTGTTTCTCTCTGTCAAATAAATAAAATCTTTAAAAAAAAAAAAAAAAAAAACCTATGTGGTTGAAAGCAACATAAATTGATTCTCTCATAGTTCTGGATACCAGAAGTCCAATATTTAGATTATTGGTTCTAAATCAAGATGAGAGCAGGGCTATGCTCCCTGGGGAGGCTCTTGGGATAAGTCTGTTCCTTGCCTTTTTCAGCTTCCTATGATTACCAGCCTTCCTTGGCTTGTGGCTGCCTCTCTCCACTTTCTGCCTCCGTGGTCACGTTGCCTTCTCCTCTTCCAAGTGTGTGTGCCTGCGTGTGTGTGTGTGTGTGTGTGTGTGTGTGTGATCTCCCTTGTGTCACTCTTAACAAGCATACATGTGATTGCATTTAGGGCCCACTTGGATAATCCAGGGTACTTTCCCCATCTCATTAAGACCATTAACTCAGTCATCTCTGCTCAGACCTATTTTTTGATATATAAGATAACTAGCAGGATCCAGGAAATAGGATGAGGATTTCTAGGAGGAGGGCGTTTTTCAGTGACCCCACATGCTTATCGAATATTGACACTGTGCAATATAAAATACTATCCAAATCCTGATTGCAGTACTATCCTTTGCAGGGGTTTGGACAAAATAAAACTCACTCCCACTTGAGAAAGGCAGAGGTGGTGAAAGAAAGGTAGGTATAAATTATGCCTTGAAAATAGGTATGGATTTAAAGGCAGGAATAAGGTACAGAGAAAGTCCTAGTGAATGGAAGATTTGGATAGAAGCTGTAGAAAGAGAAAGCTTGGCATATTGACTGGAGCACTGGGTTAGAACTTTGGGTTCTAAGATCAGATCCTTGTCTTTATCCAGATGTGTGTCTTTGTTTGATCTCTCTTTACATCAATTTCTTCATATTTATAATGGAATTATGAGTATATAACTCATAGGGGTTTTGTTATAATAGTTAAGGCACTTAGAACAGTATTTGCAATATGGTAAAATGTAAGTTGCTGTTATTATCTTAAATGTCTAATATCACCTTGTGTTATTGATTAATTGCCCCCAGATCCCTTCAGAAGTAGGTAGGGGTGCAAGTCTTACATGAGTTACTGAGAGGAACTAAGGTTTCTCAAATGAATTCTTTTCTTTATTAATCACAGTCCCAGGGTGCCTGGGTGGCTCAGTCGGTTAAGTACCTGACTCCTGATTTCAGCTCAGGTCATGATCTCAGGGTTGTGAGATCGAGCCCTATATGGGGTTCCATGCTCAGCAGGGATCAGGCTTGAGATTCTCTCTCTCCCTCTGTCCCTCTCCCCTATGAGTGTGCTCTCTCTCTCTCTCTAAAATTAAAAAAAAAAAATTATTGATCACAGTCCAGCCCTATTAATCACAGAGCCCTAAGATTAAATTGTATGATAATACTCCAGTATGGTTGGTTGGTTGGTTGGTTTTTTACCTGCAGAACTTTCAAGTAAGGAGAGGGTTGATTTCAGCAATTCTCATATGCACACTCTCTCACTGTTGTGCCTTAAAATCACTGCTGTGTCACAGTTTAATTGGTAACAATTTTTCTTTCTTAGTGGCATATAAAATAATGGCAAATTTTATAACCATAGCCCCTTGGATTTGATGAAATATGGGTCTGTCTCATGACCTAGGTGGGGAGACTGAGACCCTATGTACTTTGTTCAGGTGAGTCAAAGATCCAGGTTTCCTGATAACCGTCAATTTCTGGCTCGGTTGCATATTTTCTACTCCAGATCAAGCCTCTTTAGGTTCCCAAAAGACCGTTTGTGCTGGGGCAGAGGTGGCATGTGACAGCAAGAAGAACATGTGCCTCACGATGACACAGAACTGAGTTCATACCCAGACTCTGTCACCTGTGTGACACTGACCAACTTACTTGTCCTCTCTGAGCGGCCTTGAACCCGCCCGTTCAGAGGGATTGACAATGCGTTTCTCAGAAGGTCAAAGTAACAACCTCCTCAGGTTCTTATGGCAAAGCGAGAAGGCAAACCAAATACCCCAGCTGCTCCTTCACATCGACTTGCTACTCTGTAGCGAGGTGGTGCCAGGAGACTAGTTCTTGCCGGGGGTGTGGTGGGGTGGGGGATGGTGCCGGTGCCCCTCTCCGCCGAGGCTCGCAGGAGCTGGCGTCCGGCGCTTCGGGGGCCTCATCCCTGAGCATCCGAGGGATCGTATGTTCTAGGAAGTGCCGTTCATGCTGTGTTTCTGCAGAGTCTGGGTTGGCATATCCCCATCCAGCCCCAGACATTCACCAGAGCCCCGGAGCCAGAGGAAGAGGGAATCGCGGGTTCTGTTAAGGGCGGAGGTAGCCCGGGGGTTATTTATTGCTACAGCATGCACAGCTGCGTGCCTTCCACCGTGCTGCATAACAAATGACCACAAACGCAGCAGTGTAACACAGCACACAATAACGTTTCAGTTTCTGCTGACCAGAAGTCCAGGTTTAAAGGGGCTAGATTGTTTGCTTTGGGTCTCACCCGGCTGGAGTCGAGGTTTCAGGGAGAAGGCAGCTTTCAGCTGGGGTTGGTCTTCTTGCGATCTCACTGGTTATTGAGAGAATTCCTTTCCTTGAGCTCCTGAGGCTGAGGTCTCGTGCTCTTTGCCGGCTGCTCTTAGCTCCTGGAGGCCGGCTGCCTTCCTGAGCGCCTGCTCCCTTCCACCTTCTAGCCAGCCGCAGAGCACGACATTCTTCACGTGCTTCAAATCTAGGATTTCCGTTTCTGTGGCCAGTCAGAGAAGACTTTCTGCTTTTAAAGGGTTCGTGTGATTAGTTCGGAGCCACCCAGATAATCTCTCTATTTTAAGGTTAATTGATTTGGGGCCTTAATTACATCTGAAAAATCCCTTCTCAGCAGTACCTAGATTAGTGTTTGTGCGTGTGCACCAAGGGGTGAGAGTCCTGGGGATCATCTTATAATTCTGCCTATTACAACAGCATATCTTAATTTACAGAATACCACCCACCTAACAGGTGCTTAATAAATATTCATCTTCTCATCCCCACGCTCTGACTGGACATTTCTCCACGTAGCAGTATTTCAGAGTATTTTTTTTTTAAACAAGGAAATACTACAGAAACACAACCTCCTCGTAAAGAGTCTTCATTCTTTCCCCTCTTGTAAGAGAAAGAGAAGCTCTGTTATCAGTTTGGTGAGAATAATATCAAACCACTTGCTATTAGTTATATAAATACATAAATACCCGTATCAAACAGAGAGTGTGGCTTCGTGTGTGCATGTATATGAGGTTTCAAATGTGTGTGTGTGTGCGCACATGAGTGCGTTTACATAAGCAGCATGCTACTTACACGTACACCACACTTGCTTTTTTATAGAAGAGCACATCTTCTAGATATTTCCATACTAAAGCATATGGAACACATCCTAGTCCACAGTTGTTACTCTGTATACATAAGGGCTATTGGGGGGCACTTAGACCTAGTCAAACTTCTGGTTTCACAAGTAATCATGTAGTAAACATTCACGCATATGCCTCTTTGTAATCATGTACAAACGTTTCTCGAAGTTAGAAGGTGGAAAATGGATTTGCTGTGCTATAGATATGTAGTAGGTTTTAAATTGTGATCAGTGCTGCAAAATTGATCTCCTAGGTTTCTGTAACAAGTTTACTCCCATCAGCAGTACAAAGGAGCACGTTTTTCCACTTATCCTCCCCAATATTTGCTATTGGTCACTGTTAAGCCCAGATTTTGAAATCCCCAGAAGACCACCAGGGAGCCGAGTCCAATGCAAAAGCAAAAGAGCCTTTTATTCGAGCTAGCTCGAGCTCAGTCTCCCACACTCACCGAAGCAGCTGCGTGATATAGAGAAAGAGCATGAGTTTCGAAAAGCGCCGCAGTTTTATAGGGGCCAGTGGCCAATGAGATGGTAACACACACAGAAAGTTGCATAGTCATGTTAGGCCACACACAGGTGGCCAACTGAATTACAATTTACCCTATGGTACTGTTTGAGCTAGCCTATCACTCTGGTCAGAATTGGCACGCAAATTTGGTGGGCAAAAGGCGGGGTTTACATTCTTTGGCGGTTACGGGTTCCGTATTCCTATTGGCTAACTCTAACTCAAGGGTGGGCTGGGCAATATTCTGACATGGGGGTTATACACAAGATGGCGGGTGTAGCACAAAATGGAGTTAGCCTTGCTCTGCTCTTTCAGTCACAATTGTTAACACTTCTGCAATATGTGTGAATATGACATCTTACCATTATGGTTCGGGGATCAAGCATTGATAATGTTGGGTTTTTAAAATATTTGGATTCTGAGTAACTTACAAGGCACTGAACTACCCACTCTCAACAATGCAACAACAGGTAGCCTTTTATTTACCATGATCCGATGTCTTGAATATTCACCTCCTATTCTTCCTTTGAGGTTTAAGAAGGACCCATTTCTGTGGATATTCTTTCTCATGCCCCTGAGTCTCCTTTGAAGTCATCAGCATTTGGGAAAGTCTTAGGTTGGAGACAAGAAGAAAGAGGGCCGTGGGAGATAATAAATTAGAGATATTAATAATAAAAACCATCCTACTGCCCCCACCCCAGATGGAGCTGGTAATTTTAATGATCAACTGTCCTGTGTGCTCACACGCTTCTGTGAATATTCCTAGAGCAGCAAGCCCGGAGCCACCAGTTAAGACTGAAAGAGGGAGTGGGACCTTTTTTGTAATACGCATCGAAGGCAGCATTGGCTGGTCCAACACCAGCCTATCATTTGCTATCTTCTACTAGTAAAACTCTTCCAGTGAATATGGAATTAATGGGGAAAATATTGATTTTGGTTGTTAATTTGCTTTCAAAAATTGAGTTCCCGCAATCTTGGAAGAGTAAGTCTAAGACGTATCTGTTTATCCATTTATTCCTATTAAAATGGCACTTCTAGAAAATATTATCTGGTATTAATCAGGTGAATGGTGTTATAAATGCCAGGGTTTATGTTTATTATACTTATTAAACTGGTCCTGATATCTCATAAAAATAAAATAAATGGTAGGGTTAGAAATGGAATACTTTGTATAATTCTTCAAATCTTTAATATTCTGTTTATTAAGTTTTTATTGAAATACAATACATGGAGGACAGAGTGAGTGAGTGGAGGCTCAGAGCTATATAGCAGCTGAGCTCCAGCAGTCCTAGGAGAAAACAGAGTCCTGCTTCGATTTCTTTTTTTTTTTTTTTTTACAAAAATCTCTCCGACTTCTAAAGTCTCTCCATTCCTGGAAATTTGCTTTTCAGAGCTAGCAAGGGGAAGTCACCTTTTCCTTTAGGAAGTGCTTTGGTTGAAGAGAAAGGGCAGACTTAGAGACTTTGCAATCAGCCACAGCTGATTGCATTTGCCACCACCACTTTGACGTGGAAACAACCTTAGCAGTGGGAGCGGAAGGAGCAAGGAAGGGAACCATGACAGAGGCTTATAGAAGCTCACGGGCAGAGAAAACAACTCCGGGGATTCTCGGGGACCAAAATAACAGTGACGCCTGAGCCCTCGCTGCTTCACCTAAAGGAATAGTGCTGAGCACAGGATCTGCTCGTGCCTCTTGCCGCACACTCTGTGGGGACAGAGAGCTGTGACACCGAAATGAGCGCCTGGAGGAGGAAGTTCATTGCAGTCCAGTTGGGCGGAAGGCTGGCTCTTTCATGGCGTAAAATTCAGGAGCAGCCCTGTTGCTCAAACTTAGGAGTGACTTTCCCTGTCGGGGAGGTCAGGCCTTTGGTGAATCATTCAACTCCCTGCTCCTGTGGTCACAACTGGACAGCGATAATAGTGATGTTTAAAATATCCCTCATATCTTAGAGAAAAGAAGGTAATTATGATAAAGCAATCTGAGAGCTTCCGAAGTAAAGCAAGATAGTATTAGAGCAATACTAAAGTTTTCCATCTGCTCCTCAAATCTGAATGGGTCACATTTCTTGTGTCAACTCGGATCTAGACGGAGGAATAACATGTAGAGTGGGCACAGCGGGTTACTGCTTTCCTGGGACAACTGGAGAAATTCTAGAAACACGATGCTAGCATCCGTGACTGGGTACAGAGACTGCAGAATCATTTTTGTAGAAGTAATTGAAACCTTAAAAAAAAAAATTCTCTAAGAGAACTAAGGCAGCGAAAGCCAGACCCAGAGTCTATCAGCATTCAGCAAACTTTTTTCTGTAAAGGGCCAGACCATCAATATTTTAGGTTCTGCAGACCACACAGTCTCTGCGGCAAGGGCCCGATCCTACTGTTGGAGTTGTGGCAGGAAAGCAGCCACACACAATACATACACAAATGAGCGTGGCCGTGTTCCAGCAAAACTTCATTTGCCAAATCAAGTGGGGAGCGGGATTTGGCCGTGGGCCCAGCGCGATGACTCCTGCTCTGGGTTGTAAGCCTCTTGAGGACAAGGACTCTTTCCTATTCATTATGTGTGTCCCCAGGAACCTGTGGGCCTGACAGAGAGCAGAGGCATAACTAAGATTCACAGAATGAGTAATAAATTATTACTTTTCTCATTCAAATTAAATGTTGTCTTCAGATTCTGTTTCAACACACTTTTTGTGGGGGCCTACGGTGTAACAGGCACTGGGCTATTTAATCTGACAGCTTTAACTGTTTTCCTTCTCGGCCTTAGCCTTCTTTAACATCAACTTATTTTTTGTTTTTGTTTTTGTTTTTTTCCCGGTTGCTTCTGTGTAGTAGCTTATTTAGACTGTCAGAAATCCCTCAGAAGGGATTGAAAGTAGAAAAAGCATATGTGAGAAAATAAACAATGAGTGGTTTATATGAATTTGCATTTTTGATGTATTTATTTTACTGAAATTTTTCCTTTAAGTGAGACATCATTTCCTAACGTGCATTCTATGTAACACCAATCCTGCAAGATGCTTCTTGAGAAAACATTTCTTAACAAAAAAGCCTGAGAAACTGTATATTGGGTCTGCCAGAAAGGCAAGCAACGAAGACGCTGTGTGTGGATCCTACGGTAAAGAATCCTATGGTAAAGAATCAAAGAATCCTGAAATTTTTCGGTTTGACCCCTTCATGCAACAACCTGTGTGCAAACACCAGCAAATGTCATTTGGTGCTGGGTCTCAGCAGGCACGTGGGCCCCTTGTTCTCTCAGAGTCCTGTGGGGATGTGAGACTGGTGTGCTGGGGCAGGCACAACAGGATCTACTGAGGGGCTGGATCCCTGTAAAGGAATCTGCCACTGTATTGGTGTCCCTTTGTACGATGCAAGCATGAGGACAGGCTTCAGTGGGGGGAACTGAGCACAGACAGCTTGCAGACTGAACTTGGACACCAGTCAGTTGGGGGATGGCTGGAAACTCTAGTCGCCTGGCATCTGGAATCTTAATGGGCCTCTGGGAAATTGAATCTCATTGCCACCCTGATGCTGAGAAAAAAAGGAGCTTCTGAACCAATGGGGAGCTGTCGCTGCCCCTGCTGAGAGAGGTGGGAGCCACTGACCCCACTGGCTCATTTCTGGGCATCACGGACAGGGATCCCATAAATGCAGTTTTCCAATTGTCTCTCATGGAAACCCACCCTTCTCCCTGTTTACATGTGTGCATGTGGATTGCTTTGCAAACTACCAGTTAATAGTACAGGAAGCCAGTGTTTTGTGGAGCATGCTTTGGAAACACTGTATTAACTACTGTGATAGAATGACTTTTGTTTTTTTGTTTTTTGTTTTAAATGGCCATGGATGTTCACTTGTCCCTGTAGACAAGTGAATGTAACTCTGTGGCTTCTCCAGTAAAAAAGCAGAGTCTCTTCCCTCCATCTTGGAACCTGGTCTAATGCTGCCACCTGCTTCTGCTAATGGAATTTGGTGGAGGTGCCGTGCACCAGCTCTGAGGTTTTCCCTCACTCTGGTGGACCACCGTCACCACCATGTGAATAGATGTGGGCCAGCTTCCTGGGAGTTGGGATAATGCACGAGTCACCCCTATTGTCCTAATCGAGAATTAGTCATCCACACTGAACTCTACCTCTGAAGCTAATAATACACTATATGTCTATTAATTGCATTTAAATTAAAAAAAAATTAGTCAACCGTCAGACAAAATAGTGAGGCCACTCTAGACCAGCCAGCTTCCCAAAGACCTCAAAACATGGGAGAGATCCCAGGCATGACCATCACTGCTGATGACCCAACCCACGGCTGATAACAGTGAGCCTAACAGAAACCAGAACTGCCCGGCTGATTTTAGACCTCAAGAGCAGTAATAAGTGTTTAATGTTTGAAGCCACTGAGTTTCGGGGTCGCTGTGGGCCACTGCTGGGACACGGTAATTGCCCCTGACACAGCTACAAATTATTGGCCTTTTTATTTTCCATCCCTTCTCTATGAAATCAAGGCTAGGCAGAGACGTTATTGAAAGAGAAAACTGGATCCTACGCATAAAAGTGATAATCAGGGAAGAGTATCACACCAGGAATATATGTGTTAAGAAAGGATTATTGTGGATGTATTGTTTTCACTCAACACGGGCAACCTTCAACCTTGTATAGTCATAGACCAATAATGTGAAATTAGTGTGTATGTTGGAGAGGGGATGGATCTCGGTGGTCTGAAAGAGCATTTACAGAGACATTTTGTGCTTCTCTCCTATGGAGCCTTCCCTCCCGACTGAATCCACACAAGCAATCAGGCGACATTTCTGGAGATTTCTTTCCCTTCTGAATTTTTTTGATAACCTGTTTTTGTCTGGAAATAATAATGAGCAATAATAAAAATGAGAGCCTCTTTGTTATTCGGTTTTAAGCTTGAAAGGTAAGAAGAAGCAGCTTCTCAAATGGCTAGAAAGATAAAAACAGTGAAATGACACAGTAATACCCTCCTTCCCCCTCCCCCAGTTTCTGTCCAGGGGGAAAATACCAAAGCACAGAGGCCTCTCTCCTCTCACAAAAGCATTCATGGGTAAACAAATTGGTGCCATCTTGCCTGAGCCCCGAGAAGCTGTGAGTGTAGCACGGGGAGAAAGGATCTATCTTCTAGGGCAACTAAACAACAGCGGAGCTGCTCACAGAAATCCAGGGCTCACTGGACCAGTGGAATTCCCACACCGCACACTTAACTAGTACCGTTTGCTGGGATGCGGCCGACTAATTGAATTTAAATTAATGATGTACATTTCTTTTAGTTTAAGTTGTTAAACTGTATTTCCATGTTTGATAGTCATTTGCTAAATCTTGGGAAAACATTGCATATATAATACTACGCTTGAATCCCCTGTAGCATTAAAAAAAAAGCTAACAAGTTACATATGATTTACTCATTTGAAACACATCTGTATTTTAAAGAAACATCAGGGTAATCAGGAGAGGGATTGGGTTATTGATTTGAATTCCAATTCAGATATTATTTAGGAAGTCTGTATCAGAAATAAAAGGTGTGCTTCTGTGTTTCTCAAAATGGAAAGACTTGGGCTTACCTTTTTAAAAAAAGAAAAATGAGACGTAGAGAAATATGTAATTTTTCATGACAAAATAATTCTTTTTAAATTTAATCAGGCATTATTCTTTTTACTCTTCTTTAGCTCTCTGAACCCTAAACAGCAGAGGTAAAAAATAATTTACTCATTGGCAACTAATTTGAAAAACTAAGTATGTAATCTTTTCCCAGCATAAATGACTTGATTCTTTGCACTTTGCTAATTTGGGAAAAAATGCATTAGGTTGCAAAAAATTAATGAAGAGTGTTTAAAAGGAGATTTCTTGAATTTTTTCTCATTATCTTCATCTATGGTGAATTTATCACAAAACAAACATAGACAAGATGCTTGCATTTGGTTTATATTATAGATGGGTGTGCTCTTTCTTTATATATAATGTTGTGATGGAGATAACACAGAACTAAGGGTGAGAAGACATGGATTCTGGTTTCCACTGTAGAAGTTAGGAACCAGGAGAGCTCGAGGGGCTTGCTTAACATCTCTGTCAATCAGTTGACTGGTGTATTAGATAGTTACACTAATATTAGGTTGAAATATATAAAATTGCCAGTATTTGGCCACTTTTGACCAGCACAAGTGACAATTTTATATGGTTCAGCCTAACCCTGCTTTGCCTTACAGGGTTACTGCTGGAAATCAATTTTTTAAACATTTTGCAATACTGTAAGACGTATGTAAATGCAAAAATATTAAGTTATTATCCTAGTGTGTGTGTGTTCACAGGAAACCCATTTGGTGCAATTGCAATAATAACTGATACAGATAACCACACATTTGATGTACCTGGGGTGCAAAGAGGATTGAGAGGACTGCATAGCATGGGCCAACTTTTCTAATGGGTCATTTCCTCTCCACTGAGATATCTAAAGGTTGGCCTTCACTGCAAAATATATGAGTCAGAGAATGAATAGCAAGCCAAGGATTTGCTGCCTATCTACAAGTCTTTCTTGATCTGTTGGGCAGACAAATTAATAAACTGGCTTCTCTGTAGCCATCATCTGAGTGCAAAGCTTTCAGAATCTGGTGCCTTTCCTTCCAAGACATTTAAGCGCTAGATTCTGGTTCAAAAGCAAGCCATCTTGGATAGTCACAGGTTAATTCCCAGGCAGTGAACTTGTGTCTTCAGCTTCCCTTTGGGCCACGCGTAGACACCTCGCCTCCTCGGCACTCCACTCCTGTGTGTCCGCCTGCCTCCCACAGCCTGTGCCCTTCCTCCCACAGCATGCCCATGTGAACCCAACAGCTTCTCTTTCTTGCTAACTTAGAAGCGCCCATGCCCGTTCAGTCACAGTCATTCTTTGAACCGAGCTCCTGTGGAAGTCGCAGGGCACCATGAGGTGGTGGTGGGATCTAGAGGGGTTTCAGGAAAAGGAAACAAGTTACCTTTCTCATGGCTTTCTAATTTGTGACTCTGGCCTGCTGGGGGGCCCAACTTACCTTCCTTCCCTAAGATTTTGTGAACTATTGTACATTCTTCCAATTTTTACTTATCCTGGTCTGAGTGAGTTTCTGCTACCTACAAACACGGGGCTCAGGTTCAGGGTATGTGCCTGACCCAGAGACAGCCTGTCCTCGCGTCCACAGACCTTTGGCTTCCTTAGGAATTCCTCGACACGATCCTTCTCCTCCCTTTAGACTTATATTTTGCTATTTTATGGATGTTAGAGCATCATACAGATTTTTTAATGCAATTTACTTATCAGGTTTATATTCAAGTGATGTTGGGTCTTTACTCAGAAATAAATTCACTCTTTTAAAAGAAAAAAAATAATTGTCCAAGCTATTCAAAAGCCTGTGCTATAAGACCAGAAAGTCCACATCCAAAGGACGATTTCCAAGAACCTTTTGAATCATTGTAGCACTGTGAGAATATGCAGATAGCCTCCCACACTGCGTCTGTCTGAGGAAGCAACTTTCAATGGTCACAAAAAAGTTACCTTTCCGAGCTGCACCTTGAAATGCAGATTTCAAGGTCTACGTGATAGTAATGCTTTTTCCACTGGGAACCCCAAATCAGTGCTTTTTAACAATTGAGATTGACAATGACAGCTACACCAGGAGCTTAAAATAAATAAACATAAACAAAAGGCAGAAACCCCAAATCAAAAAAAAAATTTTTCCCCCGTCTAACTACTTCCCAAAGGTGGAACCAGAGCAACGAGGCAGCGGTGGATGTTCTTGAATCTGTTTGGATGGAGCCTCTTACAGACCTGTTTTATATAATCCCGGCATGGGTGTCCTTTTGTATTTTGCAAGCAAGAGAAGTCCTTATGCAGTAGTCTCGTTGAAGGACAGAAGTGACACTGCACTCCAGGAGATATTTCTTGTTTAAACAAGTTACAAGAAGATTATTTGAAGGGTAACAGCCAGGTTATGTACCCCATAAAAGTACGAATGATTTACAAATATTTAACAAGGAAAAAACTAATTATGCTGCTCCTGTCACACAGAGGCCAGCCTCAGAAATGGTATAATCAATATGGGAATGTTCGCTGTAATACAGTCTGTCAGCTTTTTAACCAACCAACCAAAGGGGGGAAAAAAGGATCAGAAAGTCTATAAACAAAGTTGAGACCCCTCCTCCAGCCTTGTGAATCTTATGTATGTGGTTGTTGGCACCTTCCCCGTGTAAGGTGTCTGGACATTCAGAAGTTGGTTCCAAGGCCATTTGGGAAGACCCGTCTGACCTGACTGTCAGTGGAATATTCTAAGGGAACTGGTGGCTTCACCATGGGTCCCTGGACCCAAAATATGACATATGTTCTCTGGCCCCGGTTCGTGTTTTTGAGAACATTCGTTCTTTTCCACCAAGTCAACAGCAATTTGACTCCACTCTAGACTCGGGAAATTGTTTTCCTAGGATGTGTGTATGTTTGAAGACGTGCACGCTGTTGCATATTTTTGCACGGTATGACTGAGCTATCTAAACGTAATGATACAGATGCATTCGTGAGTGTCGAAGAGCCCAGGAAAATTGCCTGGTAGAGAACCATCCTCCTGGAATACAAGAAGTCCCCGAGTGGCTCTCAGAAGAGGGTGAATAATCGGGAGTCGCAGAGTGGTCACGAGGGCAGCTGGAGTCAGACTGTGTGAGCTCAGTTCCTGGCTCTGGCCACTTCGTATTGACCATGACGGGTGAGACAAATGCGGTGCAAAACATTTCATCTGAGAAGGAAGCAGACAGTGGGAGTTATTTTAAGGGTCATGGTGAAGATGAAATGAGACATGGCAAACTCCGAAGACACGTTCTAGAACATAGGAATTACTCAATAAATTTTAGTGATTAGCATAAAGCCAAAGCCTTTTCCACTGGTAATTTATGTTGTCTTAGCCTGGCTAACCTCCAGGTACAAACAGGGCCACAGTCCTAGGAAAGTCCACGCCTTCTACTGGATCACAGTCCTAGTCCCACATTTTTTTGCCGTTTGCCAGTAACTGCTCAGCATTTAGAAACGAAACACTCTGTGAGGTGCTCCCCTGTGTCCCTCTCCCTCCGGCCCCCACCAACTTTTCCTGGTTTTCCTGGACCGCTTCACATCAGTTCATAGATGGCCTCTTCCTTTTCTTAGTGATATCGGTTCACCTCGGAGCCCCCAATGATGATGCATTGCCGTGGGACTGAAGCCAAGATCTATAGGAAAGTTGAGGCCAGTGCCTAGGGCTGTGTCTTCCTTCTTCTACTTCCATGGTTAGCAATTGCGAGCTGTCCTGCCTCTTGCTGTCTTCACTGCCTGGGAGCCCCATGGTGGAAATGTCTTTCTCCTTCGCTCCATGGCATATTGTACTGTTAGGGCATTAAAATAGTTCCTTCACTTAGGGTTCCTTTAAAACAAAACAAAAATAAAACCTCAACCTTTGCCCACAGCACCCTCAATAAGCCGCAGGCATGCGTTGGTAGGGTCTGAATGGGGACCAACATGGAACCTAAATGCTCTCGGGCTTTCCGTCAGGCATCCGTACAAAAGAGCATTTTCCCAGCCAATTTTCTCAGGAAGTTGGTACCTTGAGACCCCGGCCGATATACCAGCCCCGGCACGTCTGAATACCAGCATTGGCCCCGTGGAGACTCCTCTTTAAGTGATGTTATTGGCATGGAATTTTTCTATATTCCAACAGAATTTTACCCCATATGGTTTTGGGGAACATGCTTTAACCCACGATGGATATTGGAGTCACAGAACATCAACGGCCATGGCAGGCCTCCCTGTGTTATACGTTCAGAGGTGGGAACCTCCTTGCTTCTACGAATAAAGTTCTCAGAGTTGGGCCGCCTCTGATTTGTAGCTCTGTTTCAGTAGTTTGGGTTGGTTACCACATTTTACATTGTAATAACTTTACTTTATTGCTACTGTCACAACAAAGCAAAGCAGCTATTATCTTATAACAAACTAAAGCTCCATTTCTAAATCCTCGCATCTAAGCAAACTACAGTGCTATAACACCTAATTTACACTTTATTCCAATTGCATGGACACGAGGAGCATAAAATAAAAATAAAAAAATAGATATCGGATTTCATGGGCTCGTCTGGGCCGAGTGCTCTGAAGTTTGGGAGGATGGTTATAAGACAGCCAAGGTTCCATGTTGCTCATGAGACTTCGGTTTAGCGCCGGGAAGCTCTGTGGGGCTGACTTAAAAAGTGTCCCCGTGGTAGAACGGCGTCACGCCCGGGTTCTCTCCCCTCTGTCCTACCCAAGGAGAGCCTTCTGCCTCTGGCTTGTGCAGAGCGGACTTTGCCGACCTACATAAGGGTGCTGCGGCGTGAGGGATCCTTAAAGTTCCCCAGAAGGTGAAAGATTCTCAGAGATGACCCACCAGGCCAGCCAGTTAAGGGTTTGGAGGGGTGATAGGAGAGATGCCAAGTGCAGAGGCGGAAATGGAACATGGATGGCTTTGTACTGGTGTGTTTCCATTGAGGAGTTTCTGGTTAAAGACAGGAATAAGCCGCCTTTAAAACAAACTAGAGACATGACAGTCTGATTCCTTTTTTCTTCTTAAAGATCATTCAGGTTCAGAATGGCCTTAGCTCTCCTCTCTCACCCAAGACCAGTCGAGTCTTTCCTGTAAGAGCCAAGCACTTGCAAAAAATAACGTGTGAGAAGTTCCTAACACAGACCTAACCTGGGTGTTAGCCCCCTCCCCTCTCCAACCCGTCCCCGCCCCCACACACACTCAGCCTGACAGGATGAACTCTTCCCTGAGCTTCCATAACTCTGTTATTCTCCGAACCATGGCCCATATGGTACCCTTGCACTCAACAATCTGGGTGAAGAAGCATTTGGAAAATGGAATGGCTGGCGCATAATATGGTAGCAGGGAACTGGGACGTCCGGGTCTCTGGTGGTCGTGGGTCAATGTGATGGTGCCATTTGTTGAGAGAGAGAGAGATTTGTGATGTATGAGAGTTGATTGCCGACTTTTTTATATAGCCATTTAACTATACGAATCATTTATCACTTAAGTTGTATCTCCTTACTCTGCTGGTCATATTTTTCAGCCAAGCACAGTGGTTTCCACCGGTTAGTGACCCGGAAACACCAGTTAATGACTGTGGGGGTGGTGCTCTCCTCAAAGCTGGGCAAGACGGACCTTGGATATCAGGCTTTAGAATGTTTCTCTCTGGTTCTCTCTGGCTGTACTCCTCCCCACAAGGTCAAGAGTCTGCAGGATTATGGGAGTGAGCCCAAGCAGAGATTTTGCCCTTGCTTTTAGACCATGCTCCCTATATCCTGAACCTGCTTCCAAGGCCAGTGCAGACGTCCCCCAGCTCCAGCTCTTACGGAGAGACTACCCGACTGGTAAGGGCACAGCTGGGCCTTCCGAGTGGTCTGGGTAAGCCAAGAGATGGCCGTTGGTGGGGCTAAAGGGTGAAAAAGTCTAGATGTGCCAAAGGAGGTGTCCACATAGACCTGGTACGGATTAAAGCCTCTGTGGGACGGGTGTTTGGTCAGGAGGCAAGATTTGGGAACTAAAGACCAGCCTTCTCCATACCTCCAAGTTCCAAGAGAGCATTCCAAAGACTCTAAAAATTTTAATCTGGAACCTGAATTTCTAGGTAATTATAACTGTGTATTCACCCAGGTGGGGGATAGAACATATTTTTTTGGAATGGATTGTTAGCTTGATAGAATTTAATATTTAGATCTATGGTACATGTATTCTTCACCTCAGTCCTACGATGTCAGAGCCGGATCCGACTGGGGGCACCAGGAAGCGCTTGATAATTAGGGTACCTTAAGCTCCCCTTGCAGAATGTGACCATCACAGCTCCCCGTGTTGAACCTCATGGGGCTCTATCACTGAAAACTGGCGTTTCAGTAGGTCTGAGGCACGGCAAGGGAAACACCACGGGCTCGGGAAGTTGGACAGCGGGAGGGACCTGCTCCTTCCGTCCTAAATTATTTTGCTCTCTCAGTACTTCCCACTCCGTCCCACTGCCTTCAAGCTTAATCTATTCTCTCTGATCCTATCATACTAATTTTCCTTCTTTCCTTTGAAAGAATAACATTATGGCATTTGATTTTGTTTGTCTCCCCCCACCCTACCTCCTGGGTGTTGCACTGAATTTCTTCATGTTTTCATAAACTGTGCCACTCCTCTGCATCCTGTCCATCACTGGAAGGGTTAGAATACTTTATTCTCCTTCCATTTTTAGGAATGTCTGTATTTCTCAAATCAGAAGTACTGCTCTGACTTTTTTCCAGTTCTCTCACCTTCTTTTCCTACCACTCATTCTGTCTTCCTTCTCAATCTCTCCATTCATGTCAAGTGGAAAGCAGTGCATGTGAATATATCAGGAGCATTTGATTTTCTCAAAATACACTGGGCAAAAATGTCCAGCTAAGAGTACAGAGGGGTATCTCCAGGCTTTAAAGGGAGGCTGTGGAGAACCCCCGTCCACAGGTGGGACCAGAGCCACACTTGTCCATCATCTCCTGGTTTTGGAGGCTGTCAGGCAAATCCTGGAAGGAAAGAGAAGGTGGCTGCTGGGAAAGAGGAGACCGAAAAGATGATGCAGAGGTGACTGCAAGAGAAGAGTTTGGGGGCACCTGTGAAGGAAGGGGGTATTCATGACTGGTAGCTGAGTTTCTGTGGAGAGTCACTGGGTTGCAGCCCTATTTTCCTTTACTGCTCACCTCTTCGGTAGCTACGGGGAAATGAAAGTCAATGGCCATTGTGAGGACAGCTCCTTCACCTGATCCTCATTGAGAGGCATCTGTCTGCCCACCTGATGCTTCTACAAGGAAGTGGAAGGCAGCTCTTGCTCTCGAGATGCTCACAGTGTTCCTGGGGCACCAACATGCACACACATGCCGATGACACGGGCTTGAGATGTTTTCTCAGAACAGGCAAAGGATAAATCCCCACTTCACCTGTCAAATGGTGTCCATTGTCGTTTGTCCCACAGGGAAATGGAGGGATGTCTCTTTTCTGCACAGCCAGGACAAGGTACACAAACGTAAGAGCGAATTTCATTCTCCGCAAGGCATCCTGGACCGGCCAAAGGACTTGCATTTCCCCATATTCTGAGCCCCCCTTCTAGGCACAGGTCCTTGGCCAAACTGATGTAGCATCTTCAGCTCTCCATGTAGCCCAGACCTTTCATGGCGGGCACTCCGTGTATAAAACAAGCAGTTGTAACTCCTTCGTGCTTTCTTCTGTTTTATGTGAAACATTCAGTTACAACATTCGGCTTCTTGTCCTACTTACCGTGGTCATACTGATTTTTTTTTTTTTTTTGCTTGCCATGATCCACAGACAGTAGGTGGGTCGGGCATATTGTATACATGTTCTTTGGACTTTAGGAAAACAGACTAAGGTTGTACCAAAGTTAAGAGCTCCCAAGTTAAGAGACTTTGCAGAATTTGTTTTCATTCTTGTATCCAAACTTTTTTTTTTTTAAAGATTTTATTTTTTTGACAGAGAGAAACACAGCGAGAGAGGGAACACAAGCAGAGGGAATGGTAGCGGGAGAAGCAGGCTTCCTGCTGAGCAAGGAGCCCAATGCGGGGCTCGATCCCAGGACTCTGGGATCATGACCTGAGCCGAAGGCAGACGCTTAACGACTGAGCCACCCAGGCGCCCCCAAACATTTTTTTGATGGCATAAAAGATGCCATTGACACTACTCTGTATATCGATCATGTGATTTTGTCCCCATATTATAATGAAGGGTAGTTCATTTGTCTTCAAAAGGTTGCATGCTATAATAGGGCAAGTTTAGATTTTCTGCAAAGTGTCCAAGTTCAAAACCAGTACTACAGTTTTTAGTTGTATGACCTTGACCAAATTTCTTTTTTTTTAAGATTTTATTTATTTACTTGACACAGAGAGAGAGATCACAAGTAGGCAGAGAGGCAGGCAGAGAGAGAGGAGGAAGCAGGCTCCCTGCTGAGCAGAGAGCCCGATGCAGGGCTCCATCCCAGGACCCTGAGATCACGACCTGAGCTGAAGGCAGAGGCTTTAACCCCCTGAGCCACCCAGGTGCCCCTCTTTTTAAACATTTTTCCAGTTTTGTTGAGATGTAATCGACACATAGCATTGTAGAAGTCTACAGTGTACAGGTGTTGATTTGATACATTCATGTTTGCAGAATGATGACTGCCACAGCACGAGCAGCCACCTACATTCTGTCATGTACTTACCATTGCTTTTTCATAGTGAGAATATTTAACATTTACTCTCCTAGCAACATTCAGTTATATGATACAGTATTATTAGCTACCATCACCATGATGTACATGGGACTTTCAAACTTACTAATCTTGTAACTGGAAGTTTGTATACTTTGTCTAATATCTCCTCATTTCTTCCACCCCCCAACCCCTGGTAATTACCACTCTATTCTCTGTTTCTCTAAGTTTAATTTTTGTAAATTCCACATATAAGTGATAGCACATTGTATTCGTCTTTCTCCGTCTGACTTATTTTACTTAGCATGACGTCCTCAAATTTCATCCAAGTTGTCACAAATGGCAGGATTCCCTTCTTGCTTGTGGTTAAATAAGAGCCCATTGGATCTCTATACCACATCTTTTTTATCCATTCATCCATGAAACAACACAGGTTGTTTCCATATCTTGAATCTTGTCAGTAACCCTGCACAGAACCTGGGAGTTCAGATAGCTCTATGAGATCCTGATTTCTGCTTCCTTGGATAGATACCCAGAAATGGGATTGCTGGATCATATGGTATTGATCAGGTTTCTTAATTTCACTGGCCTGGACTTTCCTCATCTATGAAGGGGGTTAACAGAGATATTTATCTCCTAAGATTTTGAGGATCATAGCAGATAATTTTCCTAGTAGGACTTGGCACACAGATTCTCGGGGTATGGGAGTGTTTCCTCCTTTCCTATCCCTTGTCACGAGGCCTCCTGTGTTCCCAACAGGAAGTAAAACTGACCTATTAAATGAATAGGCATTGGAGTTAGATATTATCACTTTTCTGCCCTGGGACCTGACAGCTTACTTAATCTTATCTTTAAGATTTTAATTAATAAATGAACCTTCTTCACAGACTTATAATATGAATGACCTGAGTAATTATATAAAATGTTTATCCTCAAGACTTTTCTCTTCTTTCTTAAAAGATTTTATTTATTTGAGATAGAAAGAGAGAGAGAGAGAGAGAGCATGAGTTGGAGGGGGAGGGGAGTGCTGAGGGAGAGGGAGAAGCAGGCTCCCACTGAGCAGGGACAACACACAGGGCTGGATCCCAGGACCCTGAGATCATGACCTGAGCTGAACCAACTGAACGCTTAACCAACTGAACCACCCACGAGCCCCTCTCCAAACTTTTCAAACAATGCCAGGAAATGCTGGATTTATCTATTTGTTTTTTAAAATCACATGATGATGTGTTTGCCCTCTGTGGCCTTCTCCAACTTGACCTAAGCAGAGCATGGATGCATTCCATGGATCCATTCTAACCAGTTCCTGGGGACCAGTCCCGACCAAAAGAGAGAAGGTATTGTCAGCCTCCTGCCACCAGTGAAGTGATCTGGAATTGCTCTATAATGGTATTCTTGCAGATACCCCTTATGCATTTTAATTCTCCTCTTAAAAATGTGTTTCCCTTGGAGCCTTTTCCCCTCCAGACTGCGCCCTGTGGTGTAGCGCCCCAAGGCAGGAAAAAGGGGCTTCTTGACTCTTTAGCAAGACAGAAGATTGAGAGCATTTAGAGAATGCAATGACAAAAGGTTTGGTTACAGGAATGGGGGGAATGGAGGGGAAAGGGCCAGGCTGGGTCAGGTAGCCCAGCTCTTCTCTCCTTGGAGAATGGAGGAAAGAAGGTTGATATGTGGGGATAAGGAAAGCTGTTAGGTGTCATGGGACCTGACCTGCACCCTTTGGCTGCAGCTTGGAGAAGGCAGATGTGTCACAGAGGTATACAGGTTACTGTAAGAACGTGGGACTTCTGTCCACATTCCAGCTGGGACTCTAGAATAGACCATCCCTTCTTGGCTGTTCTCACTCTCTTCCATCCACACTCTTCTATCCTAACCCTACCTTACCAACTTTTAATGCCGCTCTATGAAAGGAAGTTTGGCTTCCCAGCCTAGTGAGGCAGAGAGAAGTCCTTCAATTTATCTTTCACAGGTCACTCTCCTATCCTGTGTGGCTCCAGAGAGACTCCACAGTCCCTGTGTCTTTTCTAGAAGGGATTTAGAGGGCGGTTAAGTTGGGGTCTAGTAGGATTGTGATAGCACATCCTATGCTTACCTAAGTTAAGGTAGCTTTCAGCAGAGGCTGAGGCTTGGACACCAGCCAGGGGTGGGTGGAAGGTGTGGCAGGTCTTGAAACAACCAAGAGAGGAAAGATTATGAGGTATACCAGCCACAGATGTCATCCATGAGCCCTAAGGGCAAGAGGTGTTTCTGAATCTCCTTACTCCCTACACCCAGGTAACGTTAATTCTTAGGAAAGTTGTACGACAGGGATTAGCCTGTGTTCAGAGTGGGTTTGGGTCCGCAATGAACACCAATACTGTTTTTCTCCTGAAGATGAAAAGGTACAGGAAATCAGCTCTGTCATCCAATTTCTGGTGGCCACACCCATCCCAATTTTGGCTAGACTTTAGGAATTTGAGCTAGCTGCCCACCAGTGAGAAGAGCTGGTCACAGAGGGGAGGGACAGTCCAGTGCTCAAGCCCATAGCTAGGACTTGCACCCAGCCAGTAGCAAAACACACGGGCAAACTGGCCAGGTGACAGGAACCAGAGAGCTTAATCTGATTTTAACAAAAATGGGGAGTTTACTGCCTTCAACAAAACAAAACAAAAACCAAAACCAGAAAAGAGAGAACCACTGCAAATATCCCCCCTTGTACCCATTCATGTCTTGTGGCTAAATTTCAGCTCTGTGCAGAGATGGGCATTCTCTGTTTCTCTTCAGTTGTGCTGAAAGAATTTGCTTCTTGCAAAATACTCCACAGGCATACACTTAAATCCTGGTCCTTGTGCATAAAACGTCCACATTTAATTATGTCAAAAAAAATGAAACTCACAAATATTTACAGTTAGGCACCACAAGAAATAGAAGTAAAAGGGTAAAACTTGAGGCTGGCAATCAAGTTGCAGTGACAGACATTAAGGTGTGAGAAGCTAGTGGCCAACCGACCAGTGGCCAGGACAGGAAGAGATGGACCCCAGCTGAGCACAGCCAGTGGCTGAGACACAGAGAAGGAAGAAATCACATCGGCTTGTACGGTTGGCAGGGTTTACCCTGGAGAAAGAAACAGATGAAGGGTCAAAGCGGGCATCATGGGGCAGGCAGAGCAGTCTACGAAAGGATGCTATGAATCAGAAATATGGTGGGCTCACCCCAGCATGAACCTCCTTGCATAAGTTCAGGCTGTCAGTCGGTCCTGCTACCAATAAAGCGGGCAACACCACGGTGTGGGAGAGTGACAGTCCCCTCACTGGCACGACTCACTTTGAAGAGGATACTTGCAAGTTGAGAGGGATCACCCAGGCTTGCCCCCAATTGCAAGAGCAGCTTGCCTGGTGCCACCTGATATTATAGGCACAGGAAGCGGAAATTCTGTAATGAAATGGTAGGTGCTTTCATACAATTCACCTGCATCAATACTTTACCAAGTGTAAGTAAGTAGCATGAGCCAATCACAAATAATAAGGGTAGGCTCGCGGTGGGGAGGGATCTGTGAAATGAAAAGCAATTCCAACGAGATTGAAATAGTATGGCCCATTCAATTCACATTATGAACGTGTGGCAAAAGGTGTAAACATTTTGTTATTTGATATTTGGCTTGTGAAAGGACGCCACATCGTCAGCAGTCCATGGTGACCCCCGTCTCAGCCTAGCCCCGAGTAGAAGCCACACTGGAGCTGGGTGTTGAACAAAGAGCATGAGGTCAAAGTGCAAAGAGCCAAGAGAAATGTCAGGCAAGAGAAATGCATTTCTGACAGGGAGGACTCGCTTGTCTGGACTTTTTTACTCCCTCATATGGGAAATTTGGGGAGTTCACATGGCAGTGTTTGCTGGGCTTATCTGCCAAAGAGAAAAGCCCTAACTAAGGCCCTTCTTCTTGGCAATATGTATCCCCGCTGCCCCCCCCAACCCCTGAAAAAAGAAATTCTGGCAGCTTGGCGTCCTTGTGCATGTCGGCCAGCCTCTGGGATGGCAGCATGGAGATCGAGAATCGGAGCTGTGCAATCAGGCGAGCCTGGGCTTGACTTCTGGCTCCACCCCTTGCCAGTTGTGGACGTTAACCAAATATACTCATCCTCTTTAGAAAGTCTTCAGTCTCCTCATTTTAAAAATAAGCTATTACCAGTGAGGACGGAGAAATATTGTATTGCTTGAAATTATACCATTAAAGCACCTATCACCTGGGAAGAACTGGGTGAAGGGTAGCTTTGATCACTACTATTTCAGCTTGGTCTTTATCATTGCAAAACTCGTAAAGAAGAGCCATAGTTATTCTTTCTGCTACATCTCGGCTTTCTCAGCCTGTTGTATTGAATATCAGGTAAAGCTTTTATTTATTTGAGAGAGGGAGAGAGAGAGCATGAGAGGGGGTAAGGTCAGAGAGAGAAGCAGACTCCCCACCAAGCAGGGAGCCCCATGCGGGCCTGGATCCTGGGACTCCGGATCGTGACCTGAGCAGAAGGCAGTCACCCAATCGACTGAGCCACCCAAGGGCCTCTTGACATTTTCTCATCTGATAATTTACTGACCTCTTTGCCCCAGAAAATTCACCAAAACGTGACTGAAGGTGGGTTTTCATGACCCATGAATCAGTTGCCATAGTAGGAAATCTACCTGCACATTTTTTTCTAATACTCTAAAGCAGACTATGGTGGTTGTTGGTTTTCCCTGCCCATTATGCTTTTTCATCGCTCTTCTTTGAGTAAAGTCTCTTCCCCTTAGTTACAGGATTAGAGTTTGACCCAAGCCTGGCTATTCACAATACTACATCCTTTTGGCCATCATGCTTGGCCCAAGACATAGCCTTGTGATCCAAGCTGGTCTAGCTGATGCACTGGGAGAAAAAAGCTGTTGATTCCTCTGAACCTATTAAGCTAGATCTGTTTAATTTGGTGCCGTCAGATGCCATTTCTTTACCATATGAAGGGAAGCTTGCTGCTAGTGCTAAGAGCTGGCATTAGTTGAATGCTGACTATGTAGACATACTGTTTTAAGAATTGTATTTGTATTGTCTTACTTGATCCTGACAATATGCTTACCTTGCAGATAATTCCGTAATCATTATTAGAGAGATAAGGACATTCCTGCACAGAGAGGTCAAGCAACTTGTTCCATGTCACATAGCTAGGAAGTAATGGAGGTAGAAGTTGAATCTATGCAGGTGGGTTATTGATCCCTTGACCAGTGGTTCTTCATTGTGGCAGTGTTTTCCTCCAGGAGACTTGTCGCAATGTCTGGAGACATTTGTGATGTTGAGCCCGGAGCAGGAAGCATTACTGGTACCTGTGGGGCAGAAGTTAAGGAAACTGCTCGCCATCACGCAATACAGAGAACACCCGCCCCCCCAAAACAAATAATGATCTGACTCAAAAAGGGAATAGTCCCGAGTTTGAGGAACCCTACTGTAGATTATTCAAGTACCCAAGTCTTGATGGACAGAAGTGAGAGAAGCTCATCCCTGAGGCTAACCTCAGAACCTTCTCGGCTATCTAAGCCAGAGATGCCCTTTATATGGAGTACAGTTTTGAATGAGGTGTTTTTTCAGGTTGCAATCAGGAGAACCCTGCCTAACGCATAGACAGATCCCATTCTTACTCTATTCCAGTCACAGATGTCTGAAAAAATGTGTATGATTGCGTGTGTGCTGCCGATTTTCCACCTCCGACCATCAGGATTATAGGGACTGTTTTTCTCTCTACATATCAAGAAGCTTAATTAGCACTTTTGGGGAAATGTGATAGTGATGAGCCATAAGCCATCACACTTATCACACAGGTCAGGGTGGAAATGATTCTCCACAGTGTTTTTCTCTACCTTTAATTTAGAAATTATGATTCAGTGAGAGATACTTTCTCAAACATTTAGACTTAGAGGCAAATGGAAGCTCAACACATCTGCTCCAGGAACCATTCTTATGTACATTATATTTTCCTCTGTTTGCATCCACTTTGGAGTTCTTTCTCATCCTAAGTGCATTACAATAGACTCACGTGTTCTACAAACACACCAGTAAGTCCACAAGTCTGTGTGCCTGAAGGTCAACAGACTGCTTTCTTTTTTAGGCGTAATCAAATGACTATCAACACCTAGAAACAACTCGAGAGCTGGAAAAAAAAAGTCCACATGCTTCTAGCATATCTGCAAATTGAGGAAATGTGGAACAGACCTGGGAAGTAGCCAACAAGCTCCCATTTCTGTGTATTTCACAGCAACTGCCCATAAATGGGATGTCCATATTTATTTATAAGTCTCAAATTTAGGAATTCTGCTATGTATCGGACATGTCACTTTTAGCAATGAGGTGAACACTTTGATACTTTAAGAATAATAAATCTTCTAGGCAAATCCTTTTGTGGTGTGTGTGTGTGTGTGTGTGTGTGTGGCTATTTTAACAGGTCTGGGTCCTTCATATACAGATACTTCAAATTATGAAATAAATCTTTAAGTAAACCAAAGCTTAAATAACTCATTGAATTACATTGAACTTTTTATATGCTCTTAATTGTTTTCTGTGGGGCTTGTTGTTTTAAAACATTTCAAGTTGTCCACTGAAGCTAAAATGTGTTTGGTTTCTTGCTATTAAGGCCTTTCATCTATTAAAATAAATGCTCTAAGATCTCTGTCTTATAATGGGGACATTAAATAATTCTCAAATAGACTTCTTCAGGGGGTTGCAGAAATACTAAAAAGATAAAAATGACTTTGCTCAGCCCCATTGAGACCACTGTGGATGGCATTAAGATGCATTAAAATCAGAAACTTCTCACCAATGCCAACTACTCCCTTGAATAGTTTTTCCTAGGCATTATATTTTTCTCTCTCTGTTTTACTCATACCTCTTTTACAGGCAAACATTTTTCTCGGCTAAAACAACTTTGCAAAACATTGTCTCCCATCAGCTTTAAACTTCGCTAGCACCGATGTTAAAATTCAATGTCTTATATTGTTTTGTGTGGCTGCATCACTGTTTTCCAATTATATAAATTTGAAGGATTCTTTCAAATCTAACAATCTTCTATCTATATGTTCCATTAATATATTCTGGATAGTTAAGAGCCGCATGATAGAGGGGAAAAACTATAGTTGGGGTTTAATCGTGTTTGTTAATTGTGTACACTGCAAAAGGTATGCTGAGTCTCAGTGGCCCCCATTGGTAATAACACGCTAACGTTTCTGAGCACGGAGATGAACTGGTACCAGACTTGGGGCAAACAACCAGTGAACTGGACAAAATATACGAAATAATGGTTGTCAGTTGTTGGACACCAGGCAATGCAGAACTGTGATTCCCTCAGAAAAGGAAACCAGTGAGGGAAGCCCTACAATTGCCCTGACTTTTAGCCTAGAGGTATGTGAGCGACCTCAGGAAAAGGAGGGAAATCAAGGACAGAAACAGTCGTGTCACCGACGTGAGGAGACAGACGTTGGAACTTGCACTGCCCAGCAGTATCGAGGAGCAGCACAGGGAACCGCTCTAGGCACCTGGGAGGGGTCTTCACGAGTCTCTGGCCGGAAACTGCCCCGGGGGAGCTCGATAATACGCAGTGAAGAAATACTGGGAGCTGCCAGCTGAGCCCCCCCAGCCGCCACACAGCACCAGAAGACTTTCCTGTTTGCCTCAGCCACATTGGAGAGAAAAAAAACCCACCATCAGGAAAGGAGGAGGGGATACCCCTGCACGTCCGAAATTCATTAAATATATATTAAGATAATATAAAAAACATTAAGCCAATAAAGTTGACAACTTGAATGAAATAGATCAGTCGTTGAAAAGACAGAAATTACCAAAACTGACATCAGAATAAATAGGAAATATAAATAGCAATATATGTGTTGAAACAAATTGAATTGGTAATTTAAAAATATTCCCAAAATAAAAATTCCAGGCCTAGATAGCTTCGCTGGTGATTTCTGTCAATCATTAAAGGAAGACATGATACCAATTTTATGCAGATTCTTTCAAATACTAGAGGAGGAGAGAACATTTTCCAACACAACTTATGAAGCCATTATTACCATGACACCAAACCAAGACAGACATTATAGGAAAAAATTACAGATCAGTATCTCTCAAGAACGTAGGTGCAAAATTGAACAAAATGCTTGCAAATAAAATCCAGTAATTATATGAAATGGGTATACATGATGACCAACTGGGTTTTATTCCCAAAGTGTAAGATTAGTTGGACATTCACTAATCAACGTAAAATCACCACACCACCAGAATAAATGAGGTAAGGTGTGTGTGTGTGTGTGTGTGTGTGTGTGTGTGTGTGTGTGTGAGACATAATCAAAACAGATGCAGAAAAACCATCATCAAAATTCAACATCCATTCATGATATAGTCAGCGAACAAGGAATAGAAGGGAATTTCCTCAAATTGAGAGAGAAAGGTATCTGAAAACCTACATGGCTAGGCCCCATTTCCAAGCACTCAGCCTTCCATGGAACCATGACTTACCTTCCCTGACCACTTGGTATGTGGACTTGCCCCAGGCTGGGCACCATCTTCGTGTGAGTAATGACTTTATTGGGTCGGCCCAGACTTGCTCAAGTCAATGAACTTAGACTCATCAATCTATAGATTAGTGCAAAGACTGTCTACATTAGTGGTTATTATTCTCATGTTCATTTCTGATATTTTCAAATAATCTGTAATTTCTTTGAATGCAAGGACCAGTTTCGCAACGCCTCTACTGCTATTCCCAAACATTGTATTTATTGTTGCTCCACACTTAATAAATGCTCTCTTGTGATGATGATGGTGTTGATTTAATTCGTGATAGCCAACGGCATGGTATAAGCTCGAATTTTGGATAATCGTGAGCAAAGATAACAACCTTATTGTTCTATCAAACCTTCCATGGTTGAAAAGTGCCGAGGTTCTGATTACAGATGCTTTGATAAGAACAGGTGTTGAAGCACCGCGTGTAGAGATCCATCACTTTTGTAAGCATGGACTTTAGTCACAGAAATGCCAACCAGTGATGCATATCAGGGAATAAATATTTTATACCCTTAGATGCTTTCAAGAAGAAAACATGGGTTATTAAGTAATATGCAAATTATTAATAATGTCAGCCTGATTCACATTAGTGTTTTCTCAGTAATCTCTAAATGTTGCTAATTTTCAGCAGTCTCCCAAAATATATGAAAGCTACCACTTAAATATGTCCTCTCTAGATGCCAAATACAGTGATAGGTTTCTATTCTATTTTTCATTTCCTTAGTGTATTGTTGAAAAGTGATATTCATACCCATTAGACAAATGTAGTTGGAATTGTTGCAGTTATATATAACACATCAACACCTGCTTGTTTCTTCTCATTAAAAATGTGATATGTACTGAAATCTGGTTGCATTTGAAAGGGTGAAAATGCATATCAAAAGCAAATCAAAGATTTTGTAAAAGAGCAGTAGTGCAAACCTCTGAGAGTATCACTTCTTGAAGATGATGTATTGAAATCTGTCCTTTCTACGAATTTCCATGTGCAGCCTCTTTAACTGGTGAAGGCTCCCTCTCCTAACCTGATGGGTTTTTAATGGATATGTTGGGGGATAAGGTGTAGGGCTTTCATTTATGTGACCTTTCCCGTAGTAGGTGAATAATGAGAGTATTCGACAAGCCTCTTTTTGACTGCCACGTCTTATCCTGCATCACTGTGCAGTGCACTCAAAGGACACTTGGACTGCATTGGCACCTCAAATTTGTGAAAGACTTAGTTTCTAAGTATCCAGAACCTACCTATGTTTTTCAGGAGGGTGCAGCTAGAAGACATGAAGCTGCTCCAGGAAGCATGAACTCCCTTCCATGATGACCGGAGTTTTCAAAGGGGGTATAAACAAGTCTTGGTTATCTCTAGTTTGATGTAGGAAGACATGGGTTACTGATTACTGACCCAGGCATTTTCATGCCTGAACTATGTTTGATCAAATCTGAAAGTTTTTTTTTTTTTAAATTTTAATTACTGTGAATTGCATATAGTTGCTTTCTTTGACTACCCCTCTCCAAACATGATGCAGCAATCTCTGATTTGGTTATATTTAATATTGTCCTTAGAAGGATGTTCCTGTGATTTAGCTATTTATTCATCCTTTCTTCTCAACAATAAAAGCATTTCTTTTACATAGATTATTTCCTTTTGTTGATTAGGTACAAGAACATGGACCAGCTAAAATTTGGTCATGAGATCAAAACACGTGAAAAAGACACAGGGAAGATTTCATATTTGAAGGAATTAGAGAGTAGGCTACCTACTAGGACAACCTCAAATCAGAGTGACTCTACCCAATAAAGGTGGCTTCTTGCTCATTTTAAAGCAAAAAGAAGACCTTTGATAGTCATTCTCCACCAGACCTCTCCGTTCAACCAGCACAGAGGGAAAGAGTTGGAGTGAGGGGTTCTTGGGGAGTTTTTATGGACCAGTTCATTTGCCAGGACCTTGGGATGATGGCCACAACTAAAACAAAGGGAGAACGAGAAATGCAGTCTCACGATGCGACCCAAAGGAGAGGGGACACTATTTATTGGGTTACTAGCAATCAGTGCCACCGAAATCGATATGCCAGTTTCAGAACTACAATGCAAAACTCAAAGACTCAGATAAAAATCCAAGCCTATCACTAGAGCCTTCTCTGAAACATTGTGTAGAACATTTACTCATTGAACCACCCAGTCAGAGACCTACAGGGAAGTTTTCTTCCACAATAGGCTGGCCATGAATAATGAAAGAATCACATATCTTCACTCTCATCATCCATTCTTTTCTTTGATTGGCAATTGATTGGCAACCTCGTTCGCTGAGTTCTTGAGCTCCCAGGCTTAAGGCAATATTAGTCTTGAGTATGAAACTATATATCTCCCAAACCAAGATTCCCAGAGGCTCATCATATAATTAAAACATTTCCAAAATAGTCATCATGTTATATTCATAGTAATAAGTAAGGCTGTACCAGAGACTATAGAGCTGTGGGGAAAAAATAGGGGTCATTCTCCTTTAAATACAATGTGGCATATTTTCTACTAAAAATGAAATTTTTTTGAAATAATAGGTAAGCTGTCCTTGTTATTCATAAACATCTTATTTATGCATCTTCACTGTTGTGATAAATTAGCTGGGTTTGTTTTATATTTCCCTACAGTTTACTTTAAATAATCCTTCACAGTCGTTCACCACAAGACCACATAAGGTTCTTTTTTTAATACCCAGAATGCTGAAATAGCATTTTGAGCACAGACTGTAATGCATAACAAGTGTATTATTTCTTCTTGGGAATGCCATGCGAAAACTTGTTCCTCCCATAGTCTGTTTTTAGCTTAATTCCTTAAGGCTGCTCTGTATGTTCAAGGGTGGATATTCTCTGACCTTACAACCACAAATCACTCCCGACTTCCCTTCCCCTACTCTCCCCATCAGCCACATCCTAGTGTAGCCATATCCTAAATTTCATTGCCACAAAACACTAACCATTTAAATGAGATCATTAACATAAGACACTGCTCAACCTTTTTCCCCCTAATCCCATCTCTTTAGTTTTCCCCCACACCCACGATGCCTGTTCTACCTTCTCAAGGGGCATTCCCACATTCCGCCTGCCTCCCTCACCCAGTCCAAGAGTGCTGATATCAGTGACAAAGGGTGACTTTTAAGTAAAAAAAAAAAAAAGCCTGAATGCTGATTTTCAATTCTAACATCTGCCAGCCACCCCAAATCCACGCATCCCACTACCCCTATGGCCGCCTGTATGAGCAACTGCAGTCCATCATCTTACACGAGACGCGTGTTAAAGGAGATGTGGTTGACCTATGTGAATCCCACTTTGGGTGTGTCTTCTTGTGCCGCAGACCTGACAGACTGAGGAGCATAAAAATGTAAAAGGGCTTATTCGCTTTTTTAAGTGAAAAGCTGTGGAGACTTCTACGAAGTCGTTTATTCAAAAGCATACTGAGGAGCAACTTGGTGGGTACAACGAGATCAGAACTACAGTGTGATTCTTGGAGTTCACGATCAAGTGGGCAGAGACGGTCACCTCAGGGGTAGAAATGTGGAATAGGCTGTGAGAGTAGGGTGCAAGTCACCACACAATTTCACATTTCTCTGCTTTGCCCTGTTATTCCCTCTAGCCCAGGTGACATTCCACTTTAGATTTTAAAACACTGCTCATCCCGTGGTATATCCAGTATTTGACGGTCCTTAATTCATGCCCCACTCTCCCAGGAAGAAGCACGACTTCCCTGGTACTAAGAGTAACCTTTCTGTGTATTCTACCTTCTCTATATCATCACCGTGTGTCCGAATCACCTGTTCACATACCTTCCTCCCTGTGGGGTTCTTGAGGCTGGGATCACTTCTTATTAATTTTATATCACCGGTGCCTATGACAATGTCTAGAAAACAGCACATTTATATATCCATTTGAACTGAACGGGTTCCAGCGGGACAAACCAGGGAATATTTATACAAAGGATGATATTTGGGGAAGAAAGATGGAGAAATATACGGCAGATGTGAGAACAGTGTGTAGAGAGGCATGAAGATGGGGAAATCCAGAATTGAGGCAGGGCGGGAACAAGGACTCATTTTCCGTGTTTCGGTGTTTCACAAGCGTGCAGTAGGTGACGGGAAGGAGGTAGGGGAGTGTTGAAAATGAACTTGCTGAAGATGTTTGGGCAGACAATAAAGGTTTTCGTAAAGCAACATTCAGAGAGTAAACCTAATTCAAAGCATTGGTCCTTAATTTTTAAAGAGTCTAGAGCCCTTCAAAAATTTGCAAGCATCCATACACCCATTCCATAGAAAATAAGCAATTTGTATGCACAACTACTGTCACTATTTTGAGGGCCTTGAAATACCCAAAACTCATCCAAGGAACCCTGGGGGGAAAAGAAAGCACGTTTGGCTTTTGCCTGATCAGTAATCGAGAGGCCTCAGTTTTGTAATATCACTTACTAATGACGAAGTTGTCTTGCCTCCAGAACTCGCCCCCTACATCTCACCCGTACATTAGAACGTTAGGAACCTGTCTATACGTAAGCTTAGCAGAAAGGAGCTGAAGAACCCACACAGCCTGGGCTAAATGAGGCCAGAGCTGATGACGGCCAAAGGATTCTTGTAGTTCGGTTCATCACAGTGGGACAACCTTATTGTGCTAAGCCTCGTGCATCTTTGTGGAGTGCCTGACCACTCAGCTTCCTAAGAAAGCACTAATCCGTAAGAATGCCATCCCGAGTCAGATTCTAAAGTTCATCCAGCCCCACATTCCATCTCCCATACCATGAATGGTTGTGGGGAGGTATGGCTGGGTATGAAAACAGACTATGACACGAAACTTGGAAACTTATGGATGCTTTCTATTCAAGCCTCACATCCCTCCATCTCCTGCTGTGTATCTATTTTTCATAAATGTTTTTCGTTCTGTAAACTTTTCATGAGACCGGTTATTGGTTATCCCTACACTGTATCTTAGATTAAGATCTTTTATGAGCTAAAGAATTCTCTGCGGCAAGAGTAGTTATGCAGAAATATTAAATAGAATATCATTCCATGCAGGGGTTCCTGCATATAGAAAATGCGGAATGTTCTTTTCTGGGCTTTTTATGTTTTCTTCCGAAAGTTTCTTCCATTACCAAGCTCATTACTATAGAGGTTTTTCAAGCAGATTCATTTATGGTCCCGAGATTGAGGAAATAATGCAAGCCAGGTTTCCTTACGATTTCTCAATTTTTGTAGAGCAGAAAGAATTAGTCTCCATACATTACAGAAGCATGTAGTAAATCCATGAATTCAATGAAAAATAATTCAAAACAATGAGTTTATTCATTCAACAAACCTTTCGGTACCGTGTTAAAGCCTCAAACACACACATGGTTTACATTAAATAAATATCCAGTGATTGTAGTTGAGAAACAGGGAAAACAGGGGAGGAAGTTTGCAGATTTTCCTCTAAGAGCGGAAAACAATAGAAGAAGAGGAGAAAGGGAAGTGGTTTTGTTTGTGGTAGTCTTCGAGTGGTTCTGAATTACAAGACTGTAGAGGGAACTCTGATACGACCCTGAGAAAAAAAGCCTGATCTAGTTAAGTAAAGGGAGAAATGATCTTTATTCGCCCAATTTAGGCTGAAATAGGTGGGAAGAGGTTTTAAATTATGAATTTCGCAGCAACAAAACTTACCGAGGCAGTTTCTTAAAGCCCCGGAGAAATTATTACGGTTTTCATCTTCAGGCCGGCACTGGCTTTGAATAGCAGCCAGGGAGAGTTTGAAGCTTCCTCTCTGTCCTCCCATTCCCCCCTCTAGCCATCCAGTGTTGGAAACCTTTTCATTTCAGAGACCAATTGAGTATGTTTGCCAAGGAGAAAGTTTTCACTCGACTCACTTCTCTATTTTCTTTCTGACGCAGAAAGCTGGAGTCAGACCTCCGGCCAATAGGAGGGTCCTGACAAATCCCCCTCCCGGCCAGGCCATAAAATATTTATACTCAGAGAAAGCCAGACTAAGTAGTCTGCAGAGTATTCTGTGGTGTAGAAGCCAAACACCTCCTTGAAAGAGCAGAGCATGTTCACAAAAGCTCCTCTCTATAGATTAAAAAGTAAACTCTGATTTCCATAGTAGAGGATTGCTTGATGTTTCTTTGACCAGTGCACACCATGGACCGTCTTCAAACACAGTTTGCTTGATTGAAGCTCATGGTGGATAAGGAGGAGGGAGTTGGGGGATGTTTTTTGAGTCACTTATTTACTTCCTTTTCCTTGCCATTGTCAAAGACATCGACTTGTGGGCGGGAGGGGTAGGTGTCAAAGAGGAGGCAAGATCCCCCTTCCTGGAGACCAGTCATCCAGCCCCTGACCTAGACGGTGGCCTTGGCTGGGAGTTTGGAGCAGGGCCCCACTTGTTTCACCGCCTCGACATTATTTGGAATGGTGGAGAGGGGAGAAGAGCTTTGATGTGGAAGACACTCAAAGGACAGCAAAGGCCAAGGGGAAAAGCGCTGTGAGGATAGCCCCACTGACCCTGGACAAGCCTTGGCTGGGCCTCCTGGCCCCGCCTTATCGCCACGGCCTCTCCATCAGCAGCAAGGGGCAGAGAGGGCTTTCCTTTTAGTTGAAAGCAGAGGGTGAGCTGAGCAGGCGGTTCAGAGGGTCATTAGAAAGCATCAAAGGAGGCAGCCTCATGATGGTAATAAGACGGCTGTGAGGAAATAAAGTGGGCATTGATCTGCACTATCGAGTGTGACATTTTAACCGAAGCTAAAAGCCAAGAGCAAATCTAGCCCTCTTATTCATCTGCCTGCCTGTTTTAGTAAATTGTCTTCCCCCTCCCCCCAAACCACTGGCCTCAGAGGTCACTTCATATTAGCTGGCTTGTTAATACTGAGGCAATCAATACTTAATCAACAAGTAATGGGATTTTGCAGTCATCCTGTATGATCTTTCAATAAAGCCCCGAATCCATCTCGGCCCATTCCAAGCCTGACGAAAGGTGTGCGGTTGCAACAGACCCCGGATTTGATGGTCTGATGCTCTTCGGCTGATCTGCATCTTATTAAGACACCAGGCAGCCACTGTCCTTCACCCCTTTGTTTCCTGATCCCCACAGAGCCCAGCGTGGCATGGAATCCAGGCAGCTGAGATTTTACATGCATCAGTGGGAAAATTCAGATGTCTTTACTGCAGAAGGTTCAGGACTCCTTGGTAGCATCATACAATTAAAAAATGAATAAATAGAGGCCCAGAGAGAGAAGAGCCGTGGCCAACAGGGGAATTGAAAAAGGGAAAAATGGCCGACTTAATAGAAGGTATTAGGCCAGGAGTCGGAATCCCCACACGCCCCAATGCTTGAACTCTGGGATGCCCGAGCTCTTCTCCAAATGGGCTCCATGACTGACGAGGGGAGAGAGACAGGGCCGGGCATGGGCTCTGGACAACCAAAGGGGGCTCTGAAGGAGCCACCTGGGTACCAGGATACCGAGAGAAATCGGTTTTGTGACACAGGACTGGTTTTCAGTTCTCCCTTGGTATCTTGAGGAATATCGGTGTTTTGTTCACTTGTAATATTGCAGTGGTCTTCCATAGATGTTTGAAGGGGTCTCACCATCAGGGAAAGCCTGGCCTCAGGCCTCCTAGGGTTCCCCAGAGCATGTTTTCTTTGGTGAATTAGCCACTTACCATTGTCTCACCTTTAGACTTCCAGGCTTAGAAAATAGATCGTGACAGCGTCTAACTCAGTGGTGCCGATTCACGCTAATGAAGGTCAGGGAGTGATAAATTCAACTGGCATGCTGACTTATTGTTATAACTTCCAAGCAAATAGCCTATCAGACAAATGGAGCAGATGCAGGGTCTCGCCGGCATATCCTGGTGCTTTGGAAAGGAAGCTACTTTATTAGAAGATTGATTGGCCATCACAGAATTAGATCGAGAGGAATTAGGAGAAGGTATGAACATTTAATGGCAACAAGATCTAGCCCCACGATGCATCCAACTCTACAATGGGCTAGGCCTGCTATTCTGCAATTTCCACCAAACTTCTTGTCTGTAAACACCTCTATGGATGTGTATTATTTCATGCCCACCTAATACATTATGTGTTATCAGTAGCCACACTGTACAGATGAATAGATTGAGACTTAGAACGTGGTCGAATTATGTGCCCAAGGTCATCAAGGAGCTAACATACAAGAAAGCAGAGATGCAAACCCACACAGCCTGACCCCAGAGCGGTGATAGAAACTCCCAAACCATGTTGCTCCGGCTCTGCCATTTACTAGCTGCATGACTTTGAACATGGTCCTTAAAACAGTTAGGTCTTTGTTTCTCTAAATGATACACTGGGGATACCAACATGCCTATCTCATTGGGTTGAAGATTAAATGAGCTATGCAATTATAGCCCTTAGTATGAGAGCTTGGCTTAGAATAAACACTCACTAATATTAGTAGTATTGTGATATCACTGTAGCATCATCATGTGCATGGGAGCTTAATACAGCTTGATACTCTGCCAGCAGTTGCCCCTGGAACACTTCTTCGTTTAGGGCGAAGGCCCACCTACCACTCCTGATTAAATGGCACAGCCTTCCTTTGGCTATGTTTGTGACCTCCATCATGGAATAGTATCTTCTGGGAGGCATAAGAGCTACTCTATCACTTTTTGGCTCATAATTTATCTCCTGGAGGTAAAACAAGATTTTCTAGGTACTCTGATGGAAGCTGTGAGTAGCAGGGTGCTAGCTAAGAAAGTTTATGGTTTTTCCCTCGTATTGCCCATTTCCCTCTGTATTGCTGAGAGGATGCATAACATCAAAAGCCTATTTTCAAGAAAGTCACTAGATTTGCATTAAAAATAGTTTTGAAGTTCCTAGCAGCGAGGGTAAAAAGAGAAACTAAAATATAGTGTTTCCTTTAACTGACTTAATTTAACTGTTTCTAAGACAGACAAAAATGTTCCTAAATATTAAACTTTTCTTTGAATAGTTCATTTCCTTTTAAAGACTCTCTTTGCTCGGGAGCCTGGGTGTCTCAGTGGGTTAAAGCCTCTGCCTTTGGCTCAGGTCATGATCTCGGGGTCCTGAGATCGAGCCCTGCATCGGGCTCTCTGCTCAGCCTGCTCCCCCTGCCCCCTGCCTGCCTCTCTGCCTGCTTGTGATCTCTCTCCTCTCTGTCAAATAAATAAATAAAATCTTTAACAGAAACAATTCGCATTCACTTTTTACAATTCACATTGTATAAAAATTTCCAAAATAAAAAGAGAAAGTTTTTGGTAATGTAGCTCCTTAGCTGATCTTGACTTTAGCCATTGTGCTTTCCATCACTGACTTGGTCGGATGACTCTTCCCTCAATATCGTGCTCATCAGGTCCCTCGGCTGCTGAATAATTGCTTTTGACAGCTACTGAAACACTACTGCTTGAAGCTTCCCTACCTGGCTTCTTTCTTCAGCCCAGTGCCACCACCACACCTCACCTCACCAGCAAGAGAGCCACAGCCCCCCGGGCAGACCTCTGTTTAAGTTCGAGTTCTGCTCACCTCCCTTGGTACTTTCTTCCAGTTGCTATCACCACAAGGAATGTCCCCACCTTAGCCTCACTAACCCACAGCTGAGTTGAAGATCCTTCCTCCATGAAATGAATCCTGAGACTTCAGTCCTGCTGATCTTCTTCCTTGAACCTCTCTAGCACTTACGTCTATACTCCCTGATTGGCCAAATTAGGTTGTCCCTATTCTCGGTTCTGTTTCCTGATTATACATCTTATCTCCCCTGTCAGATCACAGTTTCCCTTGTGAAGGGACCCTGTCTTAGACTTCTATCAAGTTTGTATGAAAACATTTAAGTGCATGGTAGGATTTTAACATATACTTGTTGATTAAAATGACTGTGTTTAGACAAGTTGTTATCATGGTTAAGAGTATCAAAACATTATCATCATCATCATCATTATTAAAAGTTATAATAATACATGTTTTAGAATCATAAATACAATAATAGGTAAATTACTATTCACCAGTCGATCTACCAGCTAAAGAGTTGCCGTATATTTTCTCGTTCAATCCTCAAAAAGTGATCTGGGCTAGGTATCACTGCCCTTACTTTATAGTCGAGAAATCTGAGCTTCTAAAAATGTGAGCCATTTGGCCAAGATTGCACAACTGGGGGAATGATGAGCTTGGGATTTGAAAGCAGCTTTATGTGCTTCTTATTTATTCACACTACACCATACACATGTGTCTTGCAAATGTTCTTTTAGTTTATTTCTTTGTAAATTGACGTCCGGCCTCCGGTTTGTGAAACTGACCAAGAGAACTTTCTGTGAGTGCAAGGAATTCTACGTTTTGCTCTCCACACAGGCGATGTTACTGTCCCAGTCACCCCAGGCTTCTTTCTCCCAGCCCAGAGCACAGCCCTTCACCTATACAGCTCCTCCCGACCCGCAAAGAATACTTGCTTCTTCCTATTTCCTAGGCTTTCTCTCACTTTATAAAACTGAATATTCAGGTCAGGTCCTTAGAAAACACGTTAGAAGAAACACTTCTTGTACAGTCAACTACTGCTTTTCTTTTGGAAAACAGAAGTATCTACACAGTAACAGATAAGTGACTTTGAACCAGGTCCCTGAAATTCATAGAGGAACCTCTCAGAAAAGGGCAGCTGATTCTGGCTTTACTCTACTGCTTTAGGATTGCCGAGTGTGAGGATCCTGTTTGGAAAGGGATTCTGGTAAAGAGAAGTTTTCTGGGCTCTACTGAGTCCAGAATACTTCTTTAAAATGAATGAACTTCACTTTTGACAGCTGTTTTAGGAACAGGGCCAAACTGAGAGGAAAGTAAAATACAGACCCCTGCTCTTCCACGTGCATGGCCTGCCCCAGCCCCTGAGTCCTACGCTGCAGGGTACATTGGCTACATTGGCTAAAGCTTCGCTGGCTCATCTTTGTCCTCCGAAGTCCAGGGTTTACATTGTAGGGTACCCTTGGTGTTGTATGTTCCATGAGTTTTGGTAAATGTATAAATTACGTGTCTCCACCAGGATGGTATCATACAGAATAGTTTCACTAAAGCTCTTCTGTGCTCTGCCTATTCATCTGTCCCTCTCTCCTAACACTTGCCAATCTCTTTCTTATCTTTTTATTGTCTCCTTTTTGCCTTTTCCAGAATGTTATATAGTTGGAATCACAGACCATATAGTCTTTTCCGATCGGCTTCTTTCACAGTCATATGCACGTAAGTTTCCTCCATGCCTTTTCGTGGCTCCATAGCTCATTTCTTTTTCACACTAATACTACATTAACTGTGTGTACCCCAATTTCCACTCATTTGTGAAGGACATCTTAGTTGCTTCCAAGTTTTGGCAATTAAGAATGAAGTTGTTCTAATCATCCATGTGCAGGTTTTCGTGAGAACGTAAGTTTTCAGCTCCTTTGGGTAAAAACCAAGGAACATGATTGCTGGATCATATAGTAAGAGAGTGTTTGGTTATGTAGGAAACCACCAGACTTGTCTTCCAGGTGGCTATACCGTTTTGCATTCCCATCACTGTGGAATGAGAGTCCCTGTTAAGTATGGCACACCTTTACCAAGATTTGCTGTCAGGATTTTTGGATTTTGGCCATTCTAAAAGATGTGCAGTGGTATCTCATTGTTGTTTTAATTTGAAATTCTCTACTGACATGTGATGTCGAACATTTTTTCAGAAGCTTACTTGCCATCTGTATGTGTATTTTCCAGGCTGAGTGTCCTGGTATCCACAGAAGGAGCAAGGTGCATGGTCATCATTTCTCATTCAAGGTTGAGCATTGGTCTACCAAGCTAAGCCTCAGTCTTCAATGGATGGGAAATAGGAAAAGAGTGAATGCAACTTGTTCTACCTGTGAGGGCAACCCAATGAAGTAAACAGATTCAGTTAAGACTTTAAAAAAATTAACTTGTGTTCTTCCAGTTTTGCAAACGCAACAAAACAACTTGAAAAGGCTGTCATTTCTATTCATTAAGCTCCTGGGCCTCTCCTTTGCTTGTAAGTTGACTGTCCTTTTTTCTCCCTTGCTCCTAGAGCATTAGTACTGAAGAACATTTGGTGTTCCAAGTATTCTGGTACGTAAGTAACTGTACAGGTTTTGGTACAAACCATCAAACTTCAAGAAGTTATATGTCAGGCAGTAAGGAAGACACGATTGCATGGAAAGACTACTCGAAAGGCAGCCCTAGCAATAAACTACACGCCACAGAGCTTAGCTCCGGGACTACTCGCTATGTCAATCCGCACTTCCCCGCATCAGCATCAGCAACATTCTTTTTCTCCTTCGCTCCACTTGCCAGCACTCTGACGCCCTTCTGACTCCCTGATCATTTTGCACCTTGCCCTCCTTAATTTGCCTTTTAGTAAACTGGGTCTTCTTTCAGACTCACACCTGCCTTTCAGTTCTTGATGTTGACTTCAGAGACAGCCAGCGACCTGGCACCTGTACTCAGGGGGGCTGCTGATCTTACAGTCACTGGTGTTTGGGGTCCTCCCCGTGCTTTCAAGACAGGGCCTTGAACTATGAACTATGGTTCCCCATTAGAAAAGTCAGGCTCCTCTCTTGTTCTGCATCACAAAAATATCCAGTTGCCATCTGAAGAAACTAGCCATGCCCCTTCTTTGTGATGAAAGCAGATGAGTATTAGTTGAGCAGGTCCTTCCAGTCACCAATTGCTTGGAAGCAACTAAGACGTCCTTCATAAATGAGTGGACAGAGAAATTGGGGTACACGCAGTTAATGTAGTATTAGTGTGAAAAAGAAATGGGCTATGGAGCCACGAAAAGGTATGGAGGAAACTTACCAATCACCAATTTACTGAAGGGAAGTAAAGAAAAGTCTCAAGACCACTTAGAGGGAGGGACCCAAAAATCCACATCAGTGAATGCATTTAGCTTGGTTTCTTTTATGCCCTGATCTAGGGACCAGTGCTGACTTTTCCAGCTTTTTAGTGACTGTGGAAGTGATTTTGTACTTTCCTTGAGACACCAGTTGTCATGCCAAGAAAAATTCAAAGGCTTTAAAGTGACTGGATGTAAAAGGAAAGGAAGCCCCGCATCTATGTGCTATGTAGCTCCCATTGCACCCCCACTCTCCCAGGTCCCCAGCCCCCGACCTCTCCACCTGTCCACCCTGCTTTGGGTGGAGAAATCCCCATATGTGGGCTACTTCCATGTATTCCTTACCATCTGGCTTAGAGTTGCGTTTGGCTAATGGGAAGCACCAGCAGGTGATCTGCAGGTAAGACAAGAGTAGGGTGGGTATTGTTCCTTCCACTCCCTTCCTGCTGGGTCCTTGGGGGTTGACTATGGTTCTCTAGTGAAGACCCAGACTCCTGTGAGGCAGCCTCTTCCCCTGCTACGGCCAGCTTCTCTAGGTTCTGTTCTTCCTCCCTTTGCCCATTCAGTCAGGAGTGGTAATTGATCCCAACTATTCCTAGACTCACGGTACTACATATACTTTTATGTTTCCCATATCCCTGCCCTTTTAATTGCCCCTTTATTAGGCTTTCTTTAATTATCCCGCTGAGTGTGTTCTAGCTGACTTTCACTGATACCATATACATTAAAGACACATTGAGAAGGAGGAAATGCCTAAAGACTCTTAAGATCTAAATAAAAATTCAAAATTTGGAGGGCTTCCTGAAAAAAAATATTGTACGCTATTTTACCTTCTAACTTGAGAGAACTCTTTTACGTGAGCTATGAGTATAGTATATGTTTATATTTTGGAAGGGGATGGTGGTAAACTTAGAAATTAGGATGAGCATCACATGTGAAAATAAATGATGCTGTGAATGGCATACTTCTCTAGTGATTATGATAAAGCCCCAACTCTTAATTTGGATAAATTGCTAACAACCCAACTTAGCACACCCATTTGCAGTAATCATTATTTTGCTGACTTGGCTCTATGTCTGGCTTGCATTTCAATAGTGAATGCAAAGCCTATAAGCATTTAAGGGCTTTCTTGCTACACATCTCCCTATTTACAAGGAACCCACCCCAGAATCAGAACGTCCCAATGCCTGTGCTATATTTCTGGTTGAACATGAAGAACTTTTGAAGTGTGGTTTAACTCTTAAGTGCCATCAAGGGTCTTGTGAATCAGTTGCTAAAGCTACTTGTAAAGTTCAAAAGACATCATTTCAAAACTAAAGCCATTAGCCAACTGCTTTATTAACATAGTGAATTGTATTTAGATGGAGCGCTTAACCTCGGCATGTACTCAGTCCTTGCTCTGTCACATGGGCATGAGAAAGGACAGGGTCAGGTATATGCATCAAAGGAGTCCAGTTCAATCATTACCTGAATGTCTTTCTGATGATCAGCCACATTAACAAACTGCACTGTAATGATTCCACCCGCCCCCCCCCCCCATTGGCCCCTTTTGTGGGTTAGGAGATTCCATCAATCATTTAGAAAAGAGCCTTGGTCTGGGAGTCGTGGCCCCAGGCCTATTACTAACCAACCAGTTGGAGTGTTTTTGAACAAGTCATTTAACTTCTCTGAGCTTCTGCTTCCTTATCTACAAAGTGGAGCGTTTGCTAGAGTTACTTTGCACACTGAAGTGGTCTGGCCAGGCCCCTCCAAATGTGTGTATGAAGTTCTCTGCAGAACTTTGGCATCTTGACGGTGTCTGGAGTTGAGCAGGGCATTTATTTGAATGCCTAGACATCTCAAGGTAGTTGAGAAAGAGAGCTATGTATTCTGCACATAGACACTCAGTCCCCAAAACACAGCGCTACCCACCTCTGCTCTCCAGAAACCAAACTCATCTGCTGGCTTAATATCAGCTTGACCTTCCAAGTCCATAGCTCTGTTCCAGGCCAGCTTTGATTTCATTTTCAGCTGAGTTGTCTATTTTTCTTTGATGTGATAGTTTATAAAGCGAACTTGAAGGGACTCTGAAATTGGTCTGGGCAGTGTTGTTTTAGCAGAGGCCTTGAACCTCAGTGGAAGAAGGCCAATCATACATTCTGCATGTATTTTACCAAAGATGACAGTCCATAGCTAATGCCTCAGAGCCTGCATTTCAAAGACACCTTTAACCGAGTACAGCTCAGATGGAGCGAAGGGCCAGGGAAGGCAAATGAACATCTGGCAAGGCCAAGGGTGTTAGGAGTTGTATCCAATACCAAACATGTCCTGATTAAATATTTCATGCTTTCCCCAGCCAGACATCACCTAACTATCAGCTGCTCTCTTCAGCAGGGATGAATTCACCTTTCTGAGAGGATGCACTAGCTGGGGTTATAACAGCATGTTTAAGAAGCATCATGAAAAGTTTGTTTGCACCTGCTTATGTGACCCACCTCCCTACCCTCTTTCCCACCTCTCTCTTCCTTTCTCTCTCTTCTTTTCTTCTCACCCCACCCCTACCATATATTGGAGACAGATTTTACCCAGAAGGATCGGGCTGAAAATATTTTCTTTCGTTCCAACCCCAGGATCCATACTCTCCACAGGGTGAAGGTGGCTACAGCCTGGTTCCTGCCGGCTCTGGAACCTTCCAGCATGGTCCATAAGACTGGCTGGACTGTGTTTTTTTCTCTTGCAGAGTTCTTAGCTATGTTGTTAGGTGAGCAGGCTGTGTGGTTGCTATATCTTTTGTTGGATTCCTCATCATTAATATGTAGTCTTCTTAATCCTATTAGAGCTTTTCCTCCCCTTAAATGTTATTTTGTCTTATATTAATATTGCTACCACCTTTTTAGTGAGTATTTACATTATGTATATATTTTTCTTTCCTTTGTCTTTAACCTTTTAATGTGGCTTTGCTTAGGAAGTGTCCGTTGTGCAGCATATAACTTTATCTGATTAACCTAATCTGACCATCCCTATATTATATATATAATATATAATTGTATATTATATATAATATATATGTTTATGTAATTAGTGTGCATTTGTACATATCATTTGCAATTACTGCGATTACTGGTATATTTTTGGTTATTTAATACCATCATGTTATTTGTTTGCTGTTTACTATCCTCCTTTTCTTCATTTCAGCCTTCTATTAAGTTGAGATCCTTTATATGCCTCTCCAGCCATCACCGTCTATTTTCTTTCTACATTGACTTGGAATGTATGCATTACGTTTCAATTTGCTTAATTTTTTAACATACATACATGACTATATATATATATATATATATATATTCATTTTTTTCTATTTTTGTCCCAAATAGTAGAATAATATTAGCACAATCTAGTTACAAATATTTCACTCTCCCTGATTCTATCATCCAGAGTCATAATTTTGCTTCTATTAACTTAAAAACAAGAATTTGAAAACGTAGTCAATATAGACTCAAATTATTAACTTCAATCAGTTTCTGTGCTCTTCACAGTTTAATTTCCCCCCTAAACCTTTCTTGTGGTATGTTTCATTTTATTTTTGAAAAAGTGTATATTTAGGGGCGCCTGGGTAGCTCAGTGGGTTAAAGCCTCTGCCTTCAGCTCGGGTCATGATCCCAGGGTCCTGGGATGGAGCCCCGCATTGGGCGCTCTGCTCAGCAGGGAGCCTGCTTCCCCCTCCCTCTCTGCCTGCCTCTCTGCCTACTTGTGATCTCTCTCTCTCTCTCTGTCAAATAAAGAAATAAAATCTTTAAAAAAGAAAAAAGAAAAAGTGTATATTTAATCATTCCTTTAATGGGTACCTGTCTGGGGAAAACAGACAGGTGCTTCATTTTTATGTGTATTAAAGTGTATTTATTTGGTCCCTATTCTTGAAAGATAGTATAGCTAGGCATAAAATTCTAGGGTTAACAGTTAATTTCCATTGATTCATTGAAGATAAGAATCTACTATTTGTGGCCTCTAATGTTGCTACTAACAGCCTATGGTCTCTAAAAAATAAAATAAAACCAATTACTTATTATCCTCTCTGAGTAACATGACTTAATTTTGTGGAAACATTTAAGATTTGTTTATTTAATTATTTATTTAATTATTTATTTTTTTGTTAACAGCATATGATAGTTTCATTTACTCAACATCTTCAACAGTTGGTATTTTTAATTTTAGTCATTCTATAGGGTGTAGCATATTGTCATTTTAATGTTCATTTTACTAATGATTAATCATGGTGAACATCTTTTTATGATTGATTTATTTGTTTTTACGTAAGTACAGTTTTTTTTTAACTAAAGTGTAGTTGACATACAACGGTACATTAGTTTCAAGTGTTCAACATAATGGTTCCATAACTCTTATACATTATGCTATGCTCAGCATAAGTAGCTACCATCTGTCACCATATAATGCTATTATAAGACCACTGACTATATACCTTATGCTGTACCCTTCAACCTCATGACTTATCCATTCTATAACCAGAAGCTTATATTTCCCACTCCCATTCTCCCACTTTTATCCAGCCCTCCTTCCCTCTCCTCTCTGGCAACCATCAGTTTGTTCTCCGTATTTATGGGTCTATTTCTGCTTTTGTTTGTTTACTTGTGTTGTTTTTTAGATTCTACATATAGGAGAAATCACATAGTATTTGCCTTTCTCTGTCTGATCTATTTCACTTAACATAATACCCTCTAGATCCATCCATGCTGTTGCAAATGACAAGATTTCAATTGATGGATACACTTAGATTGTTTCCGTATCTTGGCTATTGTAAATAATGTTGCAATAAACATAGAGGTGCATGTATCTTTCTGAATTAATGTTTTCCTTTTCTTTGTGTAAGTAGCCAATAGTGGAGTCACTGGATGATGTTGTATCTTTATTTTTAATTTTTTTGAGGAAACTCTATACTATTTTTCATAGTGGCTATACTAATTTACATTCCTACCAACAATACATGAGGGTGCCCTTTTCTCTACATCCTTGCCAACACTTGTTATTTATTATGTTTTTGATTCTAGCCATGTGACAAGTGTAAGGTGATATTTCATTATGGTTTGGATTTGCATTTCCCTGATGATCAGTGATATTGAGCATCTTTTCATGTGTCTGTTGGCTATCTGTATATCTTCTTTGGAAAAAATGTCTATACAGGTCCTTTGTCCATTTTATTTATTTACTCAACAGAGAGAAAGAGATCACAAGTAGGCAGAGAGAGAGAAGGGGAAGCAGGCTCCCTGCTGAGCAGAGAGCCCAATGTGGGGCTCGATCCCAGGACCCTGAGATCAGGACCTGAGCCAAAAGCAGAGGCTTTAACCCACTGAGCCACCCAGGCACTCCTCCTTTGTCCATTTTTAATCAGATAATTTGTTTTTTTGGTGTTCAGTTGTATGGTCTTTATGTATTTTGGATATCAACTCTTTACCAGATATATCATTCATGAATTATATGATATATCCAATAAGGGGTTAGTATTATTTATTTATTTATTTATTTATGCATTTAGATTAGAGAATATATGTTGAAGCATGAAACTATGGCTCCATCTTGAATGAACAAGCTTTTTAAAAAACAAATTAAGGGGATATTTAAAAAATGTTAATAGCTAGAAATGCAAACAAGCAATGAAAAAAATTTAATTCAACCATATAGAAAATCTGGGGTCACGTATATTTTTGTTTCACTATGTGTTAATAACATCTTTCCACTTTGAGAGCTAACTATCTATATCAAACTTTAATGACTTCCTGGAGAAACATCTGGACTTTAGCTAGAGGTACTCAATGAAACTTTAGGAAAATCCCATACACATGTTGTCCCTCTTTTCTAATATTCTGTTAACTTCTGAAGGGCATGAGGAAAGGATGAGGCTATATCCATTTCATATTCTGAGGAAATAGATGGGTAGAATAATAAGTAAACAATGAATGGTTAAGTGTATCAATAAATGAGTAAGCAACCGAATAGTAATGTAGGCAAGTAATCCACTACATGTTGCACACTCCCATTTATTTAGTCATCTCCTCAGTCATGTGGTTGGAAGTAATGATGCTACTAAGACCCTTATGTCTTCTAATGATTATCAGTGTGTTTTAGTTTAGGGCCAAAGGACAGCACTATTTAGAGCATCTTATTGCAGAAGGAGTGGCTCTATTGCTGCCTCTCAGATTTCTCTTAGGTCTTGGAATCATTTAGAGGATCATACATTTTTTGAAAATGAGTAATTTCATTTTTTTTCTAGAAAAGAGTGAGTCCTTTTGCATGTCTATTTACGCATTATGTAGAAGTAAGAGTGTGTGTGTGTGTGTGTGTGTGTTTGAACACACACATGTGCGCATCAAGCACATTATTCAGAGTGACCCCAGCACAAATATTTCTGCATGGAGTTCATACACAACCCAGGTACAGGAGATCAATTCCTTTCTGGAAGTTCATAATGGCTGAGAGTCAGCAGTCCTGTGTCAGGGCCTGGCAGGCCATGTTCTGAGGATGCAACATGAATTGACATTAAAATCTTGCTTGAGCTTATTAGATCTGCAGTAGAAAAGACCTTATTTCTGGACCAGAAAATGCACCTTTGCATCTCGTCATGTTCTCTGTGACTAAGAGGACAAGAGATTGTCCTCTTGTCCAGGCAGAGATTGCGTACCATTTGAGACTCATCTCTTATACCAGAAAATAATTTAATGCTCGTCAGCTGATGGTTGGTTGGTAAAGGCTAACACATTATATTTTGAAAATCGTCGTTATTTAAAATAAAATAGTCAAATTTAATTTCTATCCATTAGAAATGTCTAATAAGTAGCCATAAATTTTAGAATTGCAGGGGCTCTCCGGAGAGCATCTCATTCAATGTCTCATATTCATGCAGGTAAAATGCTATTATTTTTTATTTCAGCTACCACTATTTAATAATACTATATTTCAGGTACTGCAGTAGGCCCTGGTGAACAAAATACAAACCCTACCTTCTAGTAACTTCAGGTTCTGTATTTTATAGATAAGGAATCTGATATACCTCGTGTTATGTAAAAGGTCTTGCCCATAGACAAACAGCCAATCCCTGACAGAGGAAAGATTAGACCAATGCTTCATACAGATAAACGGCCTGCAATTCATTTTACACAGAGCAAATCCTGTGTAAAATTAACTGATATTAGTGTAGTAAGGTTTTTAAATGGAGTTCTAGGATATTGAAACAAAAGTAACCCAAATGTCCAGCTCCAGTATCATTTATTGGAATAGTAATAGTTACTCTTTTAAATTTACTAAATAATTACTTCTCATAGAAACCCAGTGGAATAGGCTTATTAAACCCATTTTACAGAGGAAAAAACCCTAAGGCACTAAGTTCATAAGTAATTTGCCTTAAAAAACAGAGCTTATAATTGGCAAAAGAGGATCTCATATCCTGGCTCCTGACCACTGTGCTATCTGGCCTCTCAGGAGAGTGATCATTGATGTTGCAAGGCCAGGAAATATTTTCAAATCATCAATAAGTAATAAACCTCATTTTTTGCTGCATGCTCCCTTGTTTTAAAGATCTTTGAAAAATCAAGAAAAAAGAGACAAACCAAAAAGCAGGCCAAACTGGTGGTTACCAGAAGGGAGGTGAGTGAGGGAAAGGGAAGAGTACATTTATCATGATGAGCACTTTGTACAGGACCGTTAGATCACTGTATTATCCACCCGAGCTAATGGAACACAGTATGTTAACTATGCTAGAATTAAAATAAAACAAATTAAAAAAGAAACACACAAAAATGGTCTTTGAAAAATCTATCGCTTAAATTCCTACTAATTAGAAGACCTCATATCTTGGCTATGCCAAATAAAAGGCCACTCTTGAGTGCAGCGGGTCCCATTTCTCTTTGAAAATGGGTACTTTCTTAACACTCAAAATTCTCAGGTTCCTATTTATACATTTAGTTATTCACACATGTCTTGTCAAACCTATAGATCTCTGAGTACCTTATAGTTGTTTATAGTCCTCCAGTTCCTAAAGTTGGATTAGCATTGGGCTAAAAGCATTTGAAAATCAGAGGAGTTTTTTTTTATCTATATTTTTTAAATCTGTGTTTTAGTTTTGTTCTCTTAAATGCTCTATTTTTCTCTGAAATAAAATTAATACTTTTCCTTTCCACTGTTCGTATTTTGAAATAATTCCACCAGGACAGAGACAGGCTCTTTAATCTACAGTAAAATAGAAACATTTCACCAGAAAAGATTTCATTTCATTTTTAGCCTTGGATTTATATCTCCTATGAAAATGAGCTTCACACTTGCACTTGCGTACCCCTGCAACTCTCACCAGAAGGAAAAGAAGGAAGAAGGAAGGCAGGAAGGGAGTTGATTGGGACACTTGCAAGTATCACACCAAGTACTAGATTGTGCTTTTAGTCCTGAGAGTTTATAATTGCTTATACTCTCTGTGATTGCAAGTTAAAAACATATTATCAATTTCTCAAAGAAGATTGTAGAGTTTTTCAGAGTGGGGATCCAGGAGAATCTGCATTTAAAATTACATAAGAATTCTCCCTGGTAGGGGTGCCTGGGTGGCTCAGTTGTTAAGCATCTGCCTTTGACTCAGGTCATGACCCCAGGGTTCTGGGATCAAGCCCCGCATCGGGCTCCCTGCTCGGCAGGAAGCCTGCTTCTCCCGCTGCCATTCCCTCTGCTTGTATTCCCTCTCTCGCTGTGTTTCTCTGTCAAATAAACAAAATCTTTAAAAAAAAAAAAAAAGAATTTTCCCTGGTAGATTTGTTGAAGAAGCTACTATAAACAATATGCCATTAGGTAGAAAAGCTAATAATTGTTCTGAGCCTGTCTATGTCATTTTGATGTTAGCAACATCCAGAGTCCTAATCTTTATTCTCTAGTTATGCCTAAGGTTGATCTCAGGGAGAAAGCCTTATGACTCTAAGAATATGATTATCACCTCGTATATTCTGTCTAAACAATCAAACCTCTGTATTGAAGAAAAAAATTGTGTTTCCTGGGTTATCCCACTGCAATGCACAAGATAAAACTCTTAAAGTTTTGACTTCAAAAATAATAAGCTTTATGTACTAAATTTAGGAAACGCATGCATCACAAAGCAAGCCTTTGTGTCTCATTATAAAGCACTTAGTGGTAAATTTCTTTGGCAAATTGAGCATGATACCAAAGTAAAAGAGTGTTCTATAGAAGAAGCACAAATGTAGGGAAGGCCATTGTGGTAGAGACTGGTAGCTATTCCCCAATGAGTCTGCGCCCCCAGTCTTCCAGTCAAAACTTCGGATGTGTTTCCATATCTGGGATGGCTGAGTAAGCTTCTCCTGGCTGACTCCCTCACAGTTAACAATTATAAACTATGGACAAAATGTAGAGAAAATGACTCAAAGGCACTGGCGATTGAACAAAGCAGGTGGATTCTGGGGCAAGTTGACACTGTGAAAAAGAGAATGGCAAGTTGATTTGCCAATTTTTTATGGCTTTTAGACTAAGGGCAAATCACAGTTGCCACTGAGTAAGGCTCTTAAACTCTCGCAGAAAACCTACAGGCTTTTGCCACAAAGAAACAGAAATAAGAGTTTAAGGCAAACATAGCAACTGCAACGTAGGGTTCCATCCCAGAAAGGAGAAAGACAGGGAGAAGAGACTCCAATTTCTGTGCCTAGAATCTTCCCAAATCCCTGACTTTCCTTTGAACCATGCATGGGCAAAATAGAGTGCAGCCAGATATTAAAGAATTGAATGCAAGAGCTCAAGAGACAGAGTTTTCGGTTTGAATCTGGCCAACTCAAATGCCTCCTAAAACAAACGAAAACAACTTATCTTTCTGGGGGGATAAAACAGAATCCAATGTCTTTATAACAGAATATTTACAATGTTTGGAGTATACTTCAAAATTATTTGACATACAAAGAACCAGGAAAAAAACAACCCTTTGATGACCAGGATTCTGGAATAGACGATTATAATTATGCAACTATAATCATGTAGAAGACAATATGCATAAAATTAATAAAATATAGGATAGTTCAACAGAGGTGTAAAAACCTCAAAAGGAACTAACCAGAAATTCTAGAACAGGAAGATTCTAAAACGTGAAAGAGAAATATAACTGGACAACGAAGGAGGTTTGGTGAACTGATGAAGACAGGATTAGAAATGATCAAGTCTGAAGAACAGAGAGAACAAAAGATCTAGAAAATAAGTCCCAGGCACAGGTAGTGTACGAGCATACCTTGTTTTGCTTTATTGCGCTTTGCAAATGTTGAAGGTTTGTGGCAACCCTGTGTCAAGCGAGTCTATTGGGGGCACTTTTCCAATGGCATTTGCTCACTTCTGGTCTCCGTGTCACATTTTGGTAATTCTTGCAATATTTCAAACTTTCTCATTTTGATTAAATGTGTTATCGTGGTCTGTGATCAGTGACTATGACTTGATGAAAGCTCAGATGGTGGTTGGCATTTTTTAGCAGTAAAAAGCATGTTTAATTAAGATGTGTACACTTTTTAAACATAATGCCACTGCACACTTAATAGACCACAGTATGATGGAAACATAACTTTCATGTGCACCGGGAAACCAAAGAATTCATCTGACTTTCTGTATGGCGATCACTCGCTTTATTGCAGTGGTCTGGCACCAAACCCACAGCATCTCCCAGATATGCCTGTCATAACAAAAGACCAAATGCACATGTAATTGGAGTCTCAGGACGGGGAGAAAGGGCTAGAGAAACTATTTGAAGCAATAGTGGGTGGCCAGGTCTGAAGTTTGGCAAAGGACATACATTTTCAGAATCAAGAAGTTGAGAGCATCCCAAGCAGGATGAATAGGAAGGAAAAAATGTGCCTAAATACACCATAATCAAATGACTAAAAAACAAAGATGAAGAAGAAACTCCAGATGTTCAGCTGGCCAACTGGTTGCCTGAAATAAAAACTACGCCTCCCTGGGGCACTGGATGGCTCAGTAGGTTGAGTGTCTGCCTTCATGGTCATGATCCCCGGGTCCTGGGATCAAGTCTCACATCAGGCTCCCTGCTCAGTGTGGAGTCTGCTTAGGATTCTCCCTCTCCCACTCCCCCTCCCTCCACTCATGCGCACACTCTCTTTCTCTCTCTCTCTCAAATAAATAAATAAAAGCTTTTAAAAAAACAAAAAACATTGTAAAGGAGACCTCCCAGTCTCCTTTACAATGAACTGTGGCCATGTGACTTAATGTTGACCAACTGTATGGTAGGGAAAGTGAGGCATACAATTCCTAGGACGTGTCCTTAAAGAGATGTGCATCTTCTTCTTTGCTGCCTCCCTGCTGACTGCGGTGGAAGTCTTCTTGGATAGTGAACAAGAGCAACACCCTCGATAGAAAAGAGACAACTGGGAAAGAACAGGGGCTTCTCGTGCAGAGGACGATTCTGGCTTTGAATGACCTTGCACCGGCCTCTGGACACTGTTCGGGATGGAAATAAACATATCTCTTTGTCTCGGAGAAAAATGAAACTTCTATCTGTTGCTTTTGATTTTCTGATCCTACAACTAAACTTATACTACATTAATATAGCTAAAAACATCTTGTATCAATGTCAGGGAACACTTTACACAGGGCAAAAAGCAAACATGAATAAGTCAGAAGTCTGGCAAAGAGGTAATTAGATTTTTTTTAATTTCTACTTTAATAAGGTAAGAGGTTATTAGTGGAATCAAAGTGCTATTCTCTTTGGTATTTTTCCCGAGCTTAATGTAAGTAATGCTTTGTTAAATGGCTCAGAGGAGTTTTCAATCAATCAACTTCAAAAAACAAAGGAAGAAAGTCATAAACATAATTGAAGGAGCCTACTGATATTTTCTACTTTCCTCCCATTCTGGGTTTGTTATAAATTAAAGCCAGTGCTCATTCACCGTCTCTCACCTGTCCTCCTCTAACTTCTCCCAGAGGTCTTGGCTTGCCATGAGGTTTCCCTGAGCCTCCACCTCTTTTTATTAGACAGGAAAGTCTCATTGTTTCAGCATGTAGGAGAAGTGTCTGGGTTTCTCCGCTTCATGTTGATGTAGCACTGTGACCCCCCAAGGGGTGGCGGATCACCGTGTGTTCTTCTAGATGTCTGATTGGACTGGCCCTATCCTCACAGGATTTTCCTCTCTGACCCTGGCTCTCCCTGGGGTTCCGTGCGATAGAGACCATTTAATGATGGTGCCCCATGACAGAGCAGGTACCTCTTGTATAATTTTTCAGCACAGTTTGCTTTTAAGAGTATAAAAGATCCAGTATTTTTTTTTAATAAAAAAACATCAACAGTGACATCTCTACGTAGCTGTGTCTTTGGCTCTAGAGTTTGTCTAAATACTTCGTCTAAGACATACATATGTATCTCTATATTGGACAAAGTGTTGGGGAAATAAACCATTAATTTAAAGCAGGATCTTAAAGCCAAACACTTCATTAGGCCACTTAGGTGGCTGACGATCTACTGGTGAGTGTTTCTCGGGTTTTCTGATTCTTGTGAGTTGCCTCTATTAGGGCCGGCCAGTCAGCTCTCACGTGACTCTCACATGGCTTCATTGTCAGCAGCTTCTGATGCTCTAAGGATCGATACTTTAGCGCTACACATCAGGGCAATTTGATGTCAAGGCTTTCTCACTAAATAGTGCTGCCCAACCGATACCTCCTCTGAACATTTGTATGAGGAAGCAGAGCTCTCCTCTCCGCATCTGTTTTGCACTTGATGGCAATTTAAATTAAATACAGACAGGAGGATAGCAGCTGCCCAGGGTCCCTCATTTCCCATACCTGTGTAATGACTAATCAAGGAAATTTTGAAACTTTGCTGGTCGCAGTAGCTTCTGTATCACCTCGATAGACTCCCCATGACTCAGCTTCTGTGGGCTCCTCAAGCTGGGAGCTCTGGTTGACCTGGAGGCTCATCACATTTGCTCTCATGCAGGCCGACTTCAACCTGCCTTCAACCCAGGCTCTTTGAGCCCTGACAGGCATGCCCAGAGAAGGCTGAAGAAATTAACCGGTGTCTCAAAGGAGCTTAGAAGTTGGAGAAGAGGGGCGCCTGGGTGGCTCAGTGGGTTAAAGCCTCTGCCCTCAGCTCGGGTCAGGATCTCAGGGTCCTGGGATCGAGCCCCGCATCAGGCTCTCTGCTCAGCAGGGAGCCAGCTTCCCCCCCCCCCCCCCGTCTGCCTCTCTGCCTACTTGTGATCTCTCTCTGTCAAATAAATAGATAGAATCTTTAAAAAAAAAAAAAAAAAAGAAGTTGAAGAAGATTGGGAGAGGTGTTTGGTTAAAGATGGGGGCTATGACTATTCCTGGTACAGGTTGAATGGTGTCCCCAATCCCCAAATTCATATGTCTAATCCTCAGGACCTCACAACGAGAACTTATTTGGAAGAAGGATCTCACAGATGCAAGTAGTTTGGAAGCGGTCATACTGATGTGTGTGGGGGTGGGGCGCCTAATCCAAGCTAACTGGTATCTTTATGAAAAGGGGAAATTTGGATACACACACACACACACACACACACACACACACACATACACGGAGAATACCAGATGAAGACTGGAGTTCTGCTGTCTCAAGCCAAGGAACCACCAGAAGCTAGGAGGGGGGCCAGGAGCAATCCTTCCCTAGGGCTTTCAGAGGGAGCATAGCCCTTGACAGCCCGCTGATCTCAGACTCCAGGCTCCAGAGCTGTGAGACAAATTGATTTCTGTTGTTTACGCTGCTCAGTTTGTGGCACAGCAGCCATGGGAAACTACTGTGAAAAATACAGAGGCAAGAATGTACAGGGCAGATCCTAGGGAATGCTAAATCTATAGATACGATTAATATCTAGCACTTTCCAAACACACGTGTTCTTCCACTTAAAGCTCACAACCGCTCTCTAAGGCAAGCTCCACCGTCATCTCATTTTATGGATAGGAAGTAGAGATTCAGACTGGCTAAGGAAATTGCCAAAGGTCACATAGCTGGGAGAGTGCAGGAGGCCGACAAGGGAGACACTGAAAGAGTGGGGGAGCGGAAGTGGGACAGAGTTTGGGGCGATTTCAGTCTCCCTCATTGATGCATCTCTCTGGATCAAACACGAATCACAGACTAGCAAAACTACACCGCCAAGGGAAAGAGAGCCACCATGTTTTGCTCCTGGAAAGAAAACACCAAAATGGTTCTGAAATTCTCTCCTTTGAGCGATGTGAATTAATACCCAAAAGAAATACAAATTTGCGTGAGACAGAACAGCTTGTGGGGTATCATCACGAGGGACCATGCCCTGAGGCCCCTGTTCCTTATCTCTTCACTCCACCACCTACCTGTGTAAATCACATAGACCAGGGAGGCCTCTGGGCCACGTGCATGCTCTTTCTGCCTTTTCTTTAATGGGAGATCAGCAGAGTACCCCCGTAGCTAGAACCCACCCGGGTCCAGGGAGGAAGATTTCCAATCAGTGGTGCCCGGCCCTCTGTTTTGCACCCTCTCCATGCTAGGACAACAAGAAAAATGCTACTTCTGTTTGGAACTGACCCATCACTCTTTCACCAAACACCCAAAGGTCCTGCCAGGCCTTCTGGGTAAATATTTGCCTTGCGTCAGCACGGGTCCGAAACATCCGCTGTCCAGAGGAGCAGAATGGTGATTTTGGACATTTAGAATCTGGAACCCGTGATGACTAGAAATACAGCCTTGCATGCCGTCAGAGTCTCTGGTCTGCCAAGGGAAAATGTACTTTATACAGCCACAGGCTTGACCTCCAAGAGCCTTAAAAGGCCTCTCATACTCAAAGGTACATTACCAGGCCTTACACTAATTCATCATGATAGCTAAAGTGCTCTGTGTAAACCACAGGAGATCTCAGTCCCCTGGGCATCCAGGAGTCAGATTTAATTGCTTCGAGTTGAGCATAGGGAACCATAAGTGAACATGGGGGAAAGACTATTTGCATATTGTTTGCAATAAAGCTTAGAAATGGTTCCAGATGTTGGAGCTGAAACCTTCTCCCCAAAAGTTTATCCAATGTTGGAACTCAGCATAGGCCAACCTGATAGACGTTCCACTCAGCTTCTCTCTTCCTGCTCTGAGTCCGAGTTTGCAGGTTGCAACAAGAATACCCAAGACAAATTTCTATTCTGAGCAGGCTGGACATGATTTATTAATTCACTTTTGAAATAACAATGGCAGTTGGGAAGGATCTGCTGAAAGCCTTAATTACATTAGAAAATATGCTTCACTGTAGTCTGCCCCTATCCGGCGTACAGAACACATAATTATCATAATTTTCAAATTTTATTATTATTATTTGAAAAAATTTGATGGAGAGCAGACTCTCCCAACTTAGCCACTTCAAAGCAGTGACGGAGTCACATCTGAACCTTCGAAGAGATGATTTCCCCAACTCGCCTGTGAAGGCCCCTTCAGTGGGAGAGCGTCTACTGGCCAGAGTGGTCTCAGATATTGTTTGCCCAGCAGAACTAGCTTCCCCATCCCTCTCTCTTCCTCTGTGCCGAGAGGGAAATGCTCAGGTGTGCTGTTGCCGGAGTGATTAGGCTAGCTGGGAACTCTCCTTGGACAGGAGGTTGGAAAGCCTTTGGGATCATGCCCTCTTATCCTTGTTAAATGACTGTGTGCGTGCATGTGTGTGTGTGTGTGTGTGTGTGCCGCCTGTGCATGCACCTGCCTAGAGGGAAGAGGTTTGATTTCTTTTTTTTTTTAAAGGCCCAGAGTGTTTTTTTTTTAAAAAGAGAAAGCCAAACATTTCCAGAAATGATGCTGGGGGTCTATGTTGAGCGGCGAGGGTGCCTGGCACAAGTCTCAACTGTTATCATTGACTTTGTTATCAACGGCCCCTGTCTTTAGAAAGCCTCTGTCTCTGGGTTTTCTATCTGTCACCCCAGGGCGAGCCGACCCTCCCTCTGTTTCTTTGGGTGGCTGTGATGTTTATCAAACTAATGAGTTCAGTTCTCGCATCGATGCTAAAGTGGCTGAGCTGTAGCAGGCCCCTGCCCTGGGTCCCCCCCTCACCTATGGATTATCTGCCTTCCATTCTCCAAGCCTCCTCATTCCACGTTTCTTTGATCTTTAGATATTAGGGATACTAGAGCTTGAGTTAAACCATTTGGAATAATTCAAATTCTCTGTTCAAGTGGATCCATTTAGAAAAACCAAATTAAAAAAAAAATCTAAGTTTTTTTTTTTAATAAAAAGCAAACAACAAAAGTCATAGGAAAGACCAGCTGACACAAATTTAGCTTGAAGATAATTTATTGTTTTGTAAATTCTCCCCTCCTAGAAAGGTGTGTGATGGTGATCTGAATATGAGGCAACAGAGGAGAAAGCACAGTGGATTTGAACCAAGTGAGCTGGAGACCAGCCCTGGCTCAGCCATGTATCCGGGCCAGACCTGTGGGGACTCCCTCATGGTATGAACTTCTGCCTGCCCAGGTAATGCCGGACTCATAATCCCAGGTCCTCTTCCTCAGAGAACATCTCTGAGGATCCTATCTAGAGCTCATGTTGACATTGTTTCAGATCATTTAAAGTGCTTTGAAAATGCAAGATGGTGTCATCAGAACTGACTCGGGGCCCTGAACACAATAGGAACAAAACAAACATTTCTTGAAGTGGGTAGACTCTCTATTTTCCATTTTATAATAGGAAACAAGGCAGATGTTTTGCTATGCCCTGAAAAGCCCTCGTCCATGCCTACATATTCCCTGAATGCCTGGGCTGAGGGTTTCTTGGTGAGAAGAACTATAAAAGCCAATGTGTACACCGAGGGTACCAATCTTTCCTAGGAAGAGCATTTTATTCTCCCCCAAGGACATAGACAAAACATATCTGTGGAGCCAATAACAATATTTTCGTCACGAGCATCTACCTATGAAGGGACCTTAGTGAATTAATGCTCATTTTCCATCTTCCAACTTCATTTTCAGAAAAAGGAAGCCAGAGCTAAAAGTTTTAGCAACTTTCCTAAATTGTTTGGTTTTGTCACACAGTAGAAGGTCTCCGATTTCCCCCCAAGTCCTATAATCTTTGTATTCCTTTTCCACCAAGCACCCAGTAGGACTGCTGCTCTGAAGAACATTAACTTCAGAGGGACTGGCCTTGTCTAAATGCCACTTCTTACAGATCAAAAGCCCGAGGTCCACATGGCTCTTCACTGAGTCTGACGCAGGAGTAGCTATCGTCACCTGGAAAAACACAGGAAAAGGTCTTTTTCTTCAGGCTCTACTCAGCTCCCCCATGCCTCCCATGGACAGCTGTTTCTTGAGAGGCACTCGGGTAGACTTTCCTCTCACAACTGCTCTGTCTGTTTCAGAGGGCGTATGTTGACAAAGAGTGCTCTACTTCGGTTATCACTGGTGGAGATGACCAGAGCTTGTGTTCCAACCCCTCCTCTCTGGGAACATCCACTTCTCTCTTCAGGTCGTAGACAAACCCTGTCGTGTGCCCGGTGCTCCTCCTGGCATTCACTTTGGTTTCTTTCCTACGAGTGGATGAGTTAGTCTTCTGATCAGGTCAAGAAAAAAGATCGTGCTCTCTGGGTTTCTTGGTTAGGCAACGGAGCTGACAAGGAAGAGTAAAGCCCAAGGAAAAAAGTTGAGGAGTTGGCACTTTTTCAGATCTTCTTTCGCAAGAGTAAGTGCACCTTTAAATAAGGGGAGATAATGTTAAACAGCCCTTCTTTCTACTCAAGGGTTTATCAGTTCGGTTCTTGTAGTTCCAATGGAGGAATTGATTAAAGCCTTCCCTCAAGGGCGTATTACCTCCAAGCACTATTATTTTAGAAGTCAGAGTTTATACATTTGACAAATGCTCTGGAGACCTGCAAGGAAGAGGCATAAACAGACCATATGACCCCAAGAGTAGAAGGAATAAAATAACATGAAATCCAAAATCTGACCACACTATTGGCTTAAAAATTTAAGAGTACTTCACCTAATGCTTTTACTCTTTGCTAACAATTCAGTGAATGGGGAGATCCCCGTTGCATAGTTCCTCGTGCAGCAGAGCAACTGGGAAGAGAGAGGGAAATGGCTTGTGTTAACCCATCTAACTAGTATTGTCGGTAGTGAAAACATCACGATCATCAAAATATCAAAAATTGGAGCACACCAACATGGACCCCACCTTTGGGAGTGCGACATGGGAAGAAAGTCCATCGTTTCTGGGGAGCAGCTGACTCAAATTGTGAGTGCTAAAACCAGCCTGGGACTCTCCCATGTCTGTTAGGTCTGCAGTCTACTGTTTCCGCATCCCCGCCATTGTAAGAATGCCCTCATCCCGAGACACGTGTCACATTTGCCCCTCTCTCTTTTCAGTCTTACTGCAGGTATCTGTTTCACCTTGATTTTATCAGTTGGAAATGGGGTGGAGCATAATAGTGCATTCTCAGCCCTGCCCTTGAATGAATTTCTTGATCAACCCAGGGATGGTGGAGTGGACCGCCTGAGGGATGGAGGAGAATGTGGAAGATGGAGGAAGAGCTCAGTGAAATCATTGGACGATTCATCGAGGTGCTTGGATCAGTGACTGACTGAGCAGTGCCATGGGCGCTCTGCCTTGCGGGACAGTGGTGAGTGGAAAGGGAGGCAGGGAACTGAACCGTGAGCCTGACAGCTGGTGAGACCAACAGTGCTCACTCCTTTTGGCTTATCCTGAAACTGAAGAGATGCCTTTCGCACGTTTGCTTTTAAAAAATTCTTCACCTCCCTTGTCTTGAATGTTTACTGTCAACATCCCTCCTCTCCTCCCACTCTTCTCCCCACTTTGGAAAGGTGTAAAAGAGGTACCATATGTGGACTCCCTCTGCTGACATGTTTCTAAAAGACCTTGTCAACTGGTACTAATTGTTGTGACTGCAAACTTTCATTCATCTTGGATGCTGCTGCACACTTCCCTTGCCTTTAACATTCCGGGCCAATCCCACATTCCTGTGCAGTTTCCTTGCCACGGACAAGACTTTAACTCCCAGAACTTCCTCCCTCGCCAACACAACACCCTTCCCATCAGTCCTTCAGCTGGTAGCCCGGCATTTGCAGAGCTTAGTGTGCCGGGCAGAGAAGGCTCCCAGTCCTCGAGATTTATCCTTCCCTCCGTGGAGAGGGCCCAGGCACCAGCCCTATTCCTTCCTTCACATTAGAGGCTATTGAGCAGCATATTCATTACGGGTGGGCCGTGTTTAGGAACTCGGTGCATTATTCATCAAGTTACCTCTGTTGATATGCACGTTGTTGACCTGCACCTCACAAGGGCACCAATCAATGCTACAACTTTCTATCTCCAACAAAACCCCTGTGATCTGATGGACTCACTGGGCAATATTAAAACCTGAGGAGGGGAGCGCAAGGGAGGCTTTATGAAAGCGACTTCAGAACACTATCCGATTATTAGTATGCTTTTTCATAATACTGACGGTTTCACATTTTATTGAGAGAGCGAATTTTTCCCTAGCTCTCTTGGGAATGATTTTATTGAAAGCCTCAGAACGAAGAAGATGGCTGCATCATTTCTGCAGTGCCAAAGGGTCAGAATCTTTGACTGGTTCGGTGTAATGTGCACATATAAAATTTCACTCAGTGCTTATTCATTGCCTTTTATTTAATATATAATCTGGCTAGATCCACTTTTGTTTCTTTACATTTACTGCCTGCCTGCGTTAAGCTCTTCTTCTGGCTGCTTTAATATGTACATATTAAGTTGTGTACACACACACACACACACACACACACACACACACACACACTTTACTCTGATCAAGAGTCTTGCTTAAAGGGAATACCTCCTGGCTTTTGCTCTTTTTACACAGTCAGTCCAGTGACAGAGGTAGAATATGAAACTGTCCATAGGAGAGCACTTTGCCAGTGATCGCCATTTAGTTGAGAAAGCTGTTGTTCCTTCAAAAGTCAATGTCTGCTCCTTTCTTTCTCCCTCTTTGCTTTCTCTGTATTCCATACCCACCCCCATCCCATCAAAAATCATTCTCACTCCATAGCCAACAGAGAGTACTTTAAAATACAATAGATTTTTTTAGTTGAATTATTAAAACGCACAAAACCAAATCCAAAGAGCCAAGTTTCTAAGGAGAGCTTTCTGACTAAAAGGAGTGACCTCTCTTCCTTTCTCTAATCAATGGAGAAAATTCCCAAGGAGACAGATGGAGAATGATAAGTTTTAATAGTGAGGGTCCAATAACTCTCAAAATATGGGACTCCTTCATAAAGTTGGTTTAAAGAATGACTTTGAGATCTTGGCCAAAATCATTGCTTCTTACACCTCCCCGCTGGATTGATGGTAATGGACTCTCGGTGAAAAACTGACCTATAGGTTAACAGTTCATTAAGCAGCATTTATAGAAGGATCCAAAATAACACTGCCTAAACAAAATAGAAATGTGTTTATCTCCCAGAAAAGAGGTCTGAAGGAGGCAATAAAGGCTTTTGGTGGCTCCAGTAAGTCATGAGGACCTACCCTCTAGGTCATGGCTTTGCATTGCAAATGTCATGAGCCTATACTTGTGATCCATCGTAGGGGACCCCTCACTCTTAAACACACTTTCAGATGTTCCCATGACACTCTCACATCTTTTTGGCCAAAACTTAGTCACATGGCCTCATGGAACTGCAAAGAAAGCAAATCTTTTAGCTAGAGATTTTTGGAACTGCTAAGCATCAAGGTTCTTATTTTTAAAGAAGGGTAGGGAGAACCTTGAGAGGCATGTAGCAGTCTCTGCAAAACCTGGCTGTGAAAAGATTATTTCTAGAACCTGAGTCTAAGCTTGTCTCCTTCTTATTGACCCCACCCCCTATAAAATAAAAACCAGCCTTATAATCATGGCATATAAGTAGGGTGGCTGTATAATTTATCATCCAAACTGGGAAATCTTTGCGAGTAAAAGGGAAAACTATTAATAATACGGGACTAAGGGAAAACTATTAATAATACGGGATTAATAATCCTAGCAGATTGGGGCGCCTGGGTGGCTCAGTCGTTAGGCGGCTGCCTTCGGCCCAGGTCAGATCCCAGGGGCCTGGGATCGAGCCCCACATCGGGCTCTCCGCTCTGCGGGAAGCCTGCTTCTCCCGCTACCATTCCCTCTGCTTGTGTTCCCTCTCTCGCTGTGTTTCTCTCTATCAAATAAATAAAAATCTTTAAAAAAATAAAAATAAAAAAAATAATCCTAGCAGATTGAAATATATGCACTAAGTTCTGACTTCCTTCCACTTCCCCCCTTGCACTTCATTCTGTATCTATTAAAAATTGTTAAAATCCCCCCAAATGCAATATGATTCTCTGCATGTCATTCCTTGGCCTAGAATTTCCTTGCCAACCTTGAACCTGGCACATCTCTGTTCATGCCCTTGGCTTCCTAGCCCAGATCGGCTATTGCCCTAAGAAATCTCCCCTAACCAATCTCTCTCAATGTACAGAGGACTAATCACTTCCTCCTCTACACTTTTGTCCACTGAAAATTACTTGCTCGCATGTTTACCTGGCCGTCAGTTTAGGCTAGGTTATGCTGTGACAGCAACCAAACTCATCAGAATTTATTTATGGCTGAAACTTCAAGACCAATTCCATTTGGCTGAAAGGCTCTGTTTTTTGCAGGTTGAATGAAGCTACAGTGAGTTTGAAGCAAGCCGCCAAGTATCTGTGTCCAAAAGGACTAGCTTAGTAATAATCTAGATGGGAAATAAGCTCCCCTCCTGAAAATGAGGTCAACATTCTATTTTTCAACCAGATGTATAGGTCAGTATTCCAGTCCCTATAAGTTAAATGATCATTGATCAAGGATTAAGGTTGGCTGAGCTCTGTACTATTCTGCACTATCCCTGCCAGGAACACGTGCGTAAGGTTTGATAGACCAGCCTCAAGAGCCACAGAGAGAGAGAAGATATCCCTCAGATGGTGAGCCCAGTTGGCAAATCTCATCTAATGGAAAATACATTCCCAATAACTAAAGAATGGTCAATTATTATCAATAAAACTAAGTCCTTCCTTCCAACCAAGTTTCTTTCAAGCAGGCATGCCACACCATTCCTCACTTGAGTCACCAGAGACGCAGTTGTCAACTTCAACAGAAGAAGCAAATGGCAGTTGAGAGGCTCTCTGCACACCAAGCTGGGGAGGGTGTTGTGTCCAATACTGTCTCCCGGCATGACTAGAATGTCCGAGGACATAGGCACGCAGTCTGCTTGGCTGTTAATGACCATATAGGACATTGGGAAGGCCCTTGGTGAGAAAATCAGCTGCCGGGAGAGCCATTCTAATTAAGGCTCACTGAGGTGTCCATTACTCTCAGGGAATGTCTACTAGTAGTAATGCTAACAATGGCCACTTTCTCTCTGCTTCACTTCTCATCCGTAAGATGGGCTAATCAAGTCTTTATTCCACACCCCACCCATGTCCAGAGAACAAATCTGTAACACTCAGTCATCATGCATTTATTATTCAACACATAGAAGCACACCAGGCACTTACCAAGGGACCACGTAAGTGTGCAAAAGCATCACCAGGAATTGACATTCCTTCTGAAAGCACTTCCTCATGCTGACTCTTCTTACTGTACACGTGGTCACATTAATTATCTCAGCCCTGAAAGGCAGGACAGCGGAGGGCTCCCACTCCACACACACCCGAAGGAACAGGAAGCAGAGGCGGTCTCCTGCCTCTCTCGGCTTTGATAATGGTCCGGGATGCAGTAAACGTTAGGCTGGGGGAGAGAACCAGACTGTCATTTTTGACAACAGGTTTCTCTATGGCCGTTGGTGAAACAGGCCCCAGGCTATTCAGGGGGCTGCTGTGAATTCCTTTAGCCTTCGGTGAGGCCAACCCATAGAGCAGAAGGGGCTGTGAGAATGTTATTGCAACTTCTTAATTCAAAACATCACTGGAAAGAGCCTTCTTGGGATGGGGCTGGAGAGACCATGCAGCTCAGCTGGGACGAATTACTGGGACTGCAGGGTTGGTTTTGCCTCCTAGTGGTTAGAGGCTTAGGGACCCCAGAGCTCGATGCTTCTCTGCACCAGCGGAGTCCTCAACGTTGAACAAAGAACTGCAGCTGGGTGGAGAAGAAGGACACTACTTCCAATCCACAGAGCATTACCCGGGGCTGTGACCCCAGCTCTCAAGACCCCAGTCCCCATGCGGGCAAACTGAAAAGGACGGACTAGATCACAAGGCATTTAATTCTTTCTGCCTTTACAGGTGGATGACTCCAGAAACATAACCTGTGACCCTGGGATTCCCATCACGTATTTCCAGAGGGCAACAGAGGTAGAGTTTAAGTCCCAGGGGTCTCTCCTTTACTGGCCACTAACTACATCTGAGTGAGAGCAAAGATAGAGACTGTATTCCTCGAGGAAGTTCGATTAAAGGCAGCCCAGGAGGATGAACCTGTGGTGGCCTTTGGAACAAAAGCTTCTGTCCTTCACGGACATCCTCTGTGCCCTGTCTGAATGCCCTGAAAGTGAGTGGGGAGGGGCCACTGAGCAAGGCAGAGATCCACTTCTAACACCTATCCGAGTGAACTTACAGAAAATACCACTTTCACAAGGACAGGAGCACAGTCCCTGTCTCACTCACTGTTTCCCAAATCCTGACAGCTTAGGGACCACAAATCACAAAAAGTGACTCACTTTCACCCAGAAAGGATTAAGACCACCCCCAACTGCTGCAGCACGGCACCTTGAAACTCATGCAATGAGAAGTAAAATGGTGGTTCTGAATTGCAGGCATATCGACCATCTATCGCTCTGTGTAAGGAGGAGACCCCCTCAGATGTAATGGTACAGGGCTTCTGCCCCCACCCCCCTTTCTGGAACTTGCGCACTGAATCTCACATCGCAAAACAGATGAATATGCCATTGATTCTTTTCTTCCTATGTCACCTTTCTAGCTTTTCTAATGTGTTCTGTTGTATGAGGCAGATTAATTCTCAACCTAAAGGTTCTGACCAGATCAAGCAGCAGACTTGCGTTCCTAACTTGGTGGCTTGTAACCATCTCTTATTTTTTTGGCCCAAAGAGACATAGATCTTTGGTTTTTTTGCTCTTTTCTGTACCAGGTTTGAATGAAACTAAAGATACCATTTAGTCAGTCAATCAGATGGAGGAGATGAAATGAATGTGGGGTACATTATTCAAAAGAGGGTTATAGTTAAATTTCTTAGGGTGAGTGACTGATCTTCAGTCACCAGGGATTGTTAACAAGAAGAATTCCAGGTAACTAGAAAAAAGAATGGATTACACTATTCAGTTAAAAGTGGCAGAAAAAAAAAAAAAGAGACCCATAAACTCCTTTACCAAAACCTGTTTCTCTCTGGCTAGAGAACATGGAGACAATGAAATCATTTTCAGCAAATTATTAGTGCAATATATTTTTTCCTTTCAAGAAAAGGAAACTAAAGAATGGTTGTGGCCTTTTGTTGTAGATAGCTTTTCAGAACAGTGTAACGTAAACAGATTATCTGCAGTGTTTATTCAGTGTGAAAAAACAGTTCCAAGAGCCCCAGGTGCTTGCCAAGATCATAATTGTACCTTCTTAAATACTTTCATTACTTGGAAGTACAATAAGCGAAGCAGGGACACATGCTTTCCATTTTCTTGTCAACAAAACACCTCCAAGAAATTAAGCTCTATTTTCTCTAGAAAATCTCTCTAGAACTGTTCAGGGTACGTGAAAAGGGAAAGGAGGTAGGGCTTTGGTTTCATCTTTTTATGACCTTGAAAAGAAGTACAGAAAGTGGCCCCTCCAAAAAAAAAAGGGGGGAGAGGAGGCATGAGTGTGGGGCACACGGTGGTTCAAAATCAGAATGTTAAAAGTAAGGTGGCTTCTGTTTGGCCAAACATGGCTAGGAGAGTGCAGGGTATTCAGGTCACATGTCCAGATTTCCCGAATGGTGGAATTTTCCACGGGAGTTACTGAGCCACACTCAGTGAGGGGTGTCAGGAAGCCACGGGGCAAACCTCGGGTCCTTATTTGTATAAATTCAATGGGCCAAGTGCTGTCTTCTGGGTGGAATAAAAAGTTCGTGTTGACCCTTCACCAGAGCTAGTCTGATGGTAAGGTAGAAGGGGCTCCACCTCTGCCCCATGTATTTAAAATAACTTCTGAACCAATGAGATATCCCAAGCACCCGGTTTCAGGACGGGAAGTCAAATTGGCGTAGGCGCCCGAAGAGGCTTCACCCCTAAGGAAAAAGGCTTTTATGTCTTAGTTCACTCCTGTCCTATCTTGCTCTGTTTTTTCACTCCTTTTTCACTGAGCTTCTGCCCGTCACCCCTCCTAACCTGGCCTTTCTCCTTCACCTCCAGTCACGGAGTTATCATCAGCTTCATCGGGCTCCAGGCTCCAGGGAATGTCACAGCTGCTGGTCGCATGCAAACACCTACCTTCCTGCGGCCCCTGCTGCATCCTTTGAGAGTGGATGAGAGAGGAAGGTAGAAGGCCTCCTAGATCCCGAGCAACCTGAAAAGCTCTCTCTTTCTTCCTTTCTTTGATCAGAGGTGCCTCCAAACCACTGCGTGGAGGAATATGCTGGCTTCTCGAAAGTATGAGGGAGTGGGGGTGAGGAGGGGACTTTATGTGTCTCTGTGTGTGTACGCGTGTGTGGGAAGCAAATTCGCTGGAACTTGTCTAATCAAAACGGTGCATTAATTTTCGCACCTGAATTTTAGGAGAAACAGAAAGGATGAAAGGAATTAATATTGAACTCTTTTGCCAGATGCTCCCGGATGTATTATTCTAGTTCATCTTCACACCTACCCTACCGGCTGGTTTTTCTAAGCCCATTTTATAGACAGGGAAACTAGGGCTGAGTTTGCAACTGAGGCCAGCAAAATTACGGCACGTGGCCAAACCTGGCCCACTACTGCTTTTGTAAAAACAAAAACAAAAAACACTTTATACGGCCTCGGTGACACCCGCAAGTGCGTGCACCGCTCATGACTGCTTGCACACGACCACACAGCAGAGCAACTGGGACTGGAGAGCCTGCAAAGCCTTTACACAACAAGCTTGTCAGCCTCCGGTTTAAACGGCGTCACTGTCTTCACCCCGAAAAATACACACTAGAGGTAGGATTTGATCTTTAACCCACACATTTCTGGTTCCAGACCCCACTGAACTTTGAGACAAGACACAAGAAAATAAGGTGATATTACGGATTTTATGGACAAGTCGCAATTTCAAATACCTACTTAATTTACAAAAAAAAGAAAGAAAGAAAGAAAGAAAGAAAGAAAGAAAGAAAGAAAGAAAGAAAGAAAGAAAGAAAGAAACGACATTGGCATGCTCAGATGTCAATTTAGAGTTAATACAATTTTTACAGATCGTTTTTTGGTCCTGGATCTCAGACGTGACCCAGAGGTACTGCAGGATCTTGCCGATCATACATGCACCTGCTAAGGAAAAACAAAAGTTTTACAGTGATTCAGTAGTTCTGGGGGGGGGGGGGGCGGAAAATTTGCATCGATAACAAAGTCTCCGCTAACACTTGTGCTGCTGCTCCCTGGACCACCCCTGAGTAGCAAAGGGTTAATGTGCTCCTGCCAAAACCCTCAACAAAAAGATTTTCGGGTCAAACCTAAATTATAGAAAAATTAGATAATCTCTACTTATTCCCATAATCTTTGGGTTAGTAGCTATTTGACCAAAAGTGATTCAGGTTGGCTTATGCACCTGTTCTCAAAGTATGATCCTAGGGTCGAGAAGCATCAGTAACATCTGGGAACCGTCTTCTGTGTCCGACAACCCCTCCAAGTGATTCTGTTCTACCAAACCCGTTCCAGTAATTCTGATGCGAGCTAAAGCTTGAGAATCGCCGGTTTGCGCTATGGATATTTACTCAGGGTTGGTTGGTTGGTTCATTAGTCGGCTCATTCATTCACTCACTCATTCATTCATTGAACATCCTGCAAATCTATCTTTATAATATGTTCAGTGTCTGTTTACACAGTGCCCACATCTTTACTTAGCAGAGGAGATCGAAAAATGTGGAATGGGGAAAAGCACATTCTGACATTATTCCAGGCCTTCCTTCCCTTTTCGTGGGGTACAAATGATTCCACAGGACTGGTATTGATCTCTCTATGGCGAAGTTTCTTATTTAATTAGTAAAGACTACCGTGTTTGTCTAAGACGAAACAGGCCCTAATAAATCCTAGGGAAAGACCTGGGAGGGCAGGGTAAGGTGAGTTTTGATCTCTAGGACTTCTTGTTCAATGTCTTATTGTTCATTCTTCTAGTACTGCTGTTTTTAAGATCACCATCTGCGGATTAAAAACTGACCTGATCACAGAATTAGGGGAAAACGCTTGTCGTATGAGTCGGGCACCTCCGTGTGCCATCAGATTATCTCAGTTCACTTACCAAGCTTCTGGACACAACTACCACCTCAGGGATGAACAGGTCAATATGGGCATGCTCCCCACCCTGGCTTTTTTCTCTAATGGCACGAAGGTATTTTAGGCTGCGGGACAATGGAGAACTTACCCATGCATGGCCCCAAAGTGTGGGGAAGCTAATGTCCCACAGAGTGAACTTGTGACCAATGGTAGGTCCATCTTCCCTCTGCCTCTCAACAACCAAGTGTCGTGGGATGCAATGATCAAAGGACATCCTTGTAGAATAAAGTCCTCCACACGGAACAAGCAGTGACCCTCGCTCCCCAGCAACGCCAGCTCAGCAGCCTCCTTCTTGTCTTATCCATTTTTCCTTCACTTTGCTTCCTATGCTTCACTCCCTAATCAAGGAGAAGCACATACACCATTGCCCGAGGCTCTGCTTTCTGTGAAACCCAGGCTCTGGCACCAGAGCAGAGGTCAGAAATGTCTTTCTTAGGTTCATCTCAGACCATGGTCAGTGGAAGTTCTAGCTTACTGAGAACATTTGAGAAGTAGGGGAGAGCTCTTAGATGATGGCAACAGCTGACTTCAGGATGGATACGGAGAGCGCCTTGGTGGTGGAGCATGGGGTGGGCGGTCATGTGCAGGACAGTGGTCCACACTGCTGCCTGGGCTTAGGAAACACCTGCTGAGACTCACCCAAGCCCCCACCCAGAAGCCTGGCCTCAGAGTCTCGTGGCATAGGTTGTAGAATATTTATTATAGTTTTACATTCCCAAGCATGGGCATGGGCCATGGACAGGTAGAGTTGTGAACTCTTAAGGTTGCATAAAAATACACACAAGAGTGAACAGATGTGATTCTGAAGGCCGGAGTCTTCCACTTACCTTCTTCTGAAGGCCTTGGGTAAGCTATTCACCTCTGGTGAACATCAGTTTCGCCATCTCCAAAATGGCAGTGATGATGATACCTATGGCAAAGACTTATGATAGTTAAATTAACTCTCAAAGAACCTGGTGCATCATCTGTGCTCATAGCTGTCCGTTTCCCAGTCCACTTTGCCTTCAGGCCTTTTCAAGAACGTCATGTTGGGTCCTCTCTGACCATGCATTGTCACCAAAAGCCCTTTGCACATACCTGGCTCCTCATTGTGTACCCTTCCTTTCCCCATTGCCTTTCACTGCTTGGAATTCCCATCCTCCAGACCCGTCAGGATTGTACTTCTCAGGGGAGAGCCTGCCCAAACTCTGCCCTTCGCATAAAGCCCTCCTTTGTGACTTCAGCCTGCAGCACCCTCCGCCTCAGAACTCTGGCGCCCATTGTCTTTTCTGCCTAACATTGTTTCCTTCTCATTTTTGGAGTGATTTTTGCCATTTCCCCCCCATCTTTTATTTCATTTTAAGTTTTTATTTTAATTCCAGGATAGTTAACATACAATGTTCTATTAATTTCAGGTGTACAATGTTGCGATTTGACACTTCAATACATCATCTGATGCTTATCCCGACAAATACACTCCTGTGTGATTTTTTAAACAAGATTACACTGCTTGAGGGGAGGCACTGTGTCGCCTACTTCCTGGTGACCTTCCAGGATTGGTTGCTAGTTTCATTTGGAGGGGCCACTCTCCTTTCCTGGCGAAAATGGAGTGAGTACGAGAAAAATGGTACCAATTACACACTACCAGTCTCCGATCCTGCATCCAGCCAAACTGCTTAACAACGGAAAAGTGTCTGTTTTTCCCGGTTTGGTTTAATGATTTTCCTGTAGATCCACATCTCTTTCTATCACAAAGAAATCACTTTATCCTGCTGGGTAATTAATACAAATGTACAGTACGGCAAACATATTCCTGTAGACTGCTTATTTTGCTGGTAAATTACAGGAAATCCTATACAGTACACCTGGGATACCCTGCAGTTTGAAATTAGAATATAAAGTGTCTCCCAGTTCCTCCTGCTTGGCCAGGATACTGGTCTGATTGTGCAAGTCTTTCTGCTTAGACATGAATAATAAGCTGGGATGACGGCAAACTCATTTACTTTACTTCTACCTAAAATTAATAAAGATTTTCATTCTAAGCTTAAAAATCCCCCACCACCCTGTTTACAGCCCTCGGAGTTACTGGAAGGGGACGGGAGGTGGTGTTGGTTCCCAGTTGTGAATTCATTCAAAAAACACATGCCACGTACAAATTTGTAACCAAATCCTTAGAGTTGAAGGTATTTGCCAGTAAAACTCCTTGGCCAAGCTTTAGTTCTGCGTGATGTCACATCTATATGAGCCCTGTGATAGCATTAAACTGGCCACAGCTGTTTCTGATTAGAGCCATAGAGACCCTCTTAAAGGCAGGGTGCACTTCTCCGCCCCTCCCCTCCTTCTTCCCCAGTGGCTTTCTCTAACAAAAGGACTTCTTTATGAACATGGTCCATGGGCTCTAGCCATTTATTCTCACAGCAAGTATGTGGTCATTTGGTTCAGCCTTCGAATGGTTTCTATACACCACGTGTGGGTGAGGACATACACACACACACAGCGAGAAGGCCCAGAAAGGGCTTCTTCTTGATAATTGGCGTGTAAGCCCTCCCTAGGCCTGTGTACTGGCAGATAAAGCCAACACCTCGGCATCTACCTTTTGGGAAAGAGTAGCCCAGTCCAGAACAGGGGCAGCTATAGCAGAGACCTGAGCGAGAAAGAAGTCACTGTTCTATCCCGATTTCTAGCCCCACTTGCCTCTGGGAAGAAGCGTTTTGGGGATAATCTCCCTCTGCCTACATGAGACCCTGCAGCCCAGCATCTCCAGCTGTGCGGTTGGTGGTTGAGAAACAAAGGACCCGCGCCTCTGTTTCTGGGAAGTTCATGCAGTAGCATCATGAGAAAGGTTGGATTTTTTTCTTTTTTCTTTCTTTCTTTTTTTTTTTTTGGTCTTGTGGCGCAAAATATTGGTCAGAGTAGGCCCACAGGGAATAGGGAAGGAGGTGCAAATTGCTGGACTTGGAGAAAAAGAAAAAGAAAGCATTACTTCTTGAACCCAGACTGTTTTTGTCTCTTTTCTGACTCTGTTGAACCTCCCTCCAGTCAAGCCACCTTCCCAGCCAGGCCTCTTTTATAAGGTGCTACTCACAGGGTTGGCCTCACAGTTTGTAAACACATAGAAACTTATCTGGGATCTAGGGTTGAAGTCTTCAAAAAGTAAAGAAAACTCTGGAAACTTAAGGTTGTTAAGGAAAAGTATTAACTGCCAAGTTTTGATGGGTTGGGAACATTTTAAGATACTGGTGCCATTGGATTCCTTGCCTGAAAAGCCATGATGTCACCGTAGAGGAATATGATGTCAGGCTGTAAAAAGATCAGAAAGCTATTGAAAATTCCTAGGCCATGTTGGGAAGTTTATATGCAATGCTGAACAGAAAATACAGTGTTCTTTTTCTTCTTCCCTCCACCTCCTTCACAAGCAGCCCTGCCAAAAGCATGAAGGTGAGGCAGGCGCTGCCTGGGAATATGGCTGGCTTTTATGACTAGAACTTGTTCATTCTTTAACAGAGTTGCAGTAAAACTTTTTTTAAAAGTTCCTTGGCTTAACTACTACATGAAGTATTAAATGGCCAGCCATCCCCTTTTAGAAAGAGCACTTACTTTCCATGAAGTAGGGAAGACCCTTTTCCTTGTGTTGACTCAGGACTCTCAGTAACATGGCGGTCATTTGTGTATTTTCATTTAGGATTCAGGAGACTCTAGACTTCTTAGCTCTCTCTCTCTCTCTTTTTTTTTTTTTTTAAGATTTTATTTATTTGACAGAGAGAGAGATCACAAGTAGGCGGGGGTGGGGGGAAAGCAGGCTCCCTGCTGAGTAGAGAGTCCGATGTGGGAGCTCAATCCCAGGACCCTGAGATCATGACCTGAGCTGAAGGCAGAGGCTTTAACCCACTGAGCCACCCAGGTGCCCCTTTTTAGCTCTCCCATTAAAGACTTATGGCGGTTCGCTCTGTGAGCACTCTCTCTCCCTTTCCCTCTCCCTCTCCCCAAGGACTCAATACTAATAATGTTTTTTTAAATAATTTATATTGATACACTTTCAAAGACAACGATCTCACATTCAGATGGTAAACTATTGGGTAAATCATCTGTCAAGAATGATTAAGGAGCTGGAGAGACTGATTTATGGGGAAAGATTAAAAGAGCTAAATGTGTAGAGCTTGGCTAAGCGGAGACTGGGGGCACCTGATAGTCATCTACTAAAATCAAGAAGGGACGGGACTGGAGGAGAGGGGAGAATTATCTCACCTAGAAGCTGTGCTCTAACTGAGAGTAATGTGAGGGAATTCAGGAGGGGAGGATGTGAGATGGGTATCGCGGAAGCCTTTCCGACATTGAGATCCATTAGGCGGTGGGCTCATCTCTCAGCACAAGTGGAGGTCCCATCCTCTGAGATGGCAGTGCCCAGCCAGGGAGCAGCTGTACTTCAGGGACCCTTTAGATGGCTGAGTGGGAGATGGGCAGCTTCCTTTTGTTCGGTTCTTTGTTTCGTTTTTGCCGGGTTGCCATTCTTTGCCTCAAGTCTTTGCAAAATTGTATAGAACCCTAGCAACAAGACCCAAAAGGAGAAGCTGAATGGTGGGTGAGCCTGGGACCTGGACCTACTGGTTCCCTCATCTCTTCCTCCTAAGAGATTATCTCTCTTCCCAGGATCCCAAAACCTACTGGAGGCACAAGGGGTTCTTTTAAGTTTAAAAAAAAGAAAATAAGGGTAAAAGTGGAGGAAGAAAATATCTACTTTTCATTCGTGATTTGGGAGAGATGCAATGCTTTGGACAGTATTCGAAAAAGAAAAAAAAAATCACCTGAAATTCCACGGACAAAGATAAATAATGTTCACAAGTCTGTGTGTATCATTTTTTCACTATTATGTATGCATTACATAATCTTCACTATTCTACAATCGTTTTAAATTACTGCAAGTTTGGGCTGCTTCTACTTTCTACCACACTGCATATTTGGTAGCTCCAAATACAAGCAGAGCGTGAAGCCCAGGCCCATGTGATTGCCTTCTGCCCCTAAAGAGAGATCCTGGTTTGTACTGGAATTTTAACTGACCCATTGTGGGAATCCTGCCCAGATACTGTTTAAATTATTTCAATTCTAGAGAGGTGGGACCACAAGATTTTAGAATAACACTTCCAATTCTAAATATTTACTATCTTCCTCTTTTTTTTTTTTTTTCCTATCCGCTGAACGTGAATAGAGAATTATAAAGGGCAGATGGGCCTACAGAGGTGAGAGATTAAAAGAGAGAGACACTGAAGAGGGAAAAAAGAGAAAGCAACAGCGAGAGGAAATAAAACTGGTTTCAAGGGATTTACAATCTGGTTAATATTTCCATCCTCTCAAATCCCTGAGTTTCATATGTAGTTTCCGTGTGAAACACAATATCAGCATAAGGCTAATATTAATTTGAATCTCTCTTAGCAAAGGGTAAAATACCCTAAAATTGTGATGCTATTTAAACAAGGTCAAGAGAGAGGGAAGGGCATATATTGATGTGACAAGTCACTTTGAGAAAAATCAGATTACATAGCTGAGGAAAGATCATATTCAGTTAGGAAAGAAATGAAGTTTTCTGAATTTTGGATTATCTTACATGGAACTAAAAAACTCAGAGAACGCAATGGTGAAGACAAATATTTAGCAGACCTCACATAACCTCTATATGAAAACAACCACATAAATTTTCCAATATACTGATTTTTCCAGCATTAGATCAATCTTCTGCTATTACAAACCAAAACTACCAGTTGTTTTCCTTAAAAGTCATTCTATGGATTTTAGTGACCCAAATATTTAAGTATTTCTGTTGCAATTTTCAGCTTTCATTGAAATCTTCGCTAGAATGAAGACATAACCTGAACGTCCCGAGACTTTTCTGTAAAATTTTGGAACTCACGTCTAAACTGAAAATGTAGGGTTTTTTTAGCCAATAAATGGGTTTCCTCCTGTGTATGTGAAACCAGTAACTGGTCAGTAAAGAGAGAGTGCCCAGCTTTACTTTGCCTTTTCATACTATTCCAAAAGAGAGTGGAAAATAAAGCCTCGTCCCCTCCCCATGACCTTCAGCCCCAACTGACTTCTGCCCATTTCCCTTCAATGAGGACATGCCTGGACTAAAAGGTAACCAAAAAAAAAAAATAGATTTGAATCTCACTTCTAGCTTTTCTGGGTTTTCAGTTTTGTTTTCCTCTATTTATTCAAAATAGATTCGAATCTCACTTCTAGCTTTTCTGGGTTTTCAGTTTTGTTTTCCTCTATCTATTCAAAATAGATTTGAATCTCACTTCTAGCTTTTCTGGGTTTTCAGTTTTGTTTTCCTCTGTTGTTTGTTACTTCTATGGATGTTTTGTGTGAGTGAGAATGTGTGTGTGTGTGTGTGTATGTGTGTGTGTGTGTGTGTGTGGTTTAATTATATGAAAATTATACTGGGGGTTCAGTAACCAGTGGCTTGAAAATTAACTGAATTATGAAAGCTGAAATGTTGCTCATAGCATCAGTTAATGACAAGGTCGCCGCCACTGTCATATTCAAAAGAAATGTCACACTTGAATGGGGCTGAGATGGCTGCGTTGTCCCAGGGTCCCAGGTAGAGACAATGAAACGGGGGCTCCTTGGGCACTGTTTCATCCAATGTTTGAATCTAACGCATTCTTCTTTCCACTCATTTTGGTTCTGCCGTGTTCCCATAACATATGGAGTCCCTAGGTATTCTGCTATAACGTGGAAACTTTTGGGGCTGGGAATAACAGATCATGAATAGATTGGAAATTCTCTCTAAATGCCCCCTTGGTGGTTGACGTAAAGGCTCATTGTGTGTTGTTCCTATCTTTTACAAAAATCAAATATGTCTAGAATTATTTGAGTCCAACAGGCTATGTTAGGGATCTGAATGCCAGCATACCCCATACACTACCGGATAAATGATGACAGATGTATGCCCCTAGTATCTCCTCCTATCTCCCCAGCTCTGGGCAACTGTAGTTAATTGAAAAAGAGGAAAGAGGAAATTGAGTTTGGGATGGAGTCAGTTGGAGATGAAGGGAAAATCCAAATAAAAGACTTTGATGTTAAGTCTGTCCCAAATCAGTTGGCAGAGCTGATGGGAGGCCTGCCTGGGAACAGGGGCTGGAAGAGTAATTCTGCAGAGCCGTGAGCAGACAGGAAGCAGGAGTGACGGGCGACTTGTAACCCAAAAGGAGATGAAGTGTGCCCCAACTCCCCTGGACCCCGTGAGCCCCCCCGAGGACCAGAGGGGGCTTCAGCAGAAGAGGAGGCAATGAGCTGCCCGGCCATGCCCGAATATTGCACCCCTGTTTCCTCAGCAGAAATATGTGGAGTCTGAGATTGTACCTGCAGTGTTTCTTTGCTCTCCCTTTCTCTCTCAAGATGAGGGTTACCTAAGACTGAAGGCAGGAATCCATAAACACGAACATACTTTGCTTCTTTCAATTCTTCTCTTTCCTAACTGGAGCCCAGATTCAAAGTATCACCTTAAGGTCTTCAAGAAAACAAACAAACAACCCCCCCCCAAAAAAAACCCCAACCAATGAACAGCTACTGTTTTCCTGTCACCTCATTTAGGCTCTACTTCCAACACCTCATTTACTCCTCACCACAGCCCAGTGAGACTACAAATACTACCCCAGTGCCTGAGATGAGAAAACCAAAACTGAGAGGGGAAAATGAGGTAAGTTGCCAGAAGCCACCGAATTGGAAGGTAGCTCAACTTGGATCTGCTGGCGAGTCTGCCAGAAGCCAACGTGTGTGTGTGTGAACCCATTTGCATCCACCTCTAGGCTCCTATGGCCCATAGCAAGGGTAACTTTAGTTCCTGCTTTCCCCAGGACAAAACTGCTGTCTAGTTTTGTCCCAGGCTTCTGGCTGTTTAACCTCAGCCTCTGACAGGCATTTCCTGGGACGGACGTTGCAGCAGGCTCCCCCACGTACCCTGGCTCACGTGTGTGCCAGTGGGCTATTCCCGTTGTGGTCCCAGCAGTGGGAGCAGGGCTTCAGCTTAGATGCCCCAGTGCCCAGGGAAGTGGCAGAGGCGGTTTTGGAGGCAAATACTTGCCCTGGGCTGAGTGTGGAGGGCCCACAAGACCACAGAAGGATGTGCAGACGTGTAGCACCTGCTCTCTTCTCCCCAGTCATATGAGCTCAACTTCTCTGCAAACTAGAGGTGAAAGAAAGGGGTTGCGGAGTGGGGACCACCAGAGCCGTGAGCCCTCAGTTGAGAATTAATCAATAATTCTGTCTAATTAGATAACTAGACAATATGTTGCAATTTTCTCTGGTTAGTCATGCTGAAACAATAACATACCGGGGAAGGATATTCCTCAGTGTTTATAGGAAGGATATTCCTCAGTGTTTATAGTTCGTAGAGTGGGGAGTGGTTGCGAGGAACATTTTTGCAAATCTTAACCTTGGGGGAGAACGTGTATAGACAACTAAAGAAAATCTAGCCTAAGGTCTGGGCATTCAATAGGAAAAGCCTGTGGCATGATCTGGGATGGAAATGTTGCTCAAGCCTCCAGGGAAGAAGGCAAAAGGAAAAACCAATCCTGACCAGAAATTCCATGGGCCTACATCTTATGATACACATAAATGTCACTGGTGTCCTGTGGGGAGGAGGTGTGTTGAGAGTCCCCTCCCTTCAAGGTAAGGAGAGAGGCATGCGTGCCCACTTCCAATTTCCCACTCTAATAACTGCCACGATGCCCCCACATTGGCTGCCCTGGTTCACTCCCTCAGCAAGGCAATATGTCTGGGTTTGGTAGGGTTTGTTTGTTTGTTTGTTTGTTTGTTTGTTTGTTTGTTTTTTCCAGAAGTAGTGGGTGCTATTTCCTGTGTGTGGAGCCTACATCCCATCCTTGAACTCTACTCTACGATGAAGTAATTTGTAAGTATTTGAAAGCCAGTGTGGGGAGAGCTAAAATAGCTAAACTTTTTTTTTTTTTAATAGCTAACCTTTTTTGATCACTTGCTAGATCATGCTCTAATGTGACGATTTCACTTGGATTAAGTTATTGAACATCTTCACTCCACATCTAGGGACGGAGGGACTTTAAAGCTGACAAAACTAAGGTTCCAGATGGACTATGACCTCCAGAGTTGCATCATTCTTTAGCCCATGGACCTTGGCCTCCCCTGAGGGAAGGCTCTGAACCAGATGAAGAAGAGTCAGAGTTTCCTTGGCTTCAATCTCGACAATTATTCTTTTTTTTCTTTTTAATTTTCAATCTCTTCCAGAGATGTCATGCTCACATCTCCATCGTGTCTGCTCTTCCACCCATATATGTGTCAGTGAGAGGCACAGGATTGGCACCACCTAAAAGCTGAGATAGAAATCTGATCATGATCTGGACGGCGGCACAAACTACTTATTGTCATTCTCTTCCTTCAAACACCCATTGGGTTGGGGGCAACAATGTGCTCAGGTGCAAAGAAACAATAAAAATTCACGCCTGCATTCCTCAGACTCCTTTGCAGATACGTGAGCCCGGGTGACAGGATTCTGACTGCAGAGTATATACAGATACTTAAAGATGTATCTTAGGGAGGAACTTATGGAAGAGGGAGGGGAACTCTGTGGGGGAGATTCTCTTTCTACTTTATGCATGTCCTCACTCTTCCTGATGTCTAGAGCTATCACAGACGGTCTCTTGCAATTGAATATGAGGGAAGGACAATAGAATTGCAGAGATTTAAAGCTTTGAGTCACCGCATCAACCCTGAACCTGTACCTTCAGATCTCCTATTATGTAAGAGAGGACGTAATGGGGATTAAGTGGGTAGATGTATGTAAGGCTTATGACAATAACTCACAAAGTAAGTATAAAGTAAGTATAGCTATTACTTTTATTATTAAAGCCACTGTTATATAGGCTTCTCATTATGCACAGCAGAACCTAATCCTTAATGAGTATTAGTGCTACGTGGGAACTGTTTACTAACAATTTATCTGATAAGCTCTTTGAGGACATTGACAAGGCCTCCCATAGGAAGGTAACTTGTATCACATGGAAAAAGCATTTTATGGTCAAGCAAGCCTGAGAAATCTTGGAATAAACAAAACTGACCAGATTTCTCTATTGCAGTACTTTTCAGAGCCTTTAGTAATTTCAATGTCCGTTAAGAATCTCTAAGTGGGAGATTAAACAGGCAGCATTTTCCAGACTTCTTAAACCAAAGAATAATTTCCTTGCATTTTATAGAACTGATGTTCTACAGGACACCCTTTCAGGAATCCTAAATTGGATGTTTCTAAAAATGCGTTCAATTTCCATTATGTTATGATTCCTTTCTCAGAATCCCTTTATGTAAAGAATTTCTGAGTGCACTGTGCTATTTCATCCCACCTCTGCTCCCCTGCCTGGAATACAGCTTTTTAGCGAACACATTAATTGGGCGCTATTTTGTTCCCAGTATTGTGGTAAGAAATTTTCATACATTTAATATATGAAATTAAATGGCATAACATAAGAAATACTTACTTGTTTCTCATGAAAAACCACAGATCTGAGTGACCCTTCAGGACAACTGTCCTCCATGTGGTGACTCAGACAAGTAAGTACGTGGCTTTGGGCTCACGGCTTGGCGGCTCCGCCTCTCAACAGGAGGCTTCCTCCAAGTTCACTGTTTCAGGGAAAGAGAGAAAGGCAGGGGCTGTCTGCCACCACGTGTCACTTCCTCTCACGATTCATTGGCCAGAACTGGTCAAGTGTCCCCACCCAACAGCAAGAGGGCTGAGAACCTCAGTTCCGCAGGTGCTAGGACTCTGGTGAGCCCGTTATGGTCTATTACAAAGTCTGTTAAGTTGGCTAATTTTGTCATCCTTTATTTCATTGCAGATGAGGAGACTGAGGTTTTAAGAAAAGTAAAGTAACTCGTCCAAGACCACTCAACATAGCCAGGATTTTAATCCAGACCGTCTCTTGATATCACTAACCTCCTCTTTACCATTGGTGGATTTGCGCAATATGCTCGGCTGCCGACGGTGTGAAGGGACTGCTCAGGGAAGGGACCAAAACCAACCAATCAACCAACCAACCAAACAAACAAACAAAAAGCACAAAATCCAAACAAACAAAAAAGCAAAAAAACAACACTGTGATAGAAGGAATGGTGTCCGCAATCCCCTTTTACCCCATGTGTGAACTGTGCCCCCTTTACTTTTCACCAACACTTAATGCACATCAATCTTAAGAAAGAGAAGAAACCCGCCCCTCCCCCCGCAACGCGCAGACAAGTGCTGCCCTCCCCTGCTCTACAGAATAGAGAGAAAACAATGGGTCCCTGTGTAGAGAGTTCTAAGTCTTTTATCTTTCTACAGATTCAACCGCAGTATTGATTCTTTATTGACCTAAACTGTCCTAAGCACGGCTGTGGTTTTTTCTCATATCGTGTATGGGAGAGTTAAGGCAGATACTACTTTAATATTGATTTTTGTGAAAAAGGTGCAGGAAAGAGGGCAATTTGGGTCTGCAGTTGCTCTTCACTATAAAAGATACCATTGTTAGGCGCTTATAGCATTATATCAAGGGTCTTCATCTGTAGCAATCTTTTTTTTACAACTTAGAAATAGGCTTGGGCAAATGTGTTATTGGTGTTAATGATATTTTGAAGTGAAGCGAATTTGTCAGCCTTTCTAAGTAAACTGCTCAACTTAACTATTTGAGGACTTGGCGAGTTGACTCAGTAATTGGGCAGAAACCCTAGGATTTATTTATTTATTTGAAAGTTCTTTGGAAAGAATGTTTCCTTGTCCAAACAGTGACAACAATGTTTGCTCAACGGATCTTTGAGAAATGGGAATGATTACCTAGGGCTGAAATAAGCTATGCATCTCTCTGTAGAAGAATATTTCTTTTTTAAGGATCAAAGGACTCTGGTGCCTGGAACATTATTCTGTGATTCAGGAGAGAGGAGGGGGGAAAAAATCACTCAACAGAAGATGATTTTATTGGTTAGAATAAAATGGCTGTTGAACTTGTGGGTGGGATTTGCATGTTCTTGAATGAATAAGTATTTTTAGAAGCAGGTTCTGTTTGTATGATAGAAAAGCTTCTGAAAAAGTTTCAAAAAAGCCCTAAGAAAATGGCCAGCTTAGTTTGTTTTATTTTTAGCAAACGCACTAAAAATGGGCATTGAACACTAAGTCTAGAGAGTTTTTCAGCCACTGTAGTGTGGTTTTATTGAGGTTACTTGCTTCCCTGCATGTGGGAATAGCCAGTGAGTCAGTGAGAAATATTAATTATGTATCTACTGCACACAGAACATTCCCCAGGGCACTGGCCATAGAGGAGTACGAGACAATAATGATTTAGAGCCATGACCTCAGATAATGATGACCAGGGACCGGCAGGGAATGCCAAGGCACCGAGCTATTTGTGGGTATGGCAAGACTCCTGCTAACTTATCTTCAAAAGCTCAAAGAGTAGGGTCCTCTTCAGTCACTGGGTAAGCATCTTATGACAGCCCTCAAGGTTTAAAAAAAAAAATCTAGTACTTCTCAAGATGCTGAGACCTCTCATCCTGATGGGGAAGTCTATAACCTGTTTAACGATATTAGAACGATGACCTCCCCTGATGAATGGTGTGTTCGTGAGCTTTTGCACTCTCTCCACTAGGCAAAATGCATCTCTTGGGTCTGGTCCTTGCAGACAGATGCCAAGATGTATCAAATATTCAAATTATCACTTCCTTGTTAACACCTGGTTTCTACTTAAACCCCCCCCCCAAAATTCCAAAATAACACCTGCTCTTCAGATCATTAGTTATATTTTAAACATTTCTCTTGAATCTAATGCTGTTGTCTGGAGATGTATAGTGCTGGGACCATCTTGAGCTGCTTCGTATACGGTAAAATATCGTAGAACCCTGGGACCGTTTATATAAGAAAAAGGCCAGAACAGGGATCATACCAGAAGGAACAGAGGGACTGGTGATTTGATAACACTGCTAATCATCTTTTCTTTCTTTCATCTTATTTTAAATCTCCATATTGAGTTATCTGACAAAATTTGCAAATGTGCAAAAATATGCCCCATATTGATTGACTCTTTGACACAAGAGTAAATTATCCTTACAGCTCAGCAATACATTGCATAGCAGAGACACTGACATGAACACACGTGTAGACACATAGCCCCTCACATATTATGGGACTTGAAAGCTGAATAGCCATGAAAATAAACATAGGCCAATATGACAGACTCTCAAAGAAACCAATAATATGGGGCGCCTGGGTGGCTCAGTGGGTTAAAGCCTCTGCCTTTGGCTCAGGTCATGATCTCAGGGTCCTGGGATGAAGCCCTACATTGGGCTCTCTGCTCAGCGGGGAGCCTGCTTCCCCCTCTCTCTCTGCCTGCCTCTCTGCCTACTTGTGATCTCTCTCTCTCTGTGTCAAATAAATAAATAAAATCTTAAAAAAAAAAAAAAAGAAACCAATAATATGGTAAAATAAGCATTTTATAGTCTTTTTTGCTACCCACAATTCCCTTTAAAAATTTTTTTCTAGGGCAGCTGGGTGGCTCAGTTGGCTAAATGTCTGACTCTTGATTTTGGCTCAGGTCATGATCTCAGGGTCGGGAGATCGAGCCCAGCATCAGGCTCCCTGCTCAGCGGGGAGTCTGCTTGACATTTTCTCCCTCTGCCTCTGCCCCTCCTCCTGCTCACACACTCTCTCTCAAATAAATAAATCTTAAAAAAAAAAAAAATCCAGCCCAGAGCACAACTCTGCTTTAATATTTACGTGTTTGGCAAAATTTCAGCATATCTGAGTATTGCCACCATGCAAGTCAAAGGAAAACATACTTCGTTTCATTAGAATCAATGGCAGGAAATTGTTTACTGTTTTAAGTCACATCCCTCGCCCACTTGTGGTATTGGATTTACCCTTTAATCCACCTGCATTTCTCAGTCTGCGTGTGTACCTGTTTGACATGTACAGTGATTCCATGTAATTTCAAATATCTAGTTATTTTAGTATAACACACAATAAAATATATGTTTTAGGAAAAGAGTATTGGGTTTGATGGAGTCGAGACCCAACAGTAAACAAATAAGTAAATAAATAAATAACTCTAAATTATCCATATACTATCTTAGTTCAAAATGGCCATCTTTAGGGTCACTTGGTTGGCTCAGTCAGTTAAGCATCTGCCTTTGGCTCAGGTCATGCTCCCGGGGTCCTGGGATCAAGCCCCGCATCGAGTTCCTTGCTCAGCAGGAAGCCTGCTTCCCCCTCTCCCTCTGCCTGCTACTCTGCCTACTTGTGCTCTCTTTCTGTCAAATAATAAATAAAATCTTTTTTAAAAATGGCCATCTTTAGATCTTTCCTCATACTCGATTACCTCCAATTTCTTTTTTTTATTTTAAAGATTTATTAATTTATTTTAGAGGGAAAGCAGAGAGGAGGGGCAGAGGAAGAAGGAGAGAGAAGTGTAAGCGGCCTCTGTGCTAAGTGCAGAGCCTGATGGTGGGGCTCGATCTTACAACCCTGAGATGACAATCTCAGCCGAAACCAAGAGTTGACTGCTTAACGCTCTACACCACCTAGGCTCCCCCAGCACCTCCAGTTTCTGACTTGACTCTCTTTTTCATTCTTTTTTTAAAATTAACATATAATGTATTATTTGCCCTAGGGTACATGTCTGTGAATCATCAGGCTTACACATTTCACAGCACTTACCATAGCACATACCCTCCCCAATTTCCACAACCCAGTCACCCTATCCCTACCCACCGCCCCAGCCTCCCAGCCATCCTTAGTTCATTTCATGAGTGTAGGAGTCTCTTCTGGTTTGTCTCCCTCCCCAACCCTTCCTGTTTCATTTCTCTCCCCACCCCCCACACAAACCCCCGCCTTGCCTCTCAAATTCTTCATATCAGAGAGATCATGTGATAATTGTTTTTCTCTGACTGACTTATTTTGCTTAGCATAATACCCTCCAGCTCCATCCACATCATTGCAAATGGCAAGACTTCATTTCTCTTGATGGCTGCGTAGTATTCCATTGTATATATATACAACTTATTCTTTATCCATTCATCTGTTGATGGACATCTAGGGTCTTTCCATAGTTTGGCTATTGTGGACAT
>CM053610.1:64179110-64196474 GCA_028646535.1 Procyon lotor
AAAAATATGGATCATTTAGGTTGAACCTCATGAATTAAAATTCAGGAAAATAAATATGCTAAAGACTAAAGGTGTCAGTTTGTTTCGGTAATACCGGACCTTCAAGAAATGATAGGGACTTGAAATAATGGTTATGGTTTTTGGAGGGGATAAGAGGTAAGAGGATAGACCACTTTCTTCTAGAAGTTAGAGTCTGAAGGAAGTAAGAGAAGGTTGCAGCTAAAGGAAAGCCATAGTCAAAAGAAGTTTATATTTGTTTTTAAATTAGGAGATACTTGAGTATGTTTTGCTGCTCGCCAGACTGAAGATATACTGGAGAGGGACTAACCCATGAAACAAGATTCTGCATGAGTTGGGAGAGGGGAGTGCACCCATAATGTAGATCCTGCCCACAGCAACTCTAAGGGAGCTCCCTAAAACAATTTCAACTTCTGCTATGTATTAGAAATCTCACAAAAGGGGTGCCTGGGTGGCTCAGATGGTTAAGCATCTGCCTTCAGGTCATGATCCCAGGGTCCTGGGATTGAGCCCCACATCAGGTTCCTTGTGGTGGAGGAACTGTTCCTCCATCCTCCAGTGGAGGAGGAACAACTCCTCCACTGTTCCCCCTGCTTGTGCTCTCACTCTCTCTGTCAAATAAATAAAATCTTAAAAAAAAAAAAAAGAAGTCTCACAAGCACTCTCTTGCAAAGAGACATCTTTGATAATCTCTCAAAGAAGCTCCATTATATAGCTCTGAAATCACCTTTATATATTTCCATCTGAACTTCCTTGTATTGCTTACGTTCTCCCGAATACACAGCCCACTCCTCTTTGAATTAGTTCATGGTATCCAGAGGAAACAACAGAAATACAATAATCGTACTGTTCTTAGATCTTTAGAACAATCTTCTTTGCAGAATTCTTTCATTCTAGCTTGACAGCAGTCCCTTGTACTGAACCATGGTGCTTCTGTTTGTTCTGTAGTATGGTGACAAGAAAAACCTTAGACTTGGTTGGAAAAACATAAACGTTAAGAGCATCATGATGGATGAATCTCTGCATGTAGAATGATCAGACATCCCAAGTGAAACCAACAGAATCAGCAATGACACCCAGAACTCTGGCAAGTTCTTAACAATATGAGTATATAACCACTTGAAGTCCTTTTTCTTTAAATGGGAGCTTCTTAATAATTTGATGTCAAGGATGGAATGAAGGAAGAGTTCAAACCTATGTACTCGGTGAACATCTCCAATCTGAACATAAATATGTAAATAATATAGATGTCAATCATCACACAGAAAAGTCTCATAAATTCACTTCAGCCAACTTTTCTGTAAACAAGTTCTTTAACACAGAATCAAAACAAAACATCAATAGGCCCTTAGTTCATGGAGATAGTTAGATAGAGTCCTCATCCTTAGCCTACATGCCCTTTGATTGATGTAAATCTATAGAAGTGCCTTGGGAAGTCACAGGTCTTAAAACTTTAATGACATAATCGTTAGCACAGTGTGGACACTTCTGCCCACAGAATGTACTTCATCCATCTAAAGGATAATATTTAAAAGATTCGAGTGAAAATAACTTGCTAAAAATAGTTACTCTGTTTATCTTTCTTTATTTTATTACAAATATAAGTTTACCATATAGACTAATGAAAGCAGAGTAAATCTAGGGAAATAAAAATCATCCATAATCCCAACATCCAGGGGCCTCAGATATCATCTTTCCTTCCAGTTTCTTTTCCGTGAATTTTGTACACAGTCGGTATTATATTACATAGCAATTTATAGTGTTCTGATTTTCTTGTAAAACAGCAGTCCCCTTAATATTTCAAGTTTCTCCAGAAAAACAGCATAGCATATATTAAATTGAATAATTTGAAGTTGCTGATATTTAACCTTTTTACTTTTTGACCTCATAAAATGGCAATTTCATAGAGTTCAGCTTAAAAATGTAAGAATTTACCTATCATTTCTCTATTAATGTGATGGATGATTTGGTTGTTTCTTTTTTTTATTATTAAGAGCATGTTGAAATGTGTGTGTTTTTGCATAATCTTTATTAGCATTTCTGATAACTTCCAAGGCTATCTTCCTAGAATTGATATAAGTGAGAGCTGACATTAGACACCTTTATGGTATTTTTAACTTCTATTAGAAAAGGTTTTTTTCCAAACTACTAAGCAAAATTAATTCCAATCAACAATGTATGAGAAAGTAACCACATGCTTATCAACAGTGAATTTTAAAAATTTCTTCATTTACTGGAAAGTTAACAGAAATACAAACAAAAAACCAATATAGAACCAGGCAAAAGCCCAAAGATTTATTTACATTTTATCTTTTTTTTTTCAATAGTCACACAAGATATTTTCTCACATTAGCCATCTTAAGATGGAGATTAGCCATCTTAATCTTCTCTTTGGGGAATTTGCTTGTTTTGTTTTGAAGGTGTAGAGTTCTCTCTCAAGTTTTGGTTGTCATATATATATAGCCTTTCCTCTCAAGTCTTTTGTTTGCTTTGATTTTGTTTATTTGACATACAAAATCTTTCATCACATCTAAAACTGAGTCTTTTTCACATGGTCTTCTCTTTGTACCCATCTTGTACCCAAATTTCCTCTTCCTATAAGGACACCTGTCATATTGGATTAGGGCCAACACTAATGACCTTCCTTTACCCTCACCTCTTTAAAGGCCCTGTCTCCAGGGCATCTGGGTGCCTCAGTTGGTTAAGTGTTTGCCTTCAGCTCAGGTCATGATACCAGGGTCCTGGGATTGAGCCTCATGTGGGGCTTCTTGCTCGGTGGGGAGCCTGCTCCTCCCTCTCCTTCTGCCGCTCTCCCTGCTTGTGCTTCTCTCTCTCTCTCTGTCAAATACATAAATTAAATCTTAAAAAAAATCAAAACAAAGGCCCTGTCTCCAAAAATAGTCACATTCTGAGGTACTGGGGGTTAGGGCTTCAACATGTGAATTGTTGGGGGACAAAACCTGGCCCATAACACTGCATAAGGTAATAATTCAAACATGAGCCCTCTGGCTCCAGAGTCATATCTCTTCTTCTTCTTCTTTTTTTTTTTCTTTTTCAACTTTTTATTTTTATTTTTTTTTTAATTTTTTTTTAAATTTATTTGAGACAGAGACAGAGAGAGAGCGTGAGAGGGGAGAGATCAGAGGGGGAAGCAGGCTCCCCGCAGAGCAGGGAGCCCGATGTGGGACTTGATCCCGGGACTCTAGGATCATGACCTGAGCCAAAGGCAGTTGCTTAACCAACTGAGCCACCCAGGTGCCCCACAACTTTTTATTTTTGAAAGAACTTCAGACTTTTGGAAAGTTGCAGATATTGTATAGAGAATTTCCACACAGATTTTTTCACACAGATTCCCTTATGTTAACATTTAAATACATTTGTTTTATAGCTCTTTATACATTATAGCATTTATCAAAATTAAGAAATTATTAACACAATACTATTATCTAATCCTCAGACCTTAATAAAATTGTACTAATTAGCCCAGTATTGTCCTTTGTAAAGACAGAGAAGCAAAGCCTTCTTACAGTCTAGAGGCCAGTGTTTTATTTAGTTGCTACAGCTCTTATATTTCCTTTAACTTTAAATATTTTCCTTTTTAAAAAAATTGTCATAACCCTGACAGTTTTGAAGAGCATAGGCCTGATATTTTCTAAAATGTTCCTTAATTTGAGTTTGCTGATGCTTTTTCGTAATTAGATTCAGGTCACGCATTTCTGGCAGGACTTTCACGAAGAGATACTGTGTCTCTCAGTGCGTCGTGATACTGATTTGCCCCCTTACTAGTGATTCTAACTGATCACTTGTTGAGATATTATCTGGTGGGTTTCTTTGCTGTAGAAGTTACTATTTTTAATACTTTGAGACAATCCAGATATCCTTTTCCCATCACAATTTTACCTACTAATTTTGTATCCACTGATGATTTTTTTCTAAAATAATGATTACGAGGTCAGTTCGATCATTCCTTCTCTATGAATTATAATCCTACAATTTGTAAGAAATCCTTCCTCACCTCATTTACTTATTCATTCACCTGTATCAGCATATACTCATGGATTCTTATTTTATTCTATGTTTATTTTGCTTTTCAGTTCAATCTCAGTTTGGCCAGGAGGTGGCTATTTTAATTTGCTTCTAAATCCTTTTGACAAGTCCCTATTATTCCTTGAGCATTTTCATTTCTTGCTCACAAGAGGTCCTGAGGTCAGTTTACACCTTCTCAGTTTCAGTCTTGGAATTACCTATCCCTTCATGGATTCATGATTTCCTTTCCTGGAGAATGGCCTTTATACAACAAGATCTGGCCTCTAGGAATGTTCCCTGGTACTGAGGAGTAGCCGATTCTCAACAGAGAGCTGGGAGATATGTGTTTGGATGTATACATCTCTACTGACCACCATCTCATCATTCATCTATCTGTCTCTGTCCAGATGGATTCTGGGCATCTAAAACGTGCTGACACCTTCATTTCAAGTCATGAAGAGGGTCCTGACTTACAGTCCTTTATTTAAATCTAAGATTTAATAACCCTTTGTTAAAACTGCTCGAATTTTCATTTCCAGTGTGTCTTTCTGACTTTTTATTCTGGAGGTTAATACCAGACCTCACAAATCTAGGATTAGAAGTACACGAAAGTTAAGTAACATTTCAAAGGAACAGTATAGGAAATGAATGGAAACCCTACAGACAGAGTTTTGATCTTTTCAATCTTTTTTTTGTTTTGCAATTATGTAAATATTTAGGGTGTGTACTAGTACCATAATCAGACTGACCCTGAGGTTTTAGGATTCCTAAATCTCTGGAGGCATAGATAGCTGAGAGGTTGGTTTAGGAATGCTGAACTCTGTCATAGATCTGGCCTCAATTCCATACCGGAGAGAGCTCTGTGTCCTGGACCAGAGGTCAGCAAGTGATGACTGCACCCATTCATTTATATATTGTCCAAGGATGCTATTCTGCATCCTTGCCTTGACTTGAGTAGTTACCATAGAGTAGGGCCTGCAGAGCCTTAAACATTTACTATGTGGCCCTTCAGTGAAAAGATTTGCCTAGTCCTGCCCTAGATCATCCTAAGCCCTGATGTCGATCATCTTTTTGCCACATATACATGCACATACACACGCCCACCCTGCATCCACACACCACATCCACACATATCATTGCAAGAAAATGGCATCAGGAGAGATTTTATACATGAGTGCTGGCTGAGGGGAAAATTCTGCCTGTGGTTGACTATGTGTAACACCAATGCAATTGCATTGGCAGGAGGGCCTCGTCTTAGATTTCAAAGTATACTATACCCAGACGGTGCATCCAATTAGTGGGTGTGGCATGCGATGTCTCTGAAGATTGGACAAATAAACGAGACCCCTGCATTTGGCAGCCTGTGACAATTCTGCGTAACTTCTCTGTTTGGCTCTGTGGTATCGTCAGAGGTCGAGTGTACCTATGTCTGCGTTTCTCATAATTATTTTGAGATCTGAAAAGAAAGGGAGACATTTGGAAAGACTATGAATACAATACCAAGTTAGAAGCCATGTGGAATGGCGTGATGTCTGCCAGTAGTGCCAACTTTCCACGTGGTTGATCCACTCACCAAAGTCAGTAAGACCGCTGGGGCAACCCCAGCCCCCCTTTCTCCTGCCCATAATCAGACATGGAGAACTATGGACACCAGCAAGCCAAATTCAACCCGGTTTTATCTTACCTTTTTTGGGCCATTCAGGGAAGACACTTTTGATGTTGACTTGTTTTTTGTTTTTTGTTAACACCTTTAACTTCACTGTGAATTAAAAATGAGACTAGGCTTCTGAGCTTCTCCAACCCGTGTTTGCCTCAGGGCCCTCTGAACATTGTATGGTGCCATGAAACAGTCTTTCTGGAATCCAAATATTCTGTGTGAAAACATCTTTGTTTTCTGATGACTCAGCCTGCTACTTACTTTGTGCACCTATTCAGATGTATTATGCTTTTATGTCCACTTCTTTTACCTGCCATAAAGCACCATCACTGTGCTGCCGGCTAAGCTTTTTGTCTCTGAGGTGGTGAGGAGGACACGCACACAAACACAGGCACCCACCTTAACTCTTCGGTGGCTCGAATGCAATGCCTTCTAGATGCACCTGAGGTTGGCTTTGGGAAAGTGGCTAAATTTTAGTCTTACAATGTAAGGCTTTTTAATCTGTTCTCTGGTCATTTCCCAAAATGCGTGAGTTCCTTAGGTAGAAAGTTTGTCTCCTCGTATTATAAAATTAGTGTTCCTAGAGGATGGAGGCTCTTAAGGAACTGGAAGTAAACATTGCAGGACTATTGAGAGTAAGAATGCTACTTTTCTTAGGTAATAATAGAGGCAGTATTTCCAATCTCTTTTAGCATTTAGGCCTCTTGTTAACATCAGTGGTATTGCTGTTTACGCTTTCACACTTTGATTGCCCACAAGCCTCAGTATAAGATTCACACCATTCACATCACCTGTGTGTTTCACCAGCAAACTTCTTTAGTGCTGAGTAGGAGCACTTACACTCATGCCCGTCCCATTCCCACTTGATAGACCTGATACCCTTGGGAAGGTCCAATAATGAAGCCTTTTTAAAAAATATTCTTTTATCCCAGAGTTTTGGCATCTTTGATCCACTAAATTTAATCCAAAATTCTTGGGGCCTGATATTTTTCAGGATTCAGAATATTTTGGAGTTTAGAGAGATATAGACTGAATATTATAATACCCCTCTGGTGGAGGGGGGTGGATTTGGGACACCTCCCTGAAACAAGACCTATCCATGTTTCTACTGTGGATCATATAAATATTCCCAGTGGATAAGTAAAAGCTATCCATAGTCTCATATCATTTTAGGCAGGGTCATGTCATTGTTACAAAAGATTTCAAATCAGTTCAAGTTTTGCCACCAAATATGTTTTTTAAAACTTTAGATTTTGGGTATTACAAATCTAGGATTGTTGATCTATACCAGAGGTCAGCAAAATTTTTCCATAAAAGACAGTAAATATTTTAGATTTTCAGGGTATGCTGTCTCTGTCTCCTACCATGCTCTGCTGTTGGCCCTTAGATAATATGGAAATGGGTGTGGCTTTGCTCCAAGAAAACTATCTACAAGCACAGGCTATGGATGAGATTTGGCCTGTGGGTCATAGTTTGCCAACCCTTAATCTATATACAATAGTCATCGTGTTAAAATCCTGTACTCTGGGTATCAAATCCACTGAGTAGTTTGCGATAATTTCTTTGAATTAACATTTAAGAATGGGAAAACTTGGGGCACCTGGGTGGCTCAGTGGGTTAAAGCCTCTGCCTTCAGCTCAGGTCATGATCTCAGGGTCCCGCATCGGGCTCTCTGCTCAGAAGGGAGCCTGCTTCCCCCCTCTCTCTTTGCCTGCCTCTCTGCCTACTTGTGATCTCTCTTTCACTCTGTCAAATAAATAAATAAAATCTTAAAAAAAAAAAAAAGAATGGGAAAACTTTTTTGAGTAGAGGAAGCGGCCTCCGCTGCTTGTCACACCCATTCTGTTACCTCTTTTCAGTTTCACGAGTGAAAAATATATACAAGAATAGTACTTAGACCTAGAATCGTACTTAATACCTAGACCTGAGTAGGATTAGAATGTAATTTGTCATTGAACCCCTGGTGAATATTATGTGATGGTAACATTTGAAAATAAGGAGTGGCTAGAATCTAGTGGTGTTAGTGATTGTCACATTAATGATATTAACAGGAAAAAAATGTAGTTTTCCAGACTTGACATTAACTTCTGGTTCTCCTCTTTTCTGTGACTGAAAACGCTAGCTTGAGCATTTGTTCTCTTCATATCTTAATTGCTCTGCTGTATGTTTATTCCATTAGATATAAAAGTATATGGTGGTATGTAGGGGGCGCAGTCGGTTAAGCATCTTTCTCTAGGTTTCAGCTCAGGTCATGATCTCAGGGTTGCGAGATCGAGCCCTGTATCAGGCTCCACACTCAGTGGGGAGTCTGCTTGAGATTCTCTCTTCCTCTCCTTCTGCCCTTCCTGCTCATGCTCTCTCTCAAATAAATAAATAAGTCTTTTAAAAATGCAGCTTTGGACTAAAACAAATAAACAACTCGTCAGCTGTTCATGGGAGTTTGTGTTTTTCTCCACACGATATGGAGCAAGACTTTAATGGATCAAGTCTGAATGGTTTCTTTGAATGGGCTTGTCCTTTTAGTGGGTGTTGTTTAGTACTTCTGATCAAGAGTGGGAACAGAGAACAGAGTAGTGTCCCCTATGGGTGGCCTCCCAGTATGCTGAGAAATTATGGGCCTTCAGTAGATGATTCATTGATTTTTTGAATGAGATTGAGTTTAAGAAATATGACAATACCTTTTGGAAGTCTAAAGAAAAAACCTCTCAACAAACTCACCAGTCTTTAGCCTGGTTGTATGAAGAGGATGATTGGAATAACCTTGAGGACTGGCTAACATTTTTGTCAATTATCTGCTAAGCTGAGTAGTGACCCGCATGAAGCATGTGGCATATTTAGGCATTCCTTCCTAGCTCATTGCATCTGCTTCCTTGCCGACTTCCTGTCTTTATGTGGGAAGCTGCCTTCCTGATTGGTCCTTATGAATATGTGGATCAGATTTTGTGGTTTGAGGGGCCATGATTTTTTCTCTTTGTAGTTACAAACTTTCCAGACTTGACCTTAATTCTTAAGGGTGTTGAGTTCTTCAAGGGTCTCTTGTGCATTTCGAGCTATTTTTTCGTAGTGTTTCTCATGTAGCTTCATACCTTGGTTTCCCTGGTAGATCATAGGCTCCTTGAGAGGAGAAACAGGATTTTTGTATGTCTCTAATCTCAACATCTCCTGACATACATGGACACTAGACTTCAGATTAAACAAACAAATATGCATTAACATGCACACATATTATAATGACAATTGAATGTTAACCCAGATCAAGACAATGACAAATAATGTTGGCACATCTACTGGAAACTGTAGTAGGAAAAAGAAGGGTAGGTTCAAAGTACCAACTTTGTCGCTTTAAACAGGTTTGACCAGGCCAACGCTGACGGCATGTACAAAAAGAAAAAAATGTTGATGATAATAATTTCTGCTTAACTTCCCCTGGTTTTAACCTAGTCAACTAACTGATTTGGTTGTATTATGAGACAATGAACTTTGTCACCTATTTCTCCTTAAGGACTATTCCTTTAGCAAATGAAGAAAGAAGGGTCACTTGAGTTTAGAAATCACATGCTAAGGTATGAAGATAAGCTGGGGTTCAGAGAACCAAGTGCAAATGAAGTAAAGAAGACAGTTTCTGTGTCATTATTGGTTGAGGGAATATCGTCTATCGGATCCTACAGGTATATATTATAGTATATACTGTTTCCCTTCTAGACTGAATGTTCCAGAGACAATCCCCCTTGTCCCTTCCATCCCATCTGGAGATGAGGGGACGGAGCAAGCAGACAATGACATCTACCCAGCTGCCAGGGCTGTGCAGTGAATGAAGCGGCCCCTCAAAACACCCTGAAAGGATTGCCAGTTTTTATTATGTTTAAGGCAGGGAGTAATTTCAGTTTTCAATTTCACTAAGTAATAATGGTTATTAATTAGTAAATTAGGCCACTGGGTTCTAGAGGTGAGCTAACAGAATGATTAAAAATGAGAGAGAGAAAATTCACAGATAATGCTCAGGTTTCATAGAAGCCTGCCACAATTGAGAGTTTATGTTTGTACATCTCTTCAGAATGGATTGCTGCACTTAAGAGCACCTTACATCGCCTACAGTGCTGTCTGCTCAGTAATTGCAGCAAAGTGAGGTACTGCACCATACATTGTCATAAAGATGTCAGGAAATGAAGGCGGATGTTCGAGGGCTCGGCTTCGAATACTTACATTTTAAATCTGGGGGCATTAAATCCAGGGAGGAGAATTCCTGCGTATTTCCCCACCACCACCACCCACAAAGGGCTTAGATATTTCTTAAGTAAAGGCTCTGAAATCAACCCCAGGGAGGATTTCTGGACTCCAGGTAGGTCTAATTCCTTTTAGAGGCTAATTTTTTGGAGCTTTATATTTCAAATATGATAGCCTTCACAGAAGTTTGTGTACTCTGTTTAAAAGTACTTTTCATCGCTGTACCTAGATAATAACAAAATCCCTAAAATATCATTAAGCTCCTTAAGGACTTGAAAGGCTAAAACTGAAGTTTGTCTTGCAGGGTTCTAGATGGCCAAAAATGCAGGTAACATATCTTAAGATTATTGGAGTGTATTCCTGATACTAAGAGAAATAGTTGAAAAGTGAAGACATCAGTTAAATTCATTCTGAAGGTATAAAAATGTAGCAATTCGTTGGAGTTTAATGTGATTTTAAAAAAACTGTATAAAAGCAAACCAAATCTATGTATGAGTACAGACTTTGCCTATAATGGCAAAGTGAATTAAATCATTAGGACGGAGAGATCCCAGAATACTCTTTCTAAGAAAAATACAAAAAAAGAAAAATAGCATCTCCTCATCCATCTATTAAAATTAGCTATTGCATGAATGTTGTTTAATGAAAAATTGATCTATTTTACTTTGCTTCTGCAGAAATAAGACATAAGCATTACTTGAGACTTTAAGACAAATTTCCAGATCCAAGTATTCTTTTCATCTAAACACTCTCTCCCTGACTTATCTTTATTTTTGCTGCCTCTGTAAAGAGTCATGCTTGATGGACTTTTCTTTCCATTTTTCCTTTTCTTTCTACTTTTTTGGGGTCTTTTTTGAATATTTGCCTTTAGGGTCACCATGAAATAATTAGAAAGAGTGGGTTTTAGTCTGACAGAAACTAAGTTAAGCCCTTGACTCTGTAATTCACCAGTTATTTTGACCTTGGGAAAATTGATCAACTTCTCTGAGCTTTGTTTTCTCATCTGTAATGTGGGAGATGAGTAATACTGACCCCACTCAGGGGTCATGAGTTTACCATGATGCAAAAATACTTCTTCTTGGAGTAAAGAAAGGAGAAAACATGGAACTGGCTAGTTGGCACATAGACAAAAACTTGTGTACTGTTATTAGTTTTAGACTAGGTTAACTAGGACATAATCATTTGAGAGGTAGACAGACTTTGTAGCTATGAGCACTGATACTGAGTATGTAACTGTGACAGTTAGCACTTAATGGGTGCTTAACATATGTTAGTTTCTTTCCCACCTTCCCGACCCTATTCTTACCACAGACCACATGTGTGTGCACATGCACACACACACACTCACAGACACCCCCATAAATCCATCCTTGCTTTAAGTTAATTCTGTGGTTTTTTTAGGTGTGTGGCCTTAGTGACCTTCCACCTACACTTATTTAGTTTCCACATAAAAGTGTAAATTTCCATATTATACCACCTGACCCCATTCAGTTATTTTCTTTTTAATGTTAATGTATTAGGAAATCTCATTTGCCATGAGAATCAATGTTAGGCCTGTCCACTGGGTTTTGTAAATTTGGAACTCTCATCTAATTTTGAATCTATAATGTAAAGAGTATAACCGTCAATTTCCATTGGCAGAAGATTGAACACAATTTTATAGAGAATGTACTAAAACACACGGGAAAGGAGAGAAGAAAGGGTTGACAGTGCTAAACTGAAGCAAGATTTTCAAATAAGATTTGAAATAAGGTCAAGTTCATCAGCTCTTATCATAGTAGGTCAGCCTGAATCTTGTCCTTGACTAATCAACCAAGCAAGCAAGCAAACAAACAAACAAAAAACAGAATGATCTGTGGAGGAGACTAAGAGAGTAGACCTAATATTTGAACATCAATTCATGTTGATGGAATTGACTAGGAAAAACAGATGTCTCTGTGTCTAAGGATGTGGCATATAAGTTCCTGAGGATCTCACTCAAAGTTGCAAGAGTTCGGCAAAGGAGCTGGTGAGATTGAAAATGCATTTGAAGGTTAAGATGCTCTCCAGGAGTCACTGCTTCAGTCATTGCTATCACTGAGCTTTTCTGCCTTTAAGGGTTTGTAATATCTAAATTCAAATTATTCCATCTCTAAAGCTACTCAGTGATTTTTTTTGACCACCAGCACATTGCAGTTTTCTTTTTCCTATCACCTCATATCATCACCTATGACATAGCGTTGTGCAGGGAGAACAAGCCTAGAGCTTTCATTCAAGGTCACCTCAAGCCCTCCATGGTGAGACATTTTTTTTAATAATTTGGAATTATTTTTACTAGATATGTTTGTAACTGTCAGACTCCAATCTACATGGTTCATAGAAGCTCAATTTATTTTCTATATTAATAGCTCATTGAGTGAACATACTACACCAGGCTATATATATATATAGAGAGAGAGAGAGAGAGAAAGAGAGAGAGCTTTTTTCCCAGTGAACACAGTGGTCTTGAATATCCATTGAAAAATGTTTCTATTATCTTTGCCTGTTTGCATTTCAAAAACTGTAAGAATGTATTGATTTTTGAGACAATTATTGGGGGCTTATAGAACTTATCCTCCTGCTTGGATATGACTTTTAGAATTAAAGGATTCATTAGATGTCCCAAGGGGAGTTTTCATATTCCAGGACAGAAAAGGGATATCGTGGGTTATGCAAATGGCTCTGTCAAATGTGATGTAAAGTGCTGGGTGAAATTGACAATTGCAGTCAAATATCTGAAGGTGTGATCTACATGAGACTATCTTTAAAATATTCAGGAATCCTGATAAGCTGCATTTCAAATTTCCTTTATATTTCATGACTTATATTTGGTACTTGATTATACATCCATTAAGCTATTGTACCAAGCAGAAGCCAACCTCTCCCAGGCACAGGGGGCAAAACAAAGATATTTTGAGGCATTTACCATGTAACTGAGAAAATGAGCCTTGCATAGATGAAACAATTAGCAAATTGTTGAACCACACAGTGAGTGACTAATCAGTATTGGAAGGGATAGATCAGTGTGGATTGTTAATAGCAGGTGATGACTTCATGAAGGAGAAAAAATTTGAAGGAAGTGTTGGTATTTAAGTAGAGAGGAGAATGGATTTGGGTACATTTCAGTGTGGGAAAATAACATGAGAGAAGGCACAGAAATAAAAACAGATAGTGTGAGCCAGCTTAATAAAGTTGGAAGTGAGAATTGAGAAATAGTGGGGATAATTTGGACAGTCAAGGAGAAACTAATTTCTGCAAGTTCTTTTAAGTCAGCTAGTGAGATCTGAGACTAATATATGAGATATTAGGAAGCATATGCAATACATTTTTAGGAGAGATGTGGCATGTGTAAAAGTGTTATTTCTGTAGTATTATTCTGAGAGCATATGCCAATGATCAAAGTTCTCAGGTCTTTGGCTTTGAGGCAACTATACGGGAACAGAGAGAAAACATGCACAAGATGATTGTGGAATTCTCAGTATTCTTTGGAGAATTTTGTGGACAACAGGAATGGGAATGGTACAAGAAAACAGGAAACAGGCAAAAGTTCCAAGAACAAAAAAATAGGAAATATACTTTCTGGAAACTACATGTTAATAATTTTCACATCCATTTCTTAGAAGTTTGCAAATTAATTTTAAATTTCCATCTTGTAAACAATAAAAAAAATTCATGAGCATTGAATGCTTCACAGGTTCACTAAAAACAAGTGACAACAGGTAAGAGATATTGTAATTTTTAATAGCATTACTATGCCACTAGGTGTTAATCTTGTGTTCTAAGAGAGGGTCTGATACATGGTAGGTACTTAATAGCAATTGTTGCATGGCTGCTTAAATGCATAAATCAGAGGAATAGATTTGTCTAAATCTAGATTTGTCAAAATCTCTGGTAATATTCTATGGGGAAAAGACAAAGAAGTGTGTAGAAAATGATTTTATATTTAGGTTGGCTTATTCCTTGCTGACGAGTCATGGTGTTTTGATTAGCACATTGATTCCAATTGGAAATATATTCAGCACCAGTACACAGACTGTGTTCTTGTCCCATCTCCCCAACATTTCTATTAAAAGTTTTCATGTTGATAAAAAATAAAATGCGTATCACATTTGAATGGGTGATACCAAGTTGCAAGGTTTGACTGTACATTTGTTGACAGGTTCAAATAAAAAAATCTTAACAGGCTAGATGAGTGGCCCCTAAGAAGAGTTAAATGCATGACCTGAATGAAAGAATGTGACTGGGCCCTAACAGAGAGGGCAGATAGAGCTTTAGTTCAGCAAAAGAAACAGCCTGGAAATTTGTTTCTCAGATCAGGGACTCAGCCAGGAGGCATATAGGGGCTCCCGCAGAGGAGGGAGGCCTCTGAGAAAAAGAGAACCTAATTAATTATGTAACAACTTTTCTCTTCCTGGAGGTGGAGGTGGAGAACCCAAAGATGGCCTCTATTACTCTGGCACTATGACTTGTTGCCAAAAGGTCCATTTTAGTCCCTGTTCACCTATTAAGTGGAGTTGCTCTGCGTTCAGAGTTAATTGCTATATAAATAATTGAAGCTCCCCCAATGTGAAGATTAAGAGAAGGAAGCTCTGGCAGAACCCCTTCCCATCAGCCATAAGAAGGCAAAAGATACGAATTGATTAAATACAAATGAGAACCTGGAGAACCGGTTCTAGCCAGTCTTTTTCTATCGCTCTGTGGACAAGTGCTGGTTCTAGGCTACTCTTCAACCGGGGACCATCTTGCCACGGTGCTCCAAGGAAATTTGTCTTTTTCTGATGGGATAGCACTGGGGCATCCTCACACCTCTCCCTCATTATTAGATAGCCCATAGTTAACATGATGAGGCAGGTAGTGTATTCAAATGCTCTCTATTCCCCATCAGTAGCTGAGCTTGTCATTCTTGGAATCTCTCCTCCAGAACACATTCTCCTTTTGGTTCCTTATAGATGTTCTGAATCACCTAGTCCTTATTACCCATCTCTACCTGTCCTTGGGAAACATCTCAGACCTCTACTCAGAAACTCTTGCACTAAGACCAAGTCTATCCAGTTTGTCTCTCAGGGTTTTCTGGAATGAATACTTATCTAATCTAAAGAAGTAAATTAATGAAATCTGCCACATCCCTAACCACACAAGTACACACGTGCATACACACACACACACACACACACACACACACACACACACACCCCTACTCCAACTCTCTTTGCTTTAGGAGAACAACGACGCACCTCATCATGTGCATCATTGCACATGTGTGGCAGAATTCTACATAGTCTTAAAGAGAGCACATTGATAAGCTAGTATCTTAGTTAACTCTGCAGTGGAGGTGGGGGTTGGGGATGACAGCATCTAAAACAAATGTGGACACGGTGTGTACTCAGTAAATATTTGTCAAATAAATAAATTACGATTTTCATTCTATTCAGTCCCTCTACTTGTATGAGATACGACTAATGTCCTCACTGATTTTCCCAACAATCATGCACACCACGTCATAATTTTTTTCAAAAAATGTCTCATAAGAGAGTTAGCAGGATTTCTACCTTACCCATTTTGAAACAAAAACCCAGAAATAATTTTTCTAAAAACTTGACTATTTTCAGAGCTGAACTTAAATTTCAAGATCCATAACACATTCAGAAGGGATGGCTCCCCCCTTTGCCCCTAATGGAAAGGACCCTGAGACTTCCAGTCTATTCTGCCAGGCCAATAATAGAAACCATTTATGATGCTCTATTATGTGCCAGTCACTTCATAAGGTGATTTACATACATTATTGGTTTAATCTTCAAAACAAACCCGTTAGGTAGCTATTATTCTCATTTTAAAGATGAGGAAACATACTTATGCTGTGCCTGAGGTCACAAAACCATGTAAGCAACGAACGAGGGTTACATCAAGTGATCTGATGTTTTGGTCTTTCCAGGAGAGCCGTGAATTTAAGCCAGGGTGGCTAGATTCAGTCCTGGCTCTGCCACTTACCACCTGAGAATTTGGTCAATACATGGAACCCCAATGCCCCTCAATTTTATCACAAGTAAAATGTGGAAGGTAATATATTTATTCACAAGGTTAACCTAGGATCCAGTTACTTAGTTCATATAAAATATTTAGAGTAATGCTTGGAACATAGAGAGCACATAATACTATCTTAAAGGTTATTATTTGAATTCGTGTAGAACCAGCACTCAACTTTTTTGTAATTTAGCAATTAATAGTTTAATAATTCTTTGTTTTATTCTCTGTGGTGTTATATGAGGAATTAGATGACTTCATGAAGGAGTCACTTAATAAATTGTAAACTCCTTAAAGACTGAGTGCTTTGTGCCCCTTCGAAAACTAGAGGATTACTCAGCGACTATTAGACACACAATTAACACTTATGAATAAGGATGAAAAATCCAATCTACTACCCTCCCCAAACAATGCCTTTTTTACATTTGTGTGGAATTCACACAGACCTCAAAAGGTGAAGTCTAGTGATTCACAGACTTCAAAAGAAAAACCTCCCCATCACCCTTACAAAATATGTACCTTTATCTGGTATATAATAGCTAAGAAAGCCAAGCTTCAGGATGGCCACCAAATAAAACAAGTCAAGATTTGCTTTTCTCACATAACAAGAAATGCAAAGCTGTGTGGTGACTGGAATTGTTTTTCTGTCTTGATGAGGTTAGGTTTGTCTCTGCTGTCATTTTCTTGAATTTTCTTTTCTGGTCGTTATATAGCCACTTCACTTCTGGCCAGTATGTTAGCATTTAAGACTATGAGAAGAAAGTTTCAAATGGGCCTGATTGCTCATTGTCCTTTTATATGAAGGAAGAAATGCTTTTCTAGGGGCCTCTGAACTCCCCAGAAAACTTTCCTTACATGATATGGGTCAAAAGTACATTGTATGGCAGACCCTCGTTGCAGGAAAGCCTAGGAAAGTCAGTATTTGAAGGTGAAAATAAGCACCCTTATTCCCACTGTTGTTCTCTGACTGAAGACATTGATGACCAATATCTGGGCCATTAAAAGCACTCAACTCTTAAGTTTGTCTTCAGGCAGGAGCCCAGAGTTGTAGCTTGTGTGTTCATGAGTCCCTAGTTATGTGATGACTAGAAGGACTCACACTTTGAAATACCAAGCTCAGAGGAAACTTGTGATGATCTCTAAAGGATTTGGTTTGGCTTCGAGCAGAAGGACGGAATAAATACAAACCAAGTTGGAACTTTACCAGTCACATATCTTCCACTCTAAAGTGGCTTCCTGGGAAGTTAGTAGAGCCTCAGGGGCCTTTCACCAAATGTGAACACCTTTCCAACACCAATCCTGGAGGCAGGGCCCAAGAAGAACAGAGGAGGGGAAACTAATTGAAATATTTCTGAGTTTCACAAATAAAACAAACTTCCCCAGAAGAATTAAGAGAACAG
>CM053610.1:64196574-64295373 GCA_028646535.1 Procyon lotor
CTGGCTGCCTAACCAAGCTGGCATGAGCTGGTAGCTCAAGCCATTTTGAAATTAATGCCCCTCGGGAATTCTGTAGCCATTCTACAGTTGGTGCCTCAACTCAATAGCAGTTTGGGAAGCCAAGACTGGATTTTGGAAATGGGCAAGTAAAGAGAACTTTTCTATTTATTGGATGTTTGGGAATGGAAGAAGTGGAGAAAACACGCAGAATCACTCTATTATTCGAAAAGTTAGAAGGCCACTGGCAGTGTGTTTGCCTCCCAGTTACGGCGCTAGCCGACCCAGCTGAGCTAGACCCACTGTGCTTTGTCTTTAGCATACATCTGAAAGTATCTGCAAATGTTTGGCACTTGGGAAAATGATTCTGAGTCAAGTACATTTTCTCTTAAGATAAAACGAGAGAAAGAGCGAGAAAGAGAGACAGAGGGAGAGAGACACGAACTGCTTGTTCAGAGGTAGGGGGACTTAATTTGATCTGTCTGCTTCATTTATACTTAACTCATCGAAATGGGTTGGTGTTGGGCTCTTTACTGTGCAAAATGCAGTGAGCTCCCAAGGACATTCCTTTTCCTAGAGAATAGGCCAGCTGCGACAGGATGATGTTTCAGGATATTGGTCCCAAAGCTAAGATTCGCAAAGTTTGGCTGAAGGCAAAGCCTATTCTCCTCTGCTCATTATCAAACAGTTACACTGCATGCAGTTGGCCATTTAGCTGCCTCCTAACACCTTGCATTGCCATCTTCTAAATGCGGCTGCTTTGTTGAAACACCTGCAGAGTTTCTTGGCTTATTAGCACCATTTGATCACACAACAGGAGTAAGGGAGGCTCATTTGCCTCTTGGCAAAACAGGTGAGGATGCATTGAGCACTGGATTACCCCTTCCCTTAGTGTGGCAGTCCTGTTGGCGAGAGCTTCCCTGCCATCAGCAGAGACAAGCGGGGACCAGCAGCTTGAAGCAAGGGAAAGTCTATCACACAGCTACACGGTCTATTACTAGTAGACTAGGTAACTAGCTTAACTAGTATTTCCCTTCACCTTCTTTTTTTTATTATTAATTTTTACTTTATTTTTTCAGTGTTCCAAGATTCATTGTTCATGTACCACACCCAGTGCTCCATGCAATACGTGCCCTCCTCAATACCCACCACCAGGCTCCTTGATGCTACCCTTAGATAGTGTTTTTCTTCCCTCTTGATTTGTCTCAGAATAATATGCATTCTGGAACAATTTAATTCTAAGTCAAAGGTAGCTTTATGATTTTGGCAAGAGGTAGAGGGAATAAAATATGTAATTGGAAGTACGCATATTTGTGTCCTAGTCCTAAAGTGACTTTTTAACTTTTTGATTTCAGGACTCCTTTACACTCTAAAAAAAATAACTGGAGCTCTCATAGAACTTTGGTGTGATACGTGATATTGCTATATAAAATAGGGAAATTTAAACATATATTATTGCAAAACAAGACCACAATGCATACAAACTTCTTGTTGTCTTTCCAGAAAAAGAGAGATTTCCAAAGAAAATGAAATTTTGGATTTCAAAATACTGATATATTAGATAATATTAGGGTTCACATATGCTATAGCTAGTATACACAAAGATAGCTAGTAAGACTACGGGAGAAGTAATGAGAAAAAACTGGGTTTATCTCTGAAGACTCACATTTTTAAAAAGACTATTTCTCATATACCAGCTGCCCACACACATGCATAGCCTCCCCCATTATAAACATCTTCCACCAGAGTGGTAGACTTTTATAATTAATATATCTTCATTGACACATCAAAATTATCCAAATCCATCCATTTATATTAGGATTCAATCTTGGAGCTGTACATTCTATGGGTCTGGGCAAACGTGTAATGAAGATTCTCATGCTCCACCTCTTTACGCCCCCCTCTTCACCTCACAAACCCTTTAAACCACTGATCTTTTTACTGTCTCCGTCGTTTTGCTTTTTCCAGAATGTCATATCATTGGAATCATACAGAACATAGCTTTTTCAGATTGCCTTCTTTGACTTTGTAATATGCATTTACGTTTCCTCCTTGTCTTTTCATGGCTTGATAGCTCATTTCTTTTTAGTTCTAAATAATATCCCATTGTCTGGCTGTACCACAGTTTATTTATATATTTGCCTACTAAAGGGCATCTTGGTTACTTCTAAATTTTGGCAATTATGAATAAAGCTGCTATAAATATACACATATCCCTGATTATCTAAATACCCACAAAACCTTTCTATGTGCACATAAGTTTTCTATTCCTTTGAGTAATACCAAGGAATAGAATTGTTGGATCATATGATAAGAGTATGTTTAGTTTTGCAAAAATGACCAAGCTGTTTACCAAAGCGATGGTACATTTTGCATTCTCACCAGCAACGAATGAGAGTTCCCGTTGCTCCACACTCCAGAATTTGGTGTTGTCCATGTCCCAGAATTTGGACTTTCTAATGGCTAGTTAAGTAGTGGTATCTCATCTTTGTTTTAACTTGCATTTCTCCAATGAAATATTATGAAGAACATCTTTTCATATACTTATTTGCTGTCTGTATATTTTTTTTGGTGACATGCCTGTTTAAGGTCTTTGGCCCATTTTCTAATTGGAGTGTTGTGGAGTTTTAAGAGTTTCTATATATTTGGGATAATAGTCCTTTGTCACATGTGTCTTTTGCAAATATTTTCTCCCAGTCTGTGGCTTTTCTTCTTGTTCTCTTGACATGGTCATTTGTAAAACAGAAGTTGTTAAATTTAATGAATCCAACTTATTTTTTCATAGATGTGCCTTTGGTGTCATCAAGTGTTTCGCCAATGTTACCTTCTGGAAATTTTATAGTTCTGTATTTTGCATTAGATTTGTGATCCATTGGAGTTAATTTTTGTAAAGGATGTGATGTCTGTGTCTACATTTTTTTTTTTAATTTTTAAAGATTTTTATTTATTTATTTATTTGACAGAGAGATATAGAAAGAGCACAAGTAGAGTAGCAAGCAGAGGGAGAGGGAGAAGCAGGCTCTCTGCTGATCAGGAAACCCAATGTGGGGCTTGATGCCAGGACCCTGGGATCATGACCTGAACTGAAGACAGACGCTTAACCGACTGAGCCACCCAGGTACCCCTCTTTTTTTTTTTTAATGTGGATGTGTAGTTGTTCTAGCACCATGTTGAAAGTATAAAACTATTTGTTTTATTTTATTGATTTTACACCTTTATCAAAAGTTTAGTTGACTGTATTTATGTGGGTCTATTTCTAGGGTCTCTATTCTATTCCATTAATCTACTTACCTATTCTTTCACTAGTACTTTCACCAGTGTCTTGATTATAGTAGCTTTATAATAATTCTGCAGATCAAATAGTGTCAGTCCTGTAACTTTGTTCTTCTCCTTTAAGACTGGCTCTTTACCCTTCCATATAAATTTTAGAATCATTTTGTTGACCTCTACAAAATAACTTGCTGAGATTTTGATTGGATTGCACTGAATTAATAGATCAAGTTGGGAAGAATTGACACCTTGAAAATACGGAGTCTTCCTATCCATGAACATGGACTATCTCTCCACTAAAACTCAAATATTATTCCCTAAAACTACTACTTTAGGAAATTCTAGAACATAAGGGCACATATCCTATTAATCATCAGAGTGGTATCATCATCATTACTTTTTATGTGGCCTCTGGAAAATTCCACCACATATTCATTAGAGAAAGAGAGTGAAAAGGCAAAAAACATTTTGGTATACTTGTAAAAATAGTTTTGATCTTACAGAACCTCCAAATGGGTCTTGAGAATCTCCCAAATTGATCAGCTATTGAGTATTGCTGGGCTACAGGGCCAATGTCCAGAGTTTCAATCTGAGATACACTACTAACTAGCAGAGGGGCTGTGAAGAAGTTAGTAAACCTCTCCATCTCATCATCTGTAATATCAGATAATAAATATCAGAAGATGAATGTTGAATCTGTTTTACGAAGGAAAACTAAATGCAACTTCTCCTCCCTCCCCTTTCATTTGTTGTATTAAAAAGATTCTAGCATTTGGGAGGCAGTGGCGACCTGCTTCTCATCACTCCAGCCACTTTAAAGGAATTTTGGGAGACAAATTGGCACTTCCCTCAGGTAAAGGTGGACCGTTCTCCTCTAGTTAATATTGTGGCACAATTGATACTATAAGATTTATTTAAAAAAAAAGAAGAATTTTTTTGTCCACAAGAATAAAGCTGATAAAATGGTAACACACACTGCAAGAGGGCTAGTTGGGAATTATCAGGTCTTAGAAAGCCATTAGGGGCCCTGGCTTGGTTGCTATGGGCAAGTGGCACTTTTTATTGTTTTCAATTTACTTTAATGTACTTCTACATATAGATTAAAAAATGCAAATATGTGTGGTGGTTGGTGTGTGTACAAGATGAGTCTGGGATGTCTTATGCAACAAAGGAAGGAAGTACATAAAGAATGATGAGGACATGTTAAAAGAACATGGGGACCTCCACTGGCCAACTGGGACAATTGATACATAAATAAGGATAGATATAAAGATAGATAGATAAGGATAGTAAGATATTATAACTTATGGGATAACATAAGAATTCCCAAGTTTCTGACATGGACATATTTGGAGGAAGGGGAAGCTCTCCCCTGCAGTGGAAACCCAACTAACTACTGTTTAAGGAATGATGGGAGTTAGGAATCATAATTCATTTATGTTAACTTCCTAGTTTTGGTTATTTTACTGTGGTTATGCAGACAATGTTTTGTTTTTAGAAAATATACTAGGTAGTATTTTAGGTAGTGGGGGGTGAGAGAGAATGAGACAGAAAGAGAGAAAAAGAAAGAATGCATCTTTCTGAAGGGTTTGGGCATCTGGGAACTTTTTGCCTTATTGTAACTTTTTTCTATATTTCTGAAATCATGTCGGTTTTTTAAAAACTAAAAACAAGAAATACTTCATCATAAACGATAGGATATGTGATATATATAAATCCGTCAGCTTTACTCTATGCCATAAGGACTGTTGATTAACATCTAAATACCAAAATCAGATGCTGAGTTAACACTTGAAATATTCCAATAAGAAACTTATATCTAGAAATGGCTACACATCAGCAACTGTATTTTTGATCAACCCAGACGTACAATTAATCAGCATAATCTATGTTAAAAAGTTTTATCATAATTAATATAAGTAGTGTTCAAGATATATAGACTGGCTAGAAATACTCTAGAGTACTTTCATCCTTTCATGAACAGAGAATAAGAATCTGGTCAGGCCTAAGACCTTCACCCATTGTAAAGGGACCCCAAGCTTAGGATTCTAAATAAGTCCATACAAATGCCTCTCACTGTAGGTTTTTTCGTTGCTTGCCTCCAACTAGAAATTTAGCTGCCAACCAATAGATGTTTCATCTACATCTGGAGACCCCTTCAGACACCAACTTAAAGAAATCCATAATCCCTGAGCTTGTAACATACATTGAATAAACTGTTCTTATGCCTACATCTGATATTTACTTAGTTTGAGATTGGCTTTCAATAGAACACACCGTCTGTATTATACCACTCCAGAGGAAGAAGTTTTCTAGGGCTGCCATAACAAAATACCATAGATAGGGTGGTTTAATCACCAAAAACTAAATTTCACAGTTCTGGAAGCTTCAAGTCCAAGAATAAGGTGCTGGCAGGGTAGTTTTCTTTTGAGACCTTTCTCCTTGGCCTGCAGAGGGCCACCTTCTTGATATGTCCTCACACAGTCTTTCCTCTGCCTGTGTCCCTGGTGTCTCTTCCTCTCCTTATGGAGACACCAGTCACACTGGTCTAGGGCCCCAACCTAATGGGCTCATTTTTAATGTAGTCACCTCTTCAAAGGCCTTGTCTCTAATCACATTCTGAGGCACTGAGGTTGGGACCTCAACCTATGAAAGCAGAAATTTGAAAGCAGTAAGAGAAAATTTAGCCTATGACAATGATACATAGAACCCAAGCATTTCTTTAATTGTCAGAGGCTCCACATATGTATCAGAAGACCCTAATAACTGCGAATAAACAAGTGGGCTTAGATTAGTTCCACCATCCCTTTACCTGAGGCTCAACACAGTAGATCTAGTCAGAGCCACTGAGTCCCCAAACTTGTCAAGCTAGTGCCCAGTAGGCATAGGACCCAGATGCCAACCAAAGCTCTCCTGAGTCATTTCCAAACACTGGCTATACAATCTGCAAATGTTCCAAAATACCAATAAATGCAATGTATAGTGAAATTTACGAAAACTTTTTAAAAAATATGTGTGTGGGAATTAGGGAAGAGATCTGATCAAAATCCAGACTCCTAAGCTGGGACAGTACTTATGGAACAATGTCATTACAAACACTGGTTTTAGGAATTCCTGTGATGATTAACATCCCTGGTACACAGCTGATGACCACTGACATACTACAGATGCTAATCCTATCTTGGAAAGCTAGTTAGCCCTCATTCAGTATGCCTAAAACTCACCAGATCATCCTGCAGTCTCCCTAAAAGTAAGTTACCAGTTACAGAATTGATGGCAAAATTTAGTTTAACAATGGGTACAACATATATTGATGTGTGCATTTGGAATAGGAGATATTTAAATGTTATCTTCTTGATATCTCCAAATGAGCAAGCTGATGAGTTTCCTAGTTATGTTTAACGATGTGTGATAATTCCATGAAGATCCAATGTCATGGATATAAGCAACAAGTAAATCCAGGAGTGAGGTATTAGAAAATGCTTCTCAATCATGCCTAATAATATCACTTTTGAGAGAACATTTTTAAATGATCCTTTTGCAATTTATTTATTAATTAGAATCCAACAGGCATAACCTTCACTGAGATGTATATAATATACCATATTCATGTGCAGACATATATACATATATTCTTTCTTTTAAAAGATTTTATTTATTTATCTGTTAGAGAGTGAGGGAAGGAGCAAAGGGAGAGGGACAAGCAGACTGCAGCTGAGCATGAAGCCCGACACGGGGCTCGATCTCAAGACCCTGAGATCATGACCCGAGCCAAAATCAAGAGTTGGTAGCTTAACCAACTGAGCCACCCAGCTGCCCCTATATATTTTTTTTGATATAAGAAGTTCAATTGCTCATAAAATAGACATCAAATGTACAGGAGGTTCTTTTTCATGGCTCTCAAAGGAAACAGTCTGATTCCTTAATCTAACATTCATGCTCATCATTCCTTATGGAATTCATGGCTAAGAGATTCCAGCTCTCAACTTTCAGTGATGGACATGTTCAATCCCAGCTTCAAGATGCTTTAAACTCCACTGTTTGTTTTTGCTTTCTGGCAAAAGTGACACTAGTTAGAATTGGGGTGCGTTATGGCCTCTCATTGCCACCCCAGCCTTTCTTGTCTTTTCTTTTGAGATGCAGAAGAAAAGTACACCACAAATATTTATTTGTCCTCAAGACATCATGGTTGATGGTACTTCTTCCTTTCTGGGGGACTAGCCAGAACCATCTTTGTCCACCAGCAAAGCCATCTTTAGCATTCACTCTACAAGCTTTGGGTGTTCAGGCTTAGTCACTGAGACCTGTGGTTGACATGAGATGAGCTGCCCGGGTGGCCCTTCAGAGGGGGACTTCCTGAGGCACTGTGAGGAGTGTGGGCAGCAGATTAGTGCAGTGGGCAGATTGCCTTCAGTATGGGTTCCTTCCGGGTCTGCTCTGCTGACAAGATTCACTGGACATGCTGCCCCTCTGGTGACATGCACGTCGGTGCCCGAGTGAGGGGAAGGCATCACTGCCTGGACATTTGGGCCCAAAGTGGGGAGTCTGACAGTCAAGTTTCTCTCCAGAGCCCCCTCCTGGGGAACCACAGATTTGTTGGGCCCGCAAAGCAAAGCAGTTAGATTCCTTTCTTTGCCCAGTCCTGCTTCTATCCTCTTCTTTTCATTGGTCTCAAGCCCTAAAAATCGTCTTACAGCCAAACTTCCGTTCGGGATCTGCTAGCGAACCTCACCAATGACAGCTTCTCTTTCTATCTGATCATCTTTTTTTTTTAAAGATTTTATTTATTTGACAGAGAGAAACACAGCGAGAGAGGGAACACAAGCAGAGGGAATGGTAGCGGGAGAAGCAGGCTTCCTGCAGAGCAAGGAGCCTGATGCGGGGCTTGATCCCAGGCCCCTGGGATCTGACCTGGGCTGAAGGCAGACGCTTAACGACTGAGCCACCTAGGCGCCCCGATCTGATCATCTTTTGTCTGACTTGTCTGGCCTTCCCACATTCCCTGAAGCAGGAAAAGAGAGTATCTAGTAATAGCCCTCAAATTAATATTGAATTTGCATAGAATTTTTTAAATGTATGTGACTTTCACATGTAACTTTCTTTTTCATATTTATTCCATCAACAAACACAGAGGGGTGAGAGATACTTTCTGTTAGCAAAGAGCCAACACTAACAGTCAGGCCAGTGCCACCTGACTCAAGGGCATTGGGGACATTTTATAGATTCTGGAGGGTTCTACCTAAAACACCAAAGGGCAAGATGTAAACTGGAGCCCACTCTGTTTCCCAACCGTGGTCAAGGAAGAATAGAATACCAAGAAGACTGAGGGGTGCCTGGGTGGTTCAGTCAGTTAAGCATCTGCCTCAGCTCAGGTCATGATCCCATGGTCTTGGGATCGAGCTCCACATTGGGCTTTCTGCTCCCTCTGCCTGCCACCCCACCCTTCCTTGTGCATGCTCTCTTTCTCTCTGACAAATAAAGAGAATCTTAAAAAACAACAACAACAACAACAAGAATACCGAGAAATTATAAAGAACAATGGAAGGGAGGGGGAGGGAAATATACAGATCATTTTTCCCTCCACTTTCCCAGGAGAAAAGTCACAGTGAAATTCAAGGAACAGGAGACTTGCATAGGATGACAAAATGGCCTCCGAAGAAAAGTGCTAAAATATTTATATATTAAAGGAAATTTTATATATTTATATATTTAAAAATGTATGTATTAAAGGAAATTTCCCATGGGGGGGAAATGGTGAGACCAGTCACCACAACCAGACACCTGTCTGTATTTTCACGGTGGCATTGCCACCGTTTGGCATTTCCCCATGGGTCATCTCCATACACGTGGGCAGCGTCTGTGTTTTAAGGGGCCAGACCATCTGACACATGTGAGGAAACGACATGCGTTTTACACGAGGCTTCAATTCCTAGGAAGGAATGGCTGGCTTTGTCCTTAATCTGCTCACCGAACTCTTTTTAATATTAATGTGCTATTTAAAAATGCATCATTTACCTCCAAAGTAGCTCGGTGGGCGGCATTAGAGCCCACGGGCAAGCCACGGGGCCCGGAGTGAAACCGCTGATTGCTGTTTATCACATGCCACTGCTGGCTCCCAAGGGTCAAAACTTCCAACACAAGTTGGCAGAGAGAGGGGTTTCCAGCTACTCCCTGGCGTTGAAATGCGTAGGATTAGTATGACCCAGGCCACCTAATTCTTGGAAAAACACTAATACAAGAATACTTATTTTTTTTTTAAGTCAAAACTTTGTGGTTCCTTCATTAGCGCTGTCACCCGTGCCTCCCATTAGAGCGCACCTTCGTGGCTCCTTTTCAGACCATCGTACCTGTGTTTTGTAACAGGCTCAAAATACTCTTTTTGTTTCTACAGAGGCAACACCCTGAAAGACACATTTCCAGTCGAATTTACGGGCCGCTTCTATTCCCACCTCCATCCCGTGCTGCTAAAAAATATAGGATTAGACTAGAGCCAGACAGATGCTATAACTACTATTGGAAAGAAATATAGATTTTAGTTGGGAAGCTAGAGACACCAAGATAGAACCATGAAAATGCGAGCTGAGTGGCTGGGCTTTAACTCAGCAGAAATACTTGTTCTATTTAGTGTTTGTTATTCTCAAATGGTAAATCTTAGAGAAAACAGCGCTAGAGAAAGTGAAACCAGAGGTTTATTATGAAAATGAGCACGGAACTGAAGACACGTTACGGGTCCCACTTAATTGCCTGACGGGGGCATAGCTAATCCAGCGCCGTACTGGGCGGAGGCTGGAAGCTGGATTCAGCACAGTTTGATCTGTTATCTTCCCCCGAATATTCTAGTGCTGTTTTGTTTAGGGGGTGTTTCCACCTCCCTCTCACATAAACAGTGCCCAGAAATCATGTTGTTTTATTAAGAGTAGGGACTGAAAGAAAAACAAATTTGTGTAGCATAGTGCACGGTTATTCTTCCCTGTGTTTGTAGACTAAAGTAAGCAGACGTTTTCTTCAAAAAGTAGGAAGATGGCTCAGCCTCTGTCAGAGCAGCGTTGTTCGTTCATTCACGTATTCACCTAATCACAGATAAAGCATTTACTGAGCCTGCATTACGGGGGCTGAGTTATCAAATGAGATTGAGACAGAGTTCCTTAACCTGCCCCATTGCTTGTGTGAAAGCTCCGGGGGTTCACAATTGCCCCATTATTTACCCCTCCCTGAACGCATGACTTTTCCACGTGACCTTGGAGTTGCCTCTCCCTCTCCCTGAGTCCAGCCATATGGCTTATTTGGCCAAAGGGATAATTACAGATATGGAGCAACCAGAGGCTTGAGGGAGCGAATAATTGGACTTGCTCATTCTTTTTTTTTTTTTTTTTTTTACTTTATTGAGGAATAATTGACAAATATAATTGTATATATTTAAAGTGTACCGTGTGATGATTTGGTATGTGTACTTAGGGAATGATCGCCAACAACAAGATAATGAACACATCGATCACCTCACCGGGTTAACTGTGTTTGTATGTGTGGTGAGAATACTTCACGTCTCAGAGCACCCTTCAGGTGTTCAATGCCATATTAGTGACTACAGTCACCGTGCTGTACTTTATGTCCTGAGAACTCCTCATAACCTGAAACCCTCTCACCCACATGGGTCACACATATGTATGCTGCCACATGCATTCTGGGTGTTTCTTTTGGCCAACATGGCCATCAGTGAGCACTGGTATCCCTCAGTGGATGATTTTCCAAATGAGTATCAACACATGGAACTATTTTTCCTAACCATGGGCTTTCGAGGCTTACCTTCACCTGTCTCTGGCTCTCAGCCTCAGGTAGCCCTTGCCCAAAGGTTTTTCGTGGGTCCCCTGATTTTGCTGTATAGAGCTATCTTCTCAGGCTAACTAAATGAGTGGAATCAAATGCATATAACTTGATTTGGCATTAACCTTTTCAACTAATTTAGATATTATTTAGAAAGATTAATATTGTGAAGAATATTAATTATGAGGAATATTAATTAATTAATATTGATTAAAAGTCGCATATGTCGTCATGCCTATGATCAACTGGGCATCAGACTCTTGATCCAAAAAGTAACCTAATAGATGACACGGGAAGCAGAAAGTTGTTTCAGATATCCTATAACAACAGTGCCTGGCCAGGGAATAAGAATAACCATACACTTCCAATTGCCTGCACATAGAATTTGACAATTTTAGATCTCACAAGTCCTGGAAAATTATCTCCAGATCTGTGGTCAGTTTTAACAGGTGATAAAAATTAAAAAAAGAAAATTGACCTCAAATTGGCAAATCTGAGACTCTTGTTTAATATTTTCATTAGATTTTCAAAATTTAATTTCCTGTTAAAAACTTAAAGATGTGTCCTACCATCCAATTTCTCACCTATGTGATATTTGTGTGTGATAGTTTAATTTGCGAGTATTTAAAAATTTTTCTTGATAATCCGTTTGTCGATTTCAGGGCTTTAATAGCTACACTCAGGAAGAAAATAGAAAAAATTAAAGCCCAGGAATTTTAGAAAGATCCAGGTTCTCATTCTGCCCTAGGCAGGTATGGGCTACTGTTGGCCAAGTCACTTCACCTCTCTGAGCCTTGGCTGTCTCTGATGGATGCCTCGCTCAGAGGTGAGAAATAAATGAGATAAATACGTGAAGAGCTTAGTACAGTGTCTGGCAAATAGGAAACACTCAAAATTTGATAGCTATGTTAAGTCTCCACTCCCTGCCTCATCCTTAGTAATCTTGTGTCCAAGGGGCGCTGGGAGGGGGGACCCTCAGCAAATTCTAAGAACCACACGAGTAAAGTGTGTCGAATTGGCCTCCTGGAAAATCACATAAGAGCAAAGAAAACAAGATCGCAAACCCAGCATTGCACACAGGACTTTATCTCCACGTCAGAATGGGACGCCAGGAAGAGGCTTCATCGTGTGCTGAGATGCTCCAGGAAGGGTGCTGGAGGCATGAAGACTTTCAGCATCTGCTCCACAGAAAATGCCTTGTGTTTAAAAATAGATATCTCTGTGTATGTATATCTGGAAACCCGCAGAAGATAGCTTCAGACTCTCCTCCCTTGCCTCAGGCATGTGCACTCAGAAGTGTAGAGGAGGTCATGGGTATTACAAAGGCATCTGTTTAAGAAGTTATAAAGGGGGATGCAATCTGGGAAGGTGACTTGGTCAGGACTGAGTTCAAAATTATGATGTGTAGGTGGAGAAATTCTAGCAAGGATCTAAATCAGTTTTTCATCTTAACAGTTCTTTGGGATTTGTAGGTATGGGTTAACATTCAGCCATAAAATTATATTTCAGATATTATACAAAAAGTAATAGCACACAAATCTATAATCCAAAGCCTGCAAGTACTTCTGAAAACTGGTGTCTTGGGGCGCCTGCATGGCTTAGTCGGTTAAGCTTCTGACTCTTGGTTTGGGCTCAGGTCATGATCTTAGGGTTGTGAGATCGAGCCCTGCGTCAGGCTCTAAGCTGGGCATGAGCATGCTTGGGATTCTCTCTCTCTCCCTCTGCAGCCACCCCTTCTTAAAAAAAAAAAAAAAAGAAAAATGGTGTCTTATAATCTTTTACTATGAAACAAAAATGGAAATAATCAATTAATACTGTTTTGTTTTGTTTTGTTTTTGGAGAGGGGTGTCAATCAATTCAAGTTACCCCAGGATGGTTCATATTATTTACATGAAAGCAGAAACAGAAATAGCCCCAACTCTTGGTCCCTATTAATATTGTTCATATCAAACTGCGCGAGAGAAGTCATCTTAAGGATTTAAAATAATCACAGTGTCTGGGTGGCTCAGTCAGTTAAGTATGTGCCTTTGGCTCAGGTCATGATCCCAAGGTCCTGGGATTGAGGAGCCCTTATCAGGCTCCCTACTCCCTCTGCCTGCCACTCCTCTCTCTCTCTCTCTCTGTGTCAGATAAATAAAGTCTTTAAAAAGCAAAACAAAAACAAAATAATTGCTAAGAAGGGACACCAAAGCATGCATTCAGAATTTATTTCTATAACTGCAATGCATTGGGACATTGTATTAGTTACCTAGAGCTGCAGGGAAAATTACCACAAAATGGGAGGCTAAAACAACAGAAGGTTCTTGTTTCGCCATTTTAGAGGCCAGAAGTCCTATATCAGGTGGTCTGCAGAGCGATGCTACTCCAGAGGCTCTAAGGAAGAATCCTTCTTTGGGTCTTCCCAGCTTCTAGCACGTCCCAGAGATTTCTGGTGTTCCTTGTCTCATATCTGCATCACCCCGCTCTCCGCCTCCATCTTCAACTGGCTGCCCTCCCTCTGTGTGTCTCTGGATCTGGGTGTCCTCTCCTCTTCTTATAAGGACAACAGTCATATTCATATTTACAGCCCATTTGAATCCAGCATGATCTCATCTTAATGTAATTGATGACACCTGCCAAGACTGTATTTCCAAACAAAGTCACATTGTGAGGTCCTCGTAAACATGAGTTTGGGGAATGCTCTTCAACCCAGTCCAGACCCCCAAATCGAGATAACACTCCTCAGTCTGTCTTGTGTAAGGAAGTCAGTCAATATTTCTTAAGTGCACGGCATTGTTTGCAGTATAATTTGTTAGATGGGAGAGCCAAGGGTGTGGCTCTGGATACGAAACTTGCCTCTGGTTTGTTTTTCTGTTTTGTTTTCTTTATTCTCTCCTTTTTATTTTTTATTGTAGATTATACTGACATCATTCAACTTTGAACTTGATAGAAAGAAAACAAACAAAACCCCGATATTTAGCAAGAGATAAGGACACTTACTGCTTATTATGTCTCAAAATAACAGCCAAAGCAAAGTTTTGATGGAGAAGAACACATGTAACATTTTTGTTGTTTCTTCAATTCTTCATATGTGATGTTTATTTTATTACTGAAGGATTTGCTGGATGATGGAGAAAAGAGAGATAGAGGAAAGACAGAGCTAAACAAAGGTAACTTGAGATGGAAAAAAAACCAAAATTTTTTTGTTTTTTTCAGACACACACACACACACACACACACACACACACACACACACAGTCTATCTGGTTGAGTTATTTGATAGAAAGTAATATGTACCAAACATCTCTGTTTCCTTCCCACCTCTAGTCTGGACATTAGCGGTCCTGAGTTCAATTCTCACCTCCACCACTATATGACCATGATTTATCAACCTTTCTGTCTCTCTTAAATGAGGATAATTATATGTGCCCTATCTATCTTCCAAATTCATTGTGAAGATTAAATAGGATAACGAAAATGAAAGGACTTTCAATTCTAAAAGAAAAATGTTCTCATGACTGCCGAAATTATTATTCGATCCACTTGAAAACGGAATGGATATTCTTGGCAAAGCCTGAGATTTATTGCCTCCTCTAGCCTTATAAGAGTGGCTACCATTTATTGTAGCATTTATTGCTACAAAACACGATGCACATTGCTTTATATAAATTATTCCTAATTCTCACCATGACTCTGCAAAATCAACTTTATCATCCCTATTTTACAGAGAAGTCACTGAGAAGGAAAAAGACCGAGTGAGCACTATCCGGTCAACTCAAGCTGGAGCCTGAAAGTCACACAATTTGCAAGTGGCAGCGATTCTCTGCTAAAGTCAAGTTAGTTTTCCTTTCGCTCCCCTCTACTAAGATTCTCCTGGGATTTTTTATACACACACTCATCTGCATTGCCCTCCCTCTCCTCCATACCAAGGGTATTGAGTAAATTAGTCATTTGGTTTAAAAAAAAAAGTCAATCTCCACCATTATTAGATGGCACTTGGGCTTAATCAAAAGAATTGTTTGAGAGAATTTTTCGGTTTTCATCTGGTTATTAGTGAGCTCTGAGTTTCTGTGCAGATGGAATGAAAATGAACCAACAGTGTTCTCTACACAGTTTTGCAAACCTAAGTACAACCGTTTTCCCATTTAATCCCCAGCTTAGTGCTGGTGCTTGGTGATGACAAACAAGGGTTTTCCACTTGTTCCTCTGTTCCAGGTCAGCTGAGACCCAGAGCACTCGGGGACAACTGGTACCCCGCCAAGTTCATCAGCCTCTCCACTGCTGGGAACGGGTGTATGAAGGCACAGAGAAGATGGGGTTCAGGAAGACAGCACTGATCTCTAATTATTTTTTAGCCTCTCCTTTTGAATCTTCTGTTTTGCTTTATAATGTATATGTATAATGTATAATGCTTTATAATGTATCTAATTTATTAGCACCATTGTAGATATATTGGAAATGTGTGCTCAAAAATTTTTCCCTGGGGAGGGATATGATAAAAATGATGTTTGGAAGCTACTGATACAGAGCATTTGGCCCCAGGCACAGACTCGGATCCGTTTTTAGAACTCCTGGTATGGCCTGTTTTCTTCATAACCTCCGCGAGAGTGCTAGTCCTTTGGCTAAGTAGGATAAGAATGACGACAAGATTTCATTTGTTTTCCCTCCTGATCATATATCAGGTTTTACCCCAGAAAATGAATCAATGTATTTGTACCAAACACCTCATTCTTCACGGCTCACTCTAGGAGTAACGGTGCAAGGGGGACATATCTAAACGGAAAGGAGAATTGACAACAATCAAAAAAAGGCTCAGTTTCAACCGGCCTCTCTCACAGAGCAAACCAGAATCACAGCGCAGAATTCTAGAAGCTCGGAGCCAGAGAATAACCAGATAACACCGAAAAATTCACTCAAGCAATTATTTTTGATTAAGCCTATTTGGTGTCTAACAGCGATTGAGATGAATTTATTTAAACCAAATGACTCATTTTTAATGCTCGCTTTTCCAGTTAGTGACCGTTGTGACTCCCCACGTGACCCCAAGTCACCTTGGATTCACCTTAATTTCCTAAACAGGCATGCATATTCCGTTCATTATGCGCGAAGCTCTTTTTGCCGTGGTGAGCATTGTCTCACCTCCTCTTGACTTCTGTTAATCTGACAGCCACACAGTCCTGGCTCGGGGAATACTGCAAAGCATCTCCAATTCAATAGCATTTCTGTGGTCGAGGGGTTTTATGTAATTACAGAAGTTATGTAGTTGATTTGAATGTTCTATCCCTGTTGTGGAATTATGTCTGGACTTCATCCTAAAGGACCAGGAAGGGATTGTGTTTGTTTTGTTTGAACATTTCTTATCACAGAACTATGTTGGAGACAAACCCCAATGACACCAACATTCAAACGGCACCTTCCGATGTAATATTGATTTTATAAAACAACAGGGCACAGCTGCCAAGCTTCACTCTTGAATACAGAAGGTCTTCAATTCCCAACAAATTACCGGCGTTTCTACCAATTGACAAATTAGAGTTTCCTCCGAACGTCTCACAGTTCTTAATATTCTAGTCACCTTCCTCTTCAGCCTTCCCTCTTGAAATATGTGCGTGGGGAGGAGGAGGGAGCGAGAAAGTAGAGCATTTGCAAAATTGGAGTTAAAAAAAAAATCTAGATCAACTTTTATCCTTAGGCAAATTATGCACAGAGTTAAATGAAACCACTATATGTACTTGTAGATTGAAGAATCAGAGGTGGAGGAGGGGTCAGAGACACTGAGATCAAAGTTTCTGTTCTTTGAACAAAATCCCTTTGAAAAGCCCCCATGCCACCTACTCTGCTTGTTAATGTTTTGACTGGGAGTTGTCTAGCAGTGCCATCAGCAGCAGAATATTTTTCATACCATATTTGTTAAATTTTCTCTGTGCAGCTAGCTCTACTCAGCAGAGCACCAGATCCTCCGCCAGCTCTGTTCTGTGTCTCTTAAGGGAATATTTTTGTTAATTGCAAATATTTGATTGACAAACATAGGATGCAATTAGCAGTCAGGCACAGTAGGAATGTGCAGTGAACTGGATCCCTGAACCAACGGATCTCAACTCTCTCAGCTTGATCTGAAATCGACTAGAGCATTTCAACCATATGTTTGCCTCAAACTTCCTCTTTCCTGTGAACGTTGTTATTTCCCCAAACTAGCTTCTTTTCACGTTGGTTCACCGAGGGAGCTAATTCCTCTCTGATCAGGCCAAATAAAGAAAGAAAATTCTTCACAAGTTTCAGTCTGGTGGGGCTCTTTGACCGTGGTGGTAAAATTAATGTGGACAAGATTATACATGCCAGTTGTTCCTCTCCAAAGCCCTGGGTGGAAAGAGAGGCTGACCTCTTTTGAATTCAAGCATTTTTTTTTTCAAAGCTATTTAAAACAACCTGGCACCATCTGATTATCTTTATCAATTACATTCTGCTTCTCTCTACCTACAGCAGGATGAGTCCTTTGTTTTGGCTTCTTGCAGGACAGGAAGTTCTGTTTTTTTTTTTTTTTTTAATATTTTATTTATTTATTTTGACAGGGAGAGAGAGAGACAGAGAGAGAAAGAGATCACAACTAGGCAGAGAGGCAGGCAGAGAGAGGAGGAAGCAGGCTCCCCGCCGAGCAGAGAGCCCGATGTGGGGCTCAGTCCCAGGACCCTGAGATCATGACCTGAGCCAAAGGCAGAGGCTTTAACCCATTGAGCCACCCAGGTGCCACGAAGTTCTGTTTTTTAAAATAGACGGTCATTATGAAAGGTATTCCTTATGCCACAAAGCAGTTGGAGGTGGTGAGAAGTCTGATACTATCAGATATTCTAGAGCCCTCTCCTCCTCGGGGAATTAATTAAAACTCACAGAATTTGGGGAGGGAGGAAGGGACCCTCAAAGCCTTAAATCCTGGCCTTAAAAGTCTCAAAATGTAAGCTGTTTTCATACCTATATGATGTAAAACAGCAGAAAGTTGATAAAACTGAAACAATCTCATCGAACCAGGTTCAGAGTGTCGAATCCTGAGTTGCCAGTTTCTTTTCACTGACTGACACCATTCACGTGCATTTGGGGGGATGGGATACACACTCTGAGTTGCTCTCTCTAAACGATAAGCAAATAGATGTGAAGGCTGTGGATAAAGAGATAAGAAACCTCTCAAGGCTGGAGGACAGCATACTGCATGCTTAGGGACACCCCGCAAGTACCTGGCACATGATGTGGGGCCTTCAAGGAAGATGGGGAACCTGAAGCCCAGGGAGATTTTAAATTAGTTCAAGGACACACTGGAAGTGCTCGGTGATATGGAAATATAGGGCAGGAATCCTGACATGCAGCCCATGAAACCAGAATGCTTGTCAAGTCTGTCAATTATAATGTGCCACACTCCAAATAAAGCTTTAAAAACGGGCATCTTAAGGCTGCAAGGCGCCACTGTGGTTCATCCTGACCACCCTCCTTCCACTAGAAAAGCTGCGATTAATTTTTTAAAAGTGGCAGTCTGCTCCGAACATACAAATAAACGGTGTTATCCGTGTTTGGAATATAAATAAAACTGTGGACAAGCGAAGGAGGAATCTGGACAAATAAAAGGACAATCTCATGTTGTCTTGCTCTTCGCTTTTTTTTCCTTCCTGGAATGATCATCCTAAGCTCTGTGACCATGAAAATATTACAGGGGATGGATCAGGCTCAAGGTGAGAGGATCGACATCGTGGGCTTGTGGGGCGCCTCTGTGACTTCTGCCCATTAGTCAAGACCGTGTCTAAACCCACCATTTGTCCGGGGGGTCCTAGATCTTTGGAATCAGACAGATTTAGAGGTGGAGGGGATCGGAAAGGAAAGCCACCCACCCAACAGATGGGGCATCCGAGGCGCAGAGAACTGGTACATGCTTTGAACAACTGGAAGACACTGCCCAAGTCTGCTTCTGCATGGACTGGTGGTTTTAGCCTCATGATTCAGAAAGGGTAGGGACAAAGGAGAAATCGACGCAAAGCAGAATAAATCAAAGCAGCTACACAGGTACGGGTGGCCAATTAGGTGATGGTTTTCTGAGACGAACATTTTGCAAGAAGGGGTGGGTAAGGGAAAGGGAGGTGTGCTTTTCCAATTAGAAGAGGATTATTCCTCAGATGGTGGGCCATAACCAGCTTTCTTTCTTTTTTGAGGGGCTCGATCTCACAACCCTCAGATCATGACCTGAACGGAAATCAAGAGTCAGGACACTTAATGGACTGAGCCCCCCAGGCGCCCCACCAGCAGCTTTCTGATAGGACGTCAAAAACCACATCTGGTAGGATTGCTACATTTTTAAGGTGTGTATTCACCTCTTGTACTGTCTTCAGACAAGACCGCTTGCCCTCAGGGAATCAAGTTTCTTTTCAGACTTTTCTCAGTTTGCAGTTTGTTTGCTAAAGCTCTGGTCTCCGCAGGAGTTCACAGCCAAGATTTTAAAGGCCTTGTATGTAGGGAGTTCTTTCTTTTTTCTTTACGGCCTTCTTAGGGGGTCTCTGCCACTCTACCAGAGCTTCTCAAACTTAAGTGCACATCGGAATCTCCTTCAAGGCCTGTTAAAATGCAGATTTCTGGGCTTCCCTCTCCCCCACCCCCAGACTTTCTCCATCAGCAGGTTTGCTGTGCAGCCCAGGAATCTGCATTTCCAACAGGTTCTCAGAGGCTGCTGATAATGCTGACCCGGGGATCACACTTTGAGAACCACCGCTTTGTATATAGAAGCAATGCTCAGTGTATGATATTGACTAAAAAATTCTTGACTTCAGCTGTATAGCCGTAGGTAATAAAAGAGTCAGAGAGTGAAATAGTGCCCGGCATGTACTAGCTGTTGAATTAATATTTTTGATTGATTGACTTGAGGCTTGCTGTCACCCTCTATTTGCTTATATAGGCCCAACACACAATTTATGGTGCTGAACAGGTTCCAAAACATTTCTCTTTTGGCCACACCCCAGGCTGAATTCAAATTGTGGCAGTCTAACTCTGTGAAACTGGGGAGCTTTCCATTGTCTAACATTTCTAAATAGGGCTTCCTCAGTTACAAACTTGGAGGAAAGGGGGATATCCTGAAGATGAAATAAAATAACTTTTTTTGCAATTCTTCTCAGCACAGTGGCTGCACGCAAAAATATTCATTTTTTAAAATATAACGACCAAGGAAAATAAGTTTTCTGTAAGTAACAGAGGCGAATAGGAGGCATTCTTTAAAATAAAAAGTGCATCTTAAGTTGGGCCTTACAGTCCAGTTCTCTATAGAAAATCTACATGTAGCCTGTGTACCGATGGGACTCTGCTGTGGGGGAAAAAAAAAAGGCATCCCCTGCACTAAAAAATATTTTTATTAGAACATTTGATGCAGTTAATCAGTTCGTTCTAATTTATGGGGAATCACTAAATGGTTTAATGGGTAGGCACATAACGAATAAATAATGGGAAACTTTAAAAACCAGTGTACTAAGTGGCCCAGATGTTCATCAGCTGTTTAGAAGCCTATACACCTGTGGCTTGGTATTAAAGAGTGAATAATATTCCATGTACCTTTGTAAGTCTCCTTGCAGAAATATATTTTAAAAATCTTAAAGAACAAGAGTCTAAAAAGAACGCATTGGAACAGGCTCACGGTTAGGTTTGACATATGTTGATATTCTTCGAGTCAGATATTTATACCTTTGGTTCTTTATATAAAGAAGAAAAAAGACTCATTTTCTAAATGAGTTCCCATCATTGAACGAAACTGGAAGAAAAAGTAGATGATGCAATTCCATGTAACAAATATACTATATATGTATTTATTTTAATCTAACTTACATAAAAAAAAAAAAAAACTAATGTGGTTCTTACTACGTTCCAGGCATTATTTTAAGTGCTTTACAAATATGCATCCATTTGATCCTCAAAATAGCCCTCTGGGATAGATATCATTAACATCAGCCCCATCGAGCAGTTAAGTGCAGCACAAGTAAACTAATAAAATTGCCGCAAGTCAGAGAGCTAGTGAACGGCATGGGCAGGATTCGAACGTCGGCCATCTGGTTCTGAGTGCCTGCTCACTGCGCCCTACCTTCTAGTCACCCACCAAGCGGTCAACACTGGACTGGATGGTGCGAGGGAAAAGTGACCCTGGCTTCGTGGAATCTACAACCTCTGGGATTAAGAACGTTACCCGAGTTCATGAAGTGACAAATGCCAGTGTTTATGGTGTATAGAGAGAGGCCACAAACTAGGGGAACCACAGATCAAATAGGGCTTGTGATGTTTTATTTGGCTCATATAACATTTTGAAATTTTTGAGCTACTGGTTTAATAAGGAAATATTTATTTTAATATTCCAGATTGTTAGCTGTGAAAAACTTTGTTTTAGAAATGCTCTGCCCCAGTATCTACATGAAACAATCAGATGGCACTAAATCCTCTCCTGTTTGCTCCAATCCCTGGCAGATACTCACACAAGACATTCACACACATGCATGCCAACTAGTTTGCTTAGCCCCTGAGCCGACCCGAATAAACACACATATATATACATATATACATTATATGTCCTATGAAAGCGAAGTGGGGAGCCGTGAGGAAAGTTGGTGCCTGGAGTATTTGTAGAGGCCCAAGAAACAAAATGTTATTTGCACTGAACTTCAAAAGAAGAGGAAGACAGTTGTGGTAACAACTGTGGTTGTAACAAGACTTGGATAAACCATCTGATTCCTCCTGATACCCTAGGCTGTGTCCATATAAAATATCTTCTAAATTCAACCAAATATTGAATCACCATTACAGTTTTCTGATACTCGTTTTTGTGGTGATTACCATTTAGCTAGAGTCAAAATATTGTTGCCTGAATAGTGAATATTGTTTATTCACTAAAGCATTGCTAATCTTATTTCTCTGCACTGGAAGAGAGCTCCCTCTAAAATGCTCGCTGCATGAACACAGAGATCTGTTTGTTCTGATCAGTGGCATATTTCTAGAACTAACACTGTGCCTGAAACATCAGAAGAACTCAATAATGTGAGAGAGGGAGTGGGGGAGAAAGGGAGGGAGAGAAGGAGGGAGGGAAGGAGGAAGGAAGGAAGGAAGGAAGGAAGGAAGGAAGGAAGGAAGGAAGGAAGGAAGGAAGGAAGGAAACCATAGCATCTGATGATTCATTTACCTGTGAGCCTTCTCCCTCACTTCTAGGCATGAGTAATAGCTGCTGACCACAGGCAAGAAGAGTACAAGAACTTAGGGGGAATTGTAAAGCTGTACAAGCTCTTTCCGTGTTCACTAAAGGTCAAATTTGTAACTTGTTTTAAGAATCAGACAGAGCCACAGTTTCTCAGGGTGTGGTCCCTAGACTGGCTATGTCCAAATGAAGCTGAAAATGTCAGCTCCCCCTGCCCCACCCCGGATCTAATGGCACATGGGAAACATCATTTCCCCGTGATAGGTAATTCCTTTATACACAAAACTCTGCACACCAGACGTTGGTAGAACCATCATTCCGTAAAGGAGAGGGCTTAGCATCTCAAGCCTGTGAGTCTAGAATCACAAGATTCACACAATCCAATTCAATTCAATTGAGGTAGAAATTATACAGTGGCTTTGGAATAGACATTAAATCAGTCTCTCACTTCCTGATTCAGCTGACCTTCTACCTGGCTGGTGAGTGCTTTGTTAATATAGGTTTATGTTACCATGTCTCTGCCACTAAAATCCGTCAGGCCAAAGACTAGTAAATTGGTTGCTTTATTTATTTGTTTGATGTAACTAGGAAGCATGCTTTACTATGGAAGTTGCAAAATTTTGTTATATTTGACTGATGCTATGATTTAAAAATGAATTTGCATGACTTTATGGGCATGCTTGTGCTCAGCTGGGCCACAGATTTCGTCACTTCCTACTACATTTCACCAGGCTGTTTGACACACTTAGGCACAACTCTACTCAGTATGGTACCCTGAGTCCAACCATTTCTTACCATCCTAGCCCAAGCCATTATTACCTCTTACTGAATTACTGCTATAATATAATTATTGGTCTTTCTGCTTCTCTCTTGCCCCCTTAACTCTATATTCTCCACCCATGGGCCAGATGATCCTTTGAAAACAGCTCAAAACCCTCTCGTGGCTTCCCATCTCACTGGAATGAAATCCAATGTTCTTACCATCGGATTCATTTATGCTGTTTACAAAAAATATATACAGCTCCCTGCTTAATGGACACATGGTAGGATTATACTCCTGCCCACAACTGTCCATTCTCTCCATCCCTACCATCACTGAATGTGGCCGTCTGACTAGATCTGGCCAATGACTGGTTTATGTAAGTAATGTGTCCCTTTGATGGGACATTCATTGCTGACAGGAGACCCTTTGAAGATTTTTTTCCCTCTGCCACTATGAGGGGCAATTCCTGAGAGGGGCTTCTCCCTGCGCCCCCCCTTGCTTCCCAGGATGAGGCTGACATATTACAGAGCCTCCATACTACCTGTGGTAGACATGGTATGAGAAAGAAAGAAAAAAATTCTCCCTCGTATTTGGCCACTGAGACTTCGGGATTGTTACCCCCACCATGATCCTGCATATCCTGATTGCTATTTACTTTTATCTCTATGGCCCACTATGATCTAACCCCCACTGAGGGGGTTCCCTCGAGCTCTTCCCTTACCTTTTTCCCTTTCCCATTCTGTTCTGCTACACTCACTGTCCTAGAGTATATCAGCTTAATTTCCAGCTTGGGATCTTTGCACTATTCAAAAATGCTTTATGGCTCTATCTTTATATGCTGCCTTACTTCATCCAGATCTTTGCTCTACTGTCTCCTTCTTACAGAGGATGTCCCTATGTGTCTAAAATAGCATCCTTTATTACCTTCTTTATTCGTCCCTTTTTTAGTTTTCTCTGTACCTTCCATAGTTCTTCTTTATCATTTTACATTCTGTCTCTGAAGCCAACATATAAATTCTCTGAGGGTGGGAATGGTTTTTTTTGCTCACAGATGTTTTCCCAGCACCTTGAACAGTGCCTGGAGTAGAGGATTACTAAACATTAATATTTGTTGAGTGAGGGGCACCTGGGTGGCTCAGTCCGTTAAGCGTCTGCTGTTGGTTCAGGTCATGATCTCGAGGTCCTTGGATCGAATCCAGTGTCAGGCTCTCTGCTCTGTGGGGAGCCAGGTTCTCCCTCTGCCTGCCGCTCCCCCCTCAGCTCAGGTGCTCCATCTCACTCTCTCTCCCTCTCAAATAGAGAAATAAAATCTTCAAAAAAAGATCTGTTGAATGAATGAGTTTTTCCGGGCATATCACCTAACCATCAGCGTTCTCACCTGAAAGCATGGATGAACAGGGCTCCCGACTTACCCATAAGGCTAAAATACGCTTTTAGAAGTCTACAGCAAATGTGCTTTATGGTCTCACCACAATGCCAGGTTCATTCACGGAACTTTTCCTGTCTAAGGCGTCAAGAAGAAACATCCTAACAATAAATGACGCATCCGAGACCAGTGGATTTGGCTTCCTTGGTTCCTTGGGTTTTTATATCCTCACTCTTATGCTTTCCATTGCAAGAATTTCAGAAGACACGGTGAGAGCCAGCAGGCACTGGAACGCTGCACACGAAGTCGAGATCCTTCCCTCTTCTCAAAAGAGGATCTGCTTATCATTTATCTTGAAAGCACCAGCAGAGTTTTGCTTTGTCATACGAAGTTTATTGATTCTTTTATAGCAGGCTTGTTTGAAAATTAATTTGGAATTTAAGCAATGACCTCTTTGAGAAATAGTGAACATTTAATTTTTTATGCTGAGCTTTCTGAACATTTAGTAATGGGGTATGAGTCACACTGAAATAGAAGCTTCATTTTCCACTCTGAATTTTACACAATACAATTTTACCTATAAAAGACAGCACATCTCAGTAAACTCTGGAAATGTAAATTTATAATTTCCCCCTTCTTAGAGTTGGTCATACAATACAATTACCATAAGAAGATTGCTTTAAACATGCAATTATAAATATGGCATGATTCTATAAATTATCTGTAATTTATTTATAAATCTTCTGCTAGGGCTAATGTTTAACACACGCACATACTTTTTTATATTCCCTTTCCCTTCAGTTCTGTCATATCATTAGATAAATATACTTAATGAGGGTTTATTATGGAAATAAAATAATCTAAACAGCATTGTATGGTCTACTGTATTATAAAAGAGTTATTTTAAAAGCCTATTAAAGTCCCTGCTTGGGTTTGTCCAAGTTTGTGTGAGTGAGGAATGATAACCTAGAAGAAAATTCCCATTTTGATTATTCAATCAAATATTCTCTTGTATTATTCAATCAAATCAGCTCTCTTCTCTTTCTGCTACTCCTTGTCTATAAGTCACAGTCGGATAAAACTGTAAGTCAAAAGAATAATTACTTCTTTATGACACTGCCAGAGGTATTAAAAAAGACCAGGTGGCGTCAACTTCTTCATGCACCAGAAAGGCAGAAGAAAAACATACTTCGTCTATAAATGACTGCTTTGAGGTCTAAGTATCAGTTTTTGGTTTTTTTTCTTTTAAGAAATGTGTTAAGAATTTGTAGCTAGAATTTGCAAGGTGTATATACATCACAGGCAGATCTGATGCGGTATCGTCATCAAAGAGGGATACTTTATTTATTTATTTATTTTTTAAAGATTTTATTTATTTGACAGAGAGAAACACAGCGAGAGAGGGAACACAAGCAGAGGGAATGGTAGCGGGAGAAGCAGACTTCCTGCAGAGCAGAGAGCCCGATGCGGGGCTCGATCCCAGGCCCCTGGGATCTGACCTGGGCCGAAGGCAGACGCTTAATGACTGAGCCACCCAGGCGCCCCAAAGAGGGATACTTTAAACTTCCTGACAAAAGGGCACTTCAATTTTGATTTATAAAATGGGATTAGTGGGGCACCTGGCTGGCGTCCCACTCTTGGTTTTGGCTCAGATCATGATCTCAGGGTCATGAGATTGAGCCATGTGGCAGGCTCCATGCTCAGTGGGGAGTCTGCTTGAGATTCTTTCTCTCTCCCACTGCCCCTACTCTGCTTTCTCTTTCTCTAAAATAAATAAGTAAAATCTTTTTTAAAATGGGATTCCTCCAATAAATAAGGCAAAGCAGACTATTAATGACATTTTTATATTACAGAAAGGACTTAATATGCCCAATCCCAAACTATTTAATGTAATTCACCCACTTTACAATGCTCTCCAAATAAAACAAGCAAACATCAAACTAACCCCCATGACCTGAGTTCTGGGGTTCTATCTTAACCATTTCTGAATCCTTAGCACCTATGTATACCCTTCACCTACCAGCTGCTAATTAGGATCCTGTATACAAATGATATACAAGTGACCAATCACCAGAAAGGCATTAGAACAAAGATGGAGGGGAACTCAAAAAAATTCTCCTGGGATCCCATACTATGTGTATGTACCTACATACGTGGATAAAGATGGTCAGAGACAAAAAGGAGCAGGTAATGTTGGAAATGTTTTAGGTTTAAATCACAGATGATCCCAATGTGTGTCTGATTCACAAGGCATTAGGATCCCATAGTGATAGCATCTGGACAGGTGACTGTATTTTTTCCCCTTACTTTTTACATAGTCTTTTAAGGACAACCTAGGGCAATGAAGAAAACCTTCTCCCTTTAAAAACAACATTTTTAAGCAAAGCTTGCATTACCTCCCCTAGAATAAAATCTTACTCAAAATTTTAACAACCCCAGCATATAAAAAAATAAAAGTACAAATGGAAGACCCACTCTGCTGGTTTCACATTACTCAACACCTATGTATTCCCCATGGCAGTGTCCAAGGTCTTTATAGGGAACCTCAGGGCCCCCACTTAGAAAAGCAGAAGTAACTCAGATCCATAGGAAATGCATAACTTTCAATTGTACCCAATAGATGTGTGTGTGTGTGTGTGTGTGTGTGTATGTATCTTGATGGTGCATTCACTAAATAAAGAAATAAATATTATATATTAATATTAAATGTGTACTATATGTTTGTCCAATTACTTTTTTTGTTGAATTATTTGTGCAGATCTAGATAAATAGACCACTCTTAAACTGGTTGGTTAGGACAAATAAAAAAGATAGAAACCATAATTTGGTTCCATATTGTGACTGTGGAAAAAAAGGAGTGATAGATTTTTCCTCTATTGGACATATTTTCAGAATTATGCGTGGGGATTTATGTGAATACCCCATGCCATTTATAACGGTGCTACAAATAACAAGGATTATGCTCATTAGCAAACACTGCTAATTTTCTAAAGGAGAATGCTAGGCAGACATGGCAAAATGAAGGTCTCTTTTAGGCAGAAGAGACAAACCTGGAAATGGGAATGAATATCTTGGTCCTGTGACTGTTTAGTGTGGTGTTTCATGAGAGGGAGTGGGAGAGAGAGAGAAATGATGCATCGTATAATATCTTACGAGCACCACAAAGAAATCTGATGTTCATCTTAACCAGACACAGCTATGATTTTGCCATCTAGTTTCTCAGAAATATTCATCGTATCTGAAGAACTTTCCACTCTGAGAAACCAGGGCCACATGTGACAGGGAAGAGAAGGGAACAACAACAACGTCTTTTTCCTCTCTAACACTAAGTTTGGACAAAAAATTGACATGAAGGAAAGACAAGCTTTTTATAAGGAATTAAAACTTAGTCGTCAAGTTGCCCTCGATTTTCCTCAATCCCCGTCTTACCCCAATTTTCTCATCGGTAGCGCTTGTGGTGCTTGCTGTTGTTTTTCTTAAAGATAATTTTTGCTTCTAAATACTGAGAAAGAATAATCAGGTGCTCGAGGAGTGGTGTCTCCGTTCGTCTCCCCGCACGTGACTGCTTTCTGTCTGGGGCTTTGTCCTGGTGCCTCCAGAGCAGACTTCCTGGGCTTTCTTTGTTGTCCTCACCTGATAAATAAACAGCACAAAATTACTGAACTTATTATGGTAATTGAGAGAAGGAAACGGAATGCTGAGCCTGTCCCACCCCCCACCCCCCCACGATTACACTGCCATTGCCAAAGTTGGCTAAACCTGGGCTAACCTCAGCCGCTCCTGTCACGTCGGCCCCTCGCCTGCGCCCCCCCCTCCTCCCACAGCCCCCCACCCTCCTTGATGATTGTTCTCTGTCCATCTAGAGCCGGGTGTCAGTTCATTTAGATTTACATCAAGTAGTAAATTAAAATAATCACTCAGCAAACACTCTGAGCTCAGTTTTCCCTTTCAGTCAGGAGTTGCGCGAGCTGCTTGAAGCATTCAAGCAGAAAATATTGCTGTCTAGATATTTGTCCTCTGGGTGATAAAGGAGGCATTGTCTTGGGACCCACTCAGGCCTCGGAGCCGATCGTCGCTGTGCATCACAGCTGTGAAGTGCGCTTTGTTATGTGTCTGAGGACTCGGGTTCAGGACCTTGTTTCTCTTGAAATACCAGACTGATCAGAGCTGCATATGTTCGGGGGAAAGCAGGGGTCGGTGGTTCTCTGTCCACATTTTTACTAGATTATTCTTGGACAGAACTCTGGGAAAATACCCTGCAGCCTAAACCATCCCAGGAGTTTTGCTTTGTTTTAATTCATTTCCTTTCTTTCTCTTTCTTGCATCGTTCGTTTTTATTTTTTTTTTCCCCTCCTTCATATTCTGCATTGTTACAGTCCTAGAAAATGCTGGAATTTATCTGCATGAGTCAGAAACAAAGGCTCACGGCACTGCTTTGAACCCAGTGCCATAATGTACCAAGTTATAAACCTGTTTCTTTGTGCTCTCATTACAGAACATCTATCTGCCCGTTTAGAAATCAAAATGCAGAGTTCGGTCACCTGGGATGAAATATAGGGTGGGCTAAAGAGGGTTGTTTTTTTGTTTTTGTTTTTTTAAAACATTTGTAAATGATCAATGGAATCTTGAAACAAAACAAGGAGTCCATGGGGGCGAAAGAATTGGGAGTTTTTGATCGGAATGAAAATTATTTCTAGAAAAGATACAAATTATCCTTTGTACATTTCTAAGCCATTGCATTTTTATTATAGCTTTTTTTGTAGGTGTGTTATTGCTAAGAGTGTTTGAAGGAGGAAAATATTTGTTGCTCTAAGTAGTCAGAGAAAAACATCAAATGATAAGGAGCGTGGTGGTAGGCATCTGAAGGCAAATCGAAATTTTTAGTCAATTATCTGAATTTTTCCAAATTGTTCCACGTGCTTGGCTAATTGACTGCTGTTATCAATTTTCGGCCAGATATTTAGCGTCATATTATGCTTGTATCTAAGCCAAGGTATCCAAAGGAAATGGGATACTTGATACATTTCTGATGTCCGTGGTGGGGCAAATATACAACTTCAATTATAAATTTCTCTATTTGTACACAAAAATGGAAGTCCTGTAATTAGCAGAAAAATCACTATGAAAGAAATGGGATGGACACGTATGTATTTACACATACAAACGTATGGTCACACACGACTGCCTTATGAAGGAATGACTTCATATTCTGGAATTAAAATGCATTCTCCTCGGAGGTGTTCTCAGTCAGGGGCTCCCTCCCTGTCATGCCACCACAGCAGCCGCAAGGCTCACCCTTCGGACCATAGGAATCTTTCCAGTAAAGTTGTATCTGCAAGAATAAGAGGTATCATTGCACTTGCCACGCTAAGCCCTCAGATCATGCCAAGGCCTGTCCAAGTGGAATCACCAGACCAGACAGTAAGATCATAGATTGATTCTAGTCATATACATATTATAATTTGTTGTCTTGTCTCTGGTAGGTACCGCTTTAGTTCAGAATTCAAGGTTGAAGGAACAAAACCAGAATATTTGGTTCTGATTTGCTTGGCCTCTAGGGTCAGATAGCCTTATTTGATTCTCTGCCCTACCGATGACGGCTGAGTAAGCTTGGGCAAATTACCTAGCCATTCTGTACCACGATTTCTCCGGGGATACAATGGGAACATTATCCATACCGATATGTGCATCATTTGGTTATTAGAAGTATTTCGTGAATAATTCACATTAAGTGCTTAGAATGATGTCTGGCACACAGCAAATATTCAACAAAATTCTATTAACAATAGAGAAATAAAAATAATGATCCCCACATGTATATAAGTAATCCTAAATCTAGGAAATACAATTTGGGTTGGATAGATATGTCCTAGGTTTTCTCAGATTGATGTATGTACATCAGAATGAGGTTGTTCTGAATTAGAATCTCATTTCAGCCATTTACTAACTGTGTGCACGAGCAAGTTATTTAACTGCTCTAGGTTTTATTTTCTGTGTAATAAGATAACATCCACCTCACAGAGTTGTTGTGAACATGAAAGTAGAAGGTGTCCAGAAGCTGCTTAGCATAACGCAGAAGCAACAAGAAGGCCTCTAAGGTATGCAGGACCCTAGACCAAACAAACAAGCACACAAAACCCAAAACAACAACAACAACCTCTCCATATAACCACTTAAATATTACTATAAAATTCGAGGACCAGTCGTTGACATTTTAGAAAAATGGGTAGAGAAGAAAAATTGAGGCATTTTTTTCTTGTGCAATCATTGTGTATGAAAATCCTTCAGTGTCCAAGCTCTGTTTCTTCCTGCTCAGGTACAGGAATCTTTACTTCATGATTTGCTTGTTTTTATTCTTTTATATTTTAATTTTTAAAATTTCCCGTTTCTGACTACAATCACAACTCCCACCATGAAAAAAGAGTCATGCTGTTTGTTATTGTTTATAATGCCATGACTCTTCCCTGGTACCCTTTTTTTTAAAAAGATTTACTTATTTTAGAGAGAGATTGAGAGAGAGCACAAGTTGGGGGAGGGACAGTGGGAAAAGGAGAGACGTAGACTCAGAGCCCAGAGTGCAGAGCCAGACATGAGGCTCAGGGCTTGAAGCGGGGCTCAGTTTCATGACACTGAGATCATGACCAGAACTGAAAGCAAGAGGTGGATGCTTAGAAAAAATAAAATAAATAAAATAAAATAAAATAAAAATAAAATAAAATAAAAAAGAGTTGGATGCTTAACCCATTGAACCACCCAGGTGCCCCTTCTGGTACCATTTTTAAATGTTAGTGACAAAATCACTTATGTCACCTCATCATCCACTGTGCTGCCTGTAAATACTGGCTTCCGACAATTCTCTCAAAAGTTGTTTCTGTGCCTCATTGATGAAAAGCACGAATGTAAGTCTTGCCCAGAGTATGCAAAATAATGTAGAAAATACCTTGTTCTCTGATCATGTTAAGTTACAGTGCAGAATTCTATAGTCGACACGCAGCGCAACCTATCTACCAACTGTGCTTTCTCTTGAACCAGCTAGGCTGTAATCATTACATTCTTTGAATGTGATCCCTTTCACTATTGTCTGCACCCCTGTCTTTCACACACATCCATGGGTAGGGAGGATAAACAAAGGACAACCAGCTGAGCAAGAATGGTCCATTTGCATAAGAATTGTCTGTCCTTGGACCGGCATGGCTTAAACCTACCTAGGATAGTATGATGTGAACATATCAATTAATCAACGAATCAGAAAATTAATGCGAAGGACCTATTGGCGTTGTGGAGAAATGATCTTGGAAGCCTTCAGAGGAGATAGCTGTGGCCACCTGGAAGCACGTCTGACACATGGCACAGAGCCTGTGGGACGGATGGGGAAACTTCTTCGAAAGCCAACAGTGATGGTGGACACACTGGGTTAGTGACATCTGTAGTTGTCCTCACTGCCCTTAGGTATTGTAGACTGAGGATGTCACTGTGGTTGGTCAGAACATGGATGGGTGAGAGTTCACACAAGGGCCACACAAGCCAAAGGCTGGCAGAGGACTGAAGGTAGCCTACAGTCCTAAATTCCTCCTGTGCCTGACTTTAGAGTCATACCGTTCTGACGTGATAGCCCCAAAGAAATGTTGCACTGACCAGCAGGGGAAGTCCAGCCTCCTGGAATTGGCTGGCTGTGTGGCCCCAGGACGGCCCAGGTTGACCCCACAGGCTTAAGCCCCAGAGCTCCTAGGGCATCTGGTTGACCCCGAAATTGCTGGGAATGTCATACAGGTCAGGACTCAAAGGATCTCATCTGGGACTCAGGCAGACCTGCTGACATGGCCAGAGAGAGACTTAGAAATATTTGAGGGAGTCACCTTGTGGCTGGAATGGGATTTTCTCTTCAGGTAAGGAAAGAGAAAGAGTGACTTTCTTTTCAAAGTCTCAGGTACAGGAATCTTTACCTGTAAAGATTAAAGATTTAAATTAAATCTTTAAATTAAAGGATGGGCATATGAGGCAGAGGCAAAAGAAAGGGAGAGGAATACACATGGCAAACAGTGGAAGAAAACGCAGGGAGTGGGGTGTGGGCTTGGGCAGGAGCTTTGGAGGGCACTGAAGCAGATGCAAATAGAGACAAAAGTGAAACTGGGAAGTCAGTGGAGGCCAGGTTTTAAGAGTTTTGGGTAAAAAATATATCTCTGTAATTTTAGGGGCTTATTTTCTGACAGGCTATGGGCAATGGAGACAGGATTCCAGGTTTGGAGGGAAAAGAGTAGATTGTTGAAAGTTTTTCAAGCAATGTAGTGATCCGTGTTTTAGAAAGTTTCCTCGTAGAACTTTAAGGGTTACGTAAGAGTGGGAGAGGCCATAGAGAAGTCGAAGAAGAAGAGGGGATACTCCAAGACCGTAAGAAGGTGAGAGCAGTAGACTGAGAATTAACTGGATGGACACTGCAGAAAGAGATTGGCCATGTGGTGTTACAGAATCTATGAGATTCGGTCGTTCACTGAGTCCGTGCAATTTTGTTGAGTGGTGTGTCTCCAAGTACAGAGTGCTATGAAAGAAATAACAGAAGGAGGAGCAGCTCTGGTGGTGATGGGCTTTCAGCAGGGAAAATCATCTGTACGTCAAATATGCAGATTGCAGGCCTCTTTGTAGGAGTGGGTTCTAGCGCCCAGAGATCTCTGTTTTAACATTACCCCGGGTGACACTTTTCACTGGGGACATCTGGGAAACACTGTATGAAATAATACATCTGATTCTGGATGGGTGGGATCATCTATATAGATAGGTACTACACATGAACACACATATGGGGGATCCTACTACATTTACATGGGCATCAGAGGCAAAAGATGTTAAACGGAGGTTTGCTGAGCTACTCTCTGGGGAAAAACAAACAAACCAAAGAAGGTAAGACAGTAAGAAATAAGCTCTCCAGAGAGCACCCCTCTGGATATGAGAAATGGAGCTAGAAACCTCTGCCAATTGAAACGTCTCATTCGTTGACTGAGAGATTGGCTCAGCCTGCCATCCAAATCCAGCCTCAGGCTTTAGCATCGATATGGTGATTGATATTGTAATTCTTTGTTTTGCCGTGGAGGGCCTGTCTTGAAGCCCACGCAAGGTTTATCTGCCACTCCACAGGAAAGCCAATACCAATGAGGGCAAAGAACCTTTCTCTGATCAGAGGAGGGGGGAGAGAGAGAAGATGGTTTTGTGTCTACTGCAGTGCTTTTCATCTTCTTCAGGACTGTAAAGCCCAAGGGATTTGATTTTGGTGCATTCTTGAACCAGGATGCCGCTGTTATCCACGCAATCCCCACCCCTCTGAACCATAGCCAATGCACGCTGTCCCCTGCAAGCTAGAACCCTGAGTATCTGGATTGTTTGTGGTTTCTACAGCTAAGATCTAGCTTTCTTGCACAATTCCATTTATCTCTTTCCTCCCAAAAGCAACACAGTTTTAATCTGACTACTTGATTTCCGTCAAAGTTTTAGTGCATTGTGATGGCTGGTGCTTTATCTGACTCAGGTAATATGCACTTTAATGGAAGGTGTTTGCAGGTATAGTGCCTGAAGGTAAAAGGGTGACTTTAATGATGGGATTTCAGATAAAAACAGATATTTTGTTTAGGTGGAGAGAAACTAATTAACTCGGACAAGTAGAGGATGAATAAGATTTAGGGAACAGTACTCTTCATAATTAAAATTTAAAATTTTTAATTATAAACTCCAAATATCAATGCAGGCAATAACAACTTCTTGATTGGACCATTAAGGACTTTTAAATGAGATAACATATATAAAGTCCCAGCTGTAGGACTTGGAATTCAGTTTTTTCCTTAAACCCTCACCTCCATTTGGGTTGATGTGGGTTGCCCTGTGACCATTTGCTGGGTATTTTTTCCAAGTTATTCAGCTCATAGTTCTATTTAATTCCAAAGAGATGAGGATGTCAAGAAGGAATTGAGTGCCAAGCCTTAGAGCTGGGGATACGTATATATGTATAATCTCATTTAAATATTGGCAAACAGTCCTATAAAAAAGTTATAAAAACACAGTAAAAGCAGTTGCTTTATGGTATAATTAAGGTGGGATTCTGGCACGATCGTCTTTGGGAGAACTCCGTGTTGTTTCTATGATAATTAAGTTGCTTACTGCCCTTAGAAACAACAAGCCTGGCTTGACTTAATTTCAGTATCTACAGAACCTTAGAAAATGTGGAATCTTGTTGCACCTCACTGGCACCTGGGTACACCAGGCTGGTACTATTTTGCCAAGCACTTGTAATACATCATACTCTGCCTGACATAAATATACTATGAATAAAATGTTCAAGTTGTAGAGCGTGGATATTATGATATCGCTGTGGTCGCTCAAATGCTTTTTCCCACTTTAGCTTTCTGTTTCTCAGGGGTGCTCTGAATAGCGGAGATGTCATCAAAGAAAATGGTGTGCTGGTGAAATAGCATTAAGCCACCATGCTTTCCTCTTCAACACCAACTCAAAGGAAATGCATGCGCTGTGCATTGGAAATGCTGTCAACAGTGTTCTGGCCGTGCTTAGGTACTCAAATTACTAACCTTGCCAAGGAATAAGTTTGTGAACCTCCCTTTCAGAGGTTCTGTCTCTGATATTCCAGAACCATTCAATTATAATTCTGATGCTGCCTTTTATGTGGCAGTCATGGGTTGTCAGCAAAGATAGAATTAAGAGGCATGTGAAGTGTGCTACGGCGCCTCATGCCTAAGGATCTCTACTTCTTTTGTTCATGGTGACAAATGACAGCCTTAAAGATATTTGTCCTGATTCCTCACTGTCCCCATGCAGGTAAAAACTTCCATTGAAGTCAAACAAGCTTCATTGAAGTTAATGGGAAGTAATGCCCTTGAAGGGAAGGAAGACTAGGGTGATTAATTTTAATTAGCCAAACATAAACAAGCATGTGTCTACAAGTAGTGACAGGAAACTGGTTGTTTGTAACTCCTAACTTAGCTTTAGGGGTCTAGGTATGGCGAATTTTGTAGAGAATCAAATAGAACTGTTTCAACCCAGAAATGTAAGAATGTCCATAAGGAATAAAATCCTTCTCTATAGGTTTAGCTCACAGATATACCCTCAAAACATTAATCCAGCATATAGCTATTAAGATATTAGTACAGGCCAAATACTTTTCAGGCCTGGGGGATAGATGAGTATAATTCACTATCCACATAGAGCTCACATTCAGGATGTGGAAATAGCTCAGTAAATAATTTGGTACAATTCATTCATGAGTGTCCCTATCATTCATTTATTCATGTATTGATTCATTCAGGAAACACTTAGCAAAAAGCTTCTGGGATTTTTCTGCACTGTTCTTATAACTGAGAGGTGTAACGTACTGTTGGAATCTAGTGGAATGAGAATGTGATTCGACATAGAAGGGTGAGTTCTAATTATGGAAGGCTTCACAGAGATAGTATCACCTGAGCTCAGTTTTGCAGAACAGTATTTAGGCTAAGAAAAAAGAGACCACTGTGGGATATAGAAACGATATAAGAAGAGGTTTGGAAGCAGAGAAATGCAGTACATGTTCAGAAAAAGGGTGAACTTCCGTGGGCTCTAGTGTAAGGCTCAGCAAGCTAGAGCAGCCCTAAAGCCAAATCCAGATCATCAACTATTTCTGTACAGGCCTTAATCTAACAATGTTTTTTAACATTTTACACGGTGGAAAAAAAATCAAAAGACCCATTGTGTTGCCTGTAAAAATCATATGAAATTCAAATTTCTGTTTCTATGAATAAAGTTTTATTGGAACACAGTAACATCCATTTATTTACATACTTTCTATGGCCACCTTTACGCTACACAGCCGAGTTGGAAGGTGCCAACAGAACACGTGTGGCCCAGATAGCCTAAAATTCGTACTGTCTGGCCCTTTATAGAAAATATTTATTAACACCTACTCTAAGTGTATAAGGTATTGGTACACTGAGGCGAGATTGTGAAGAATTTTAAGTATTATTTGAATAAATTTGGACTTCGCCTTGCCAGAACCAGTGAACACAAAAGTTTAAGGGCTTATTTTTATGATATAAAATAGTTTTTTGATGCAGGGCACCTGGGTTGCTCAGTGGGTTAAATATCTGACTGGCTTTTAGCTCAGGTTATGTTCTCAGGGTAATGGGATTGAGCCTCACACTGGCTCCACACTCAATGCAGAGTCTGCGAGAGATTCTCTCTCTCCCTCTCCCTCTGTTCTCTCGCTAGTGCTCTCTCTCAAATAAATAAATAAAATCTTTAAAATAAAATGAAATAGTTTTATGATAGATTTCACATTCATTAAGTTGATAAAATCTTCCATTCAAAGACAAATGTGGCCACATGGCCACAGAACAAAATAATTCCTAAATCATTAACAGGTGGTTCAGATGGGTCTCAAGGCCTATAGGTCAAATTAAAAAAAATAAGAGTGTTATGTTTAGAAAGTCCCCTAAGTGACTCTTTGGCAGAGATGGTTTCCTGAGGAGGAAAGTCAAACATGTACCTCATTTTTGGCATAATGACTAAAGACTGGGAAAAAAAAAATCGTTTGATTTAAGCCATTGTTTACAATATATTTGAATAAGAAAAATACCTTCTTTAATGCAAAAAAAAAGGTCTCAGGTCATTTTCATTGTAACAAGTATACGCATGAAAGAAAATGCATAATGAAATCATGTATTTTAGATTAATTTAAATTTAAGCCGTGTTTGTAGACACAGAAATAGTACAAATATATGTAAACTGTATTCAATGTTCTGAATAATATTTGGTATATGTGGTTTCAGGGACTTCAAAAAACCTGTAGGAAACTAAATGTTCACGGTAAGAAGGCAAGGAGTCATCTGATGTTTATAATACCATAGAACAATTTTGACTGAACTGCTTAATAAATTAACTGATTTGCATTTTACTTGTGTGATTTCTTATCTTTCAAATTAAAAAAGAAAAGCCAAAGCAAACAAGTTTAGTTTAAAAAGTAAAAAAGAAAAAGGAATAATTTGGTTAACCATGTACTATGTCACTTTCAGACCTAATTGGCTATTTTAACAGCTGGTTCCCGAAGACCAGTTAATTGATACGTCTTCAGATAAGCAGAGAAAAGAAAGAAAGGTCAGGCCGCAAAGTCAACCTTACCACACCTTCTATTTGAGTTCTAACCCTAACCTCTTCACTTACCTTTTACCCAGACAAATTCTGACACTGGCTCAGAGATCACTTGGAGAATAGGTCCAATTATACTAATCTTTTTCAATGCAAGGAAAAGTCGATAGCTTATTCCTAACATCATAGGATATACCTGGAAAATAAAGGATGAGTAAAATCTTGGCAGTAAATGGATAAATTGGTTAATCATGACACAGGGAGCCCTCACCTACAGAATTAAAAGCAACTACTGAAAACACAATATTCTGGTTTTCTGTTCGGAAACCTTGGCTGAGTCTAGCTTAAAACCACATTCAGTGACTCCTCTAACATTTTGACTAAGGGGTGATCTGGAGGTCAGCTTGGAGGTCACCAGTAGGGCAATGTGATGAAACTTCCATTTCATTGTCAACCATGCATTTGAATGCAGTTCTTTTTTATAGGCAGAGTTAGAGCAAAAGGCCAGTAGGGATACTCTCACTTGTCAATTACTGCATGTTTTATGTCTTGAGTCATTGGCCCTAGAACCTGAAGAACTCTTTCTATTTGTTTGTTAAGAATTGATCCAAGATCCTTATTCTAACTCCAGGACATGCAGGAAATTTCAAGGTTATTATTTTCTTTACTTTACTTTTTTTTTTTTAAGATTTTATCTATTTATTTGACAGAGAGAAAGAGACAGCAAGAGAGGGAATACAAGCAGGTGGAGTGGGAGAGGGCGAAGCAGGTTCTCCCCTGAGCAGGGAATCCGATGCAGGACTCGATCCCAGGACCTGGAATCATGACCTGAGCAGAAGGCAGCCGCTTAAACAACTGAGCTACCCGGGTGCCCTCAAGGTTATTATTTTCATTATAATTATGATTACTACTCTCAGCATCATTCTGTTTACATATTGCTTTTAACATTTAACATTTACATATTGCTTTTAACATTTTTATTACCATCACTTCTAATCTCATTTGATTTTTCACAATGGACTTGTATTGGTATTTCCATTAGACACATGAAGACACACTTGGTCATTTATCTTTTTTATTTTATTTATTATTTTATTTTATCTTTTATTTTAAGTAGTCTCCACCCAGCCTGGAGCCTAACACAGGGCTTGAACTCACGACCCTGAGATCAAGACCTGCACTGAGATCAAGAGTAAGATGCTTAATCAACTGAGTCACACAGCTGCCCCTTGGTCATTTATATTAAAGACCACAAGTCAGATATTTTGTCTATTTTAATACAGGACGTGTTTGAGAATTCAAAAAAACCCCAGTTGTTCTTCTTAATTATATATCTCCCCTTACTACTATCCTATAGCCAAATAGAAGAGATTTGGTCGGGTCGTGTCCCTATCTAATCACTTCACTCCTAGTTGAATGTTTGGGCAAAGATGAACTAATAACAGATTGGTTGGTAAATAGGAAATTTAGCCCAGAGAAATTAATATAGTTTATAGCTAATCATATGAATTACAGATAATAGAGGATTAGGAACCTGAATCACACATCAAATTAGAATTCAGCAAACATCCATCAGGAACTTTTTATGGACAAGGCATTAGGCTAGGCACCGAAAGACTGATAATAATAAGTTACTGCTTTTATCTTCAAGATATTTTACAAATTCATTGAAAGAAATGTGTTAATTTATTGAAGCTCATATAGACCTTTTTCACTGAGCCTCCATCTAATTCAAGCATTTTCAAGAAAAAAAAAAGTTAAAAGACTATCAAATTTAAAGTCCAACACAGTCTATAAGATAATTATGATGACTATGTAATTACAATATTCTTTGATTTAAACCTTAACTGAGGGGCGCCTGGGTGGCTCAGTGGATTAAAGCCTCTGCCTTCGGCTCAGGTCATGATCTCAGGGTCCTGGGATTGAGCCCCGCATTGGGCTCTCTCCTCGGCGGGGAGCCTGCTTCCTCCTCTCTCTGCCTGCCTCTCTGCCTACTTGCGATCTCTCTCTGTCAAGTAAATAAATAAAATCTTTAAAAAAAAAATCTAATTTAAGACTCTATGGTGGAATAAGAACTAGTTTTTCTTTTTTTTTAAGGACTTTATTTATTTATTTGACAAAGAGAGAGAGATCACAAGTAGGCAGAGAGGCGGGGAGGCAGGGGATGGGGGGAAGCAGGCTCCCTGCTGAGCAGAGAGCCCGACGTGGGGCTGGATCCCAGGACCCTGAGATCATGACCCGAGTTGAAGGCAGAGGCTTTAACCCATTGAGCCACCCAGGTGCCCAAGAACTAGTTTTTCCATCAGAATACTTGGATACAATCCCGACTTTGCCATGAATTAGTGTGATCTTCAATCTTAGTCAAGTTACTTCATATTTAAAATGGTGGTGGAACTGGGGTAGATACTGACCTAAGGCTTCCTTCACTTCAAATCTCCATTAGTTTAAAAGTGTATTGAATTATTAATAGTAAGTATTATGAGATCTGTGTATACACTAGCCCCACCCATGTTAAATTACAGCTCACTACCCACTTTCTACTGTGGAAGGTGAATAAGGTAACACTTTCTGAGAACTACGGTTTGAAATTTTCAGGGTTGCTAAGAGTTCTCTCATACTAAGATAGTAAGTATGAGTGAGTGGTTTTCATGATCACATAGATTAGAATAAATGATGCTAGAAATGGTGAAAAACATAGCAGAGCGCAGGAGGGTAGGGAAATGAAGGTGCTTACAGAAAAGTTTTGGTTTTCAACTTGTATGGAAGTAATTTTAGCCAGCTCCTTTGGGCCTTTTACATTAAGTTCCTCAAATCAGAGTAACAAATGCATATGTACTCATGGAAAATTTCCTGTTACGAGAAGATTCACTACATCATTTCATTGAAATGGAGATTTAAAAAATATATTAACTGTTCAGTAAACTAAAACACAGTCCTAATGAATATTTATTAAAGAATCATTAAGTATTGCCTTGGTTCCTAAGAAGACTAATAGAAATTTTCAACTCTGCTCAGCTTAGTTCTTTATTGGAGGGAAAATGGCAGTGGAATATCAGCAAGAGTTCTAACCCTTGGTGCTGGAAGGAGTCTTTATCTCAATTGCTTTTAAATGGTGTTAGGCATGCCCATCCAGAGGAACCAAGGTGAAGGATCTTGTGTGGATTGACTGTTGGGTCTCTGACTGATAATTCCTACTGTGATACACTTCAATGCCAGCCCACAACAAAAAGCTGGGATTGGATTTAGAGCCAATGTAGGCTCTAAATGCAGTTTTACTGTGAAACAAAACACCTGTCTTTCATCCCAAGCTAAATTGACAAGCAATAATTTAGTTGTCTAAACTGAGAGCTTTCAGGATTCTAAGCTGCATAATGTCAAAAGACAATGTATAAAGTTGCATTTGGAAGGTTCAAAGGTAGAATGCCATGTAGGCAAACATATTAAATGACTGGTCTTTCTCTCTCTCTAGTTCTTTCTTCTGTACTCTCTCTCTGCCTTTGCTACTTTGTGTTTGGGGGTGGGGGAGTGGGGTGGGGTATGGTGTAGGAGGTTGAGTCTAGCTGTAGAAATTGAATGGGTGTGTAACAAAGGAAATCATCAAATCTAAAAAACCACTTTCCACTCTTGTGTTTTCCACCAGGTGAGCATTTCCTATGATAAGCTAAACTAATCAGAGGTTAAATGGAAGAAAAACAATAATATTTGGGCCCTTCAAACAAAACACTGGATGAGATTACTAAATTCCTACACTGTCTCCCGACATAAATGTGAAGTAATGTAGCCTGGATTTTGTCGTAACTTTTTCCACACAAATTATTTTGATTCCTCTATCTTCCACTTCAGTTGTATTTGTTGCAATCTGGGTACTTGGCATCAGAGTGTCCAAATTTAGGCCCCTACACTTGACTAAGTTTCACACTTCTCCTTCAAGAATTTTGGGATAAATCGTAAAAATAATCATGGCCTTTGTTTCCCACGAGCTAAGACCACATATAGACACACACTGGGCATTTCTTTTTCCTTTTCTTTTCTTTTGCAGGTTCACATGCTGTCCCTTCTTCTGTTCTCTTTTCCAGAAGAGCAAATGAAGGAAGCAGGGTTATTTAGTAAAATGAAACAGATGCTACAAAAGTAGCCAGTTAGTTGACTGTAGAAATATCTGATTGGACTCTGCCAGCTGTCAATTAGCATTTCCGTGTTTTCTTGATGAAGTGGTATTTACTTTTCTGGACTGCCATTGGCTGAGATGTTTAGTGTAATGAATGCTAAACTGAGCCTAGATCATTTTTTAAATCATAGCTTGGGGCTTAACAGCCCTTTAAATGAATTGTATAAACAAGATAGCTGTTAATTCTCAATCAATGTATCATTAATCATCAAATAGTATGAAAAAAAGGAACTGTCTTTAAAAGCTCAATAAACTCTATTAAAGTTACCAAATTATCCATTCAGGGGTTATTTTCTCATTCAGAGTGTGTCAAGATTTTAACAGAATTGCATTTGAAGATACACATTTCTTTGGCCTAGTAACTGAGATATATGTATTTGTCTTCATAAATTAATATGGCCTCAAGAAATCAGTAACTATGATAGCCTTAAATCCGTACTCATTAATAAAAATAGAAAATAGAACCCACAGTGAGTTCCAAATGTCTTCAGATTGCTGATACCTATTAGCAAGTATTGCACCAATTTCATGTTAGAAAATTAAGTGTGGCAAAAACTAGAAAAAATACATGTAAGCCATTCTTTCCTGTAATATAAGTGCAATAATTTAAAATTCATCTACAATTCCATGGACTCAACCTTTGGGGAGCAGTCTAATAATTCTAGCTAAGTCCATCTCTTCCACTGAACAATTCTGCCTCACTTATCATGGGATCCTAGCTCAGTGCCTGGCATACAGCAAGCAATAAATATTTGTTTCATGAAGGAACAAGTGAAGATGGGGGATATAAAGGCTCAGGATTGCCTAGGCAAATGACATTTATTAACTTTTTTCCCCCTCATCATTAAGCTGTATGCTTTAAACCTATTATCTCATGTAACCCTAATAATGACACTTATAGGTAGGTAGTATTATTCTCATATGTAATATTTGATGGTTATTTGTATATGAATTTATATACAAATATTTAAGATTAATCTTATGTTTAGTTAAATTAATTAATTTAATGTAACCAATAATATATAATCATATTTAATATATTATAACTTCATTTTAAGAAGTCAAATAATGACAAAAATTTAGAGTGGTAGCTGTTTTTCCCTAAGGCCATTTTCCTCGGAAGAGCCTTCTTTCAGCCTCTTTTTCTGTGGATATTATGATGCCTGGATGCCATACAAAGAAGTGAGTAACAAATTCAGCCTGCGTTTTCCAGATGGATGTAATAGTAGAAGTATGTTGGAGGATAAATGAGATCTTTACCAGTTGGACAGAAATAGAGAGAAGAACACTTCAAATTAAAGGAGAAGCAAGTAGAAGACTTAGGTTTGTGGAAGTTGCTGGTACATGTGTGTAGCTGAGAGCATAAGATATCTGTGTGCGGTTGGGTAGATGGAAGAATGCAGGCATCAGGAAATGTAGCTGGAAAGATAAAACTGGACAGCTTCAGAAAGGATTTATAGTGCTGTGCTGAGGAATTTGCATTTTGTCATGTACACAGAAAGCCAAGCAAAAGCTCCAAGAGGCATCAAGTCCCTGTTTTGGAAAGATTTGGTACCATTATGGAGAATGGATTGGGGAGGAAAGGAAGCAGAGTTAAGTCCACTGGTTAGGGGGCTTTTACAGTCTTCCATACAAGAAACAATGGAGGCCCGAACCCCCACTGAGTACTCATTGTGGTCACTGTCTATGCCCTGCCCAATGGCCCAACTCTCACCCCATGGCCAGGAATGGAATTCCAACGGGGTTGGTCATCCACTTCTCAGTGATGCTCCCACATCCCCAGGTCAGGAGTAAATTCTTGGTAGTCTAAAGCACTTGAGGAAAATCCACTTAATTTGGTAGCATGACAGAGGGGCATGCCACGTGACACTGTCTGAACAATGGGACATGAAGGGACTTTTTCCTGGGAGCTTTTGGAAAATGGTTCCTTCCTTTTATGAAGAGATACTGGGCTGAACAGCACCTTCCACTAGATATTTTCATGCTCTGATGCAATGTTGTAAACTGTGGCAAAACATCTGACCGTGTGGGAGAGCAGAAAGAAAGAACCTGGGCTTTTTAAGACACTGTTGAACTGCTGAGTTAATTAATCCTTCCTTTAACTATTATAAGAGATAATAAATTTCCCTTCATCCAAACTGGCACACCAAGTACCCTTTTCCACCTCCTCCTGCTACTACTGCTACAAACGACACCGCGGGGCTGGGAACGATACCACAGGGCGAGCACTATCTAAGACAACAACTCTACAAAGCAGATACCATTTTTCTCCCCATTCTATAGATGAGGACAGAAGCTCAGTAAGGTTAAGTAGTTTCCTGAATATCACACAGCGATTGAGGGGTGGAGCTAGCCAGAGTTGGAATTGACCTTCCTATCCAGACTATAAACTTTAACCTCAGGGTCACATTGCCTCTGAAGGTCGGATAGTAAAGGAAGGCAGGGTGGAATTCTGAAACACGTATAAGAGGTTATATCTATATCTATAAGCTTAGAAACTTGATGTTTTGGATAACAGACAAAGTACCAGATGTAGATACAGGCTTTTTTTTTTTTTTTTAACTAAGTGACATGATAAATGCTGCTAAGATTAATGGAGAACTAAGCACAGAGGTTTGGGGTAAGGAATTAGAAATGCTATGCAGCTGAGTTTGGGACCTGTTAAAAGAAGAGAGTCTGGAACATGTTGAACCGACAGTTAGGAATGTTGAGACTGGGATTTTTAGTTATTCTTGCATTGCTTTGTCTGGGCTGGGCACTTAGTAAATGCTTGTGTAATAAAATCAATTGATAAATAAACCACCTGCTCTTTCCTCTGCTTCCAACTCCCACCGCCTCACTCAGATAGATATATAATCAAACATTAATGTAACAAGGACGGAGAATATAAAATATCTCCACTGGAGCATGCTTAGCATTATGTATAACTAGCTAATAAATAGCAATGATGAAATCCTTTCTTTTCAAAAGATACATTGGTTGTATTTCTTACCTGTACATTTTCAAATATGAATTCCAAGTCAAATACACTTCATAAATATTTTTATTCCTTTACTGGTATTTTCAGTCATCACTAACAATTAGGTCATCCCATAAGGTGGTTTTTCAAGTGCTTTGTGTATTTTTTTCCCTGAAAGCACTTAACAGCAAGGGTCAATAGCCCTATGATGCTTTTGGAATGACAACCAAGTGACAACCCACTGCACTGATGCTTCTGTGGCCAACCAGGTGTTTCAGGTGCATGGGGCAAAGATGTCAGTGAGACCACCGAGCACTATGCTCGTGAGCAGAAAAGGGTTTTCTTTCAGTGAGCTAATATTTTGCAGCGGTAAAAAGTAAATGAATGGGGGTGGGGGGAGTAGCTTGCTTCAGATGCGAGACACTTACCCAAGTCTCAAGGGTAACAACACAGTGAGAATGAGCCACTGATAAAAATTCCAGTCATGGGGCTCCTGGGTGGCTCAGTCAGTTAAGTGTCTGCCTTTGGCTCAGGTCATGATCTCAGGGTCCTGGGGGTGAGCCCCAAGTCTCTGGCGCTCCCTCCTCATCGAGGAGACTGCTTTTCCCTCTCTCTCTTCCTCTGCCCCTACCCACCTACTCATGCTTTGTCTCTCTCTCTCTCTCTCAAATAAATAAATAAAATCTTTAAAAAAAATTCCAGTCATCCAATTGCTTTGCCCAATTATTCTATTGGTTTATTTGGGCGCTATTTATTGATCATTTCCAATGGGCCCAGACACTCTACCTGTGCATGTTTGTTTCCGCTGCTAGACTAAACACAACTTGAAGATGGGGAATGTCTCTTAGTCAGTGTACTATCCCCAAGGTAGAGGCTAAAAGACTCTTTGAGCTGACATGAGTTATGATAAACCTAAGGTGAGAGAAATATCAAAAGGAAAACTGGTCCATAGGATTCAAATGTTGTGATGCACACGGTCTACGTGGAAATGGCTCCACCGCTGAATAACCAGGTGGCTTTTATGGACTTAGTTTTCAAAGGTGTTCACAGTTCATTCAGGTAATCAGCAAATAACTGAAATACTCAACCACTGGCTTGGCAGTCATTTCATTCACTGGTTTTAAAAATACCAAATACAGGTATTTGCCACTTTTTGAAAGTTTGATTATGTTGCTTCCCTTTCATGAAAGACCTATGTTAGTGCTGCCTGTTTTTGCTAATCAGAAGAAATCCAAAAGGGATTTTTGCCTTTAGGAAAGGCAGAAAGTGAAAACAGCATTAGTATTTGTTTTGCAGGGTCTCTCTCTAGCCCCAAGAGCAGCCCCTAGCAGCTCGCAGCTCGAGCGCTTCCCCCCTACAACCACACACAGCATCTCGGCCTCATCGTCTTGCACTGTGTCTGTGAGCATTTGTGCCATAGCTCAGTTTATTTTGTGCATCCATTAGCAAGATGTGTCCTAGGCTATCAGAAAACTCAGAGAGGTTATTTTGCTGTCTAGGAATGCTCAAAAAGCTTTTCATGTAAATTAATGGTGATTGCTCTTATGCCATTTCAGCCTACAAAAGGATTCATAGGGACACTCTCCTTTCAGCTCGTGGGACAAAACCTGTACCTTTATGGCAATAGAAGACCTGGATTCAAACCCTGGCTGTGCCACTTTCCAGCTCTATGTCTGTGGCTGTACCGGCTCTTGCTTTTAAAGTCTTATTTCCTCACTTCCAAATAGTTTTGATATAACTGTCACCTAGAGTGATATTTAAATTAGATAGTGAGTATAAAATGCTAAGCAAGGCATAGGGTAAAGTAAGAGCTCATCTAAAGGTAATACGCGTAATTAATTCTTGTTATCATCATGTTGCACTTGTAGTGTTTGAGTAAGGGTTCCCGGTGGCTGTTTACTTTTGTTTTTGTTTAACCTTAGACTTCACTGGCAGTTAGGTATTATCGGTGGTGTGGTGTTTCGCCATTGCTTTTCAGCTGTGATTCTAAACAGGGAAGTACTCCGAGGAAAAAACTGAAAAATATCAGTTGCTACAAGGAAATCCTAGGTGAGGAGTTGCCTTTGGTGGACACCACCTTTGCTCTGTCCCACATCTATAGGCAAGACCATGTGCTCAGTGTCTCGGTTAAGAATGCCTTCAGCGGCAAATCAATACACAAGCAAACAATACCTAGTAGCAGATTTAGGTAATCTAAGTTTCGTGCCACAGCTCAAAACTGTCCTTATGAACACAGCATTTTCTCTCTCTGTGCTCCATCATCTTCTGTGTACTGGCTTTGGAGTTGTGTCCTGTGGCTGTTGCCTTATGATTATAAGATGGTTGCTACGGCTCCAGGCTTTACTTCTGCTTTCCAGACACAAGAACGACAAAGGCCTTGTCCTCCTGAAGCTTTGTATTTTTCTTCCAGGAGTACTGTCCTCGTTGGCAGGTTTCCAATTATATCTTGCAGGTCAGAAGTGAGTCGGACATATGCCCATCTTTAGACCCTTTGCTGGTTGAAGTAATGAGATTTCAATTATCAGTTTTGATCAAGAGGATAGGTGGGGAACCTATCTAGAGGTTTTCACCCAGTATTTGAACTCCAGGTAAAGAAAAGCAACAAATACCTCTCGGGAAGGGAAAAAACAGGGGTCTTCTACACTCCAAATACCTTGGGGGAGACTGTATTTGGTTTAAAATTGAGGACAATTAGAACATTTACATTACAAACAGGATGACCTTGGGCAAGTTCCTAAACTCCTTAGAGCATGAGCTTCCTCCTGTGTAAAATGGGGAAAATAAAATCAATCTGAGAGGTTTGAGCTCAGGGCCCAGTCCCTTGGGGGCTGATAGATACTCTCAATAAGTGTTGGTTTCCTACCTCGAGATTTGGGCCAACTTTACTTTAAAACCCTGAAACTCAGTTTCTTCATCAGCAATATGGTCTTAACAGTGAGGTAATTCTTGGAAAGCATGCAACACAGCTTCAAAATCATATAGCTCAACGACTGTTGAGTATGATAATGGCAGAGGTTAAGCATAATGACGTCTGCTGGTTAGTCTATTTGGATGGTTTTCTTTGACAGTCCAAAGAAAAATATTTTGGCTGAAAATAGCTCCACAACCTTGAAGCTTTATTCTTAAAGGGAAATTCTTTGGGGGTCTTCTAAGGACCTTTGGTCATTGAGAATTTCTTCATTCGATTCAAAAGTAGCCCTGAAGGTTGGTGGTTCTTAATTTTATTAACTGTTATCAGCTAACACTTTAAAAGGGATGAGTGAGAAGTATTTGAGCCTTTTCTATAACTGTATATTTACTGGTCTGGTAAGGTCAGAGAGAAAATGCTATCTCCTCCTCTCACCTTTCTCTGCCTATAGATCTAAGAAAATTCATTTACAGGACTCCGGTTCTTGTCAAACAGACTCTCTCAAATCCAATTTTTCCCTTATGATTTTAAGAATTCGTTTCAGTAGGCCCAGCAGGACAGGCTTCTGCCTCAGGCCAGACAAGCCCACGTAGCCCACGCTCACAGGTTAAGCTCTGGATGGCAAGCTCCGGCAAGGGGGAATTCAGCAAAGATGGAGAGACCCCTTGGTCTCCTACAGGGGACCCTGAAAGTTCTCTCTGCACACTTTTGTTTTCCTCCTTGTTGCCTATCCTCCCCTTCCTCATGGCCTAACAATTTGCCATTAAAAAAAAATTCCAAATATAAACCTTTTTCATACCTCTCCAGGGGACATGTTATCTTGTCTTCATTGGGGGAGTCCTGGAAGCCTGAGAGTTTGGTGAAGAGCTTCGCTAAGTAAAATCCAAGAATCAGGAAGGAACCTTTCAACTCTAAGACTTTTAAAATAGGTGGAAGAACCAGATAGTGTGAGGAAAGAAAAAAATTAGAAAGAAAATTAAAATGGTTGGGTTCTTTCTTCTACTTCTTCAGCTGATGATTTCCTATTTTTTGATCGGCCTCTGGATCTTGACATAATGCCTAATCATACATGTTATACTCTTTTCTTATTTTTAAAAACACCATCTTCCTAGCTTTGTACACTTCGATGGAGTTTTCCTTCTTATGTAGTTCATTAATGATGCAACTGGATAAGAAAGAACTTACATGTATTTGGAATGTGGATTTGTTTCTTGTGTACAAGAGAGAAGGTATGTATTTGAGAAATAAGCAATTAAATTTCTAGGCAAATATTAAAATTGGAACAAGTCAACAAAAATGACTTTCTAAAAATGCAGAATAAATGAATGGATGGATGCTTTCAGACTCAGCTCCAATTCTAAACCTTCGAAGCACTATTCACTACCTTTTTCTTCTTGGGAAGAATTAGCTGCTGTAGCTTTGTACTTACTCTATCATATTACAATGCCCCCTGACTTGTAGGCTGTAATCCCCTTGAGAGTGAGGATCTAGCTCAGGAACTGGTCCATCCCTGGATATTCATTAACATCTGCTGGTCCAAGTAGAGGTGAAAGAGAAAAGAGTCATCAACTATTTGTAGGATGGACATTAAAGACTATAGAATCCAAAATACTCCAAAAATTGGGATTAGCCATTTGGAAAGGCAAATTTTTGCCAGTACTAAAGGAATGGTCTTTCTTTGGTGGTCTGACCATTTTTTAAACGGACATGATAGGGGCGCCTGCGTGGCTCAGTTGGTTAAGGGTCCGAATCTTGGTTCCAGGTCAGCTCATGATCTCGTGGCTGTGGGATCCAGCCCCATGTCGGGCTCTGTGCAGAATCTGCTTCAGATTCTCCCTCCCACCCTCTCTCCCTCTCACTCACTCTCTCTCAAATAAATAAAATCTTAAAAAAAAAAAACAAAAACAGACATCATAGTCACATTTTTATCACGTTTATCATCCTAAACACAAGCTTGTTGAAACTTGCGTACACCTAAGTAATGGCATTATCACTTATTAAAGAGATTAAGTGAAAAAAAAAAGAGTAAATCTCTCTCTCTCACATCTTTACTCTTATTTTTCTTTTTGCATGTCTTTAACCCAGTTAGGTACTTGCTCTTAGGAAGAAACAACTGCCAGCACCTAAACATGAAACACACCATGTTCTTGCATTTTTCACCTTCTCAGCCAGCCAGTAGGAGGTGCTGCGCTGCACACTGTGAAGGGTATAAATGGGGTAGAGACTATAAACAGTTGGCTTTCTAATCGGGAAGGTGGAAATAATAGACATTAAAATAGAGAAATTCAAGTAATCATACCAACAGCAGCACTAATATGAACAGTCATTGTAATAATAGCTAACAGTTTAAAACTCTTCGGGTTTATCAGACATTGTGCCAAAAGCTTTATACACATTTTTCCATTTCCTTTTCATAGTGATCCAATACAGATCTTATTAATGGTCCCATTTTATGGAGACTGAGATTCGATAAAAGTTAAGAAATATACCTAGTCCACAGTTAGTGCCAGAGCTGGGAATTGACCCCAGAATCTATTGGACACCAGAGTCTATGTTCTAAGATTAAATCTAATAATGAAAAATTCAGGAGCTGGAAGCAGGAGGGGGATAGTTGCTAGGTCATCCAATACATATCAAACCTAGGCAAGGACAACAGTTATTGCAGGGATTAGTTGTAATCGCCTGCAACTATTATTATTATTATTATTATTATTATTAATTCTTTTTTTCATGGTGACAATAATGTTGAAATAGTAAATCAGGATTTCTTACATTCTTACCCATGTGAAGGAAAGATATTGAGTGTCTTAGTTGCAGATTATTCTTTTAGATCCTTTTTTATCCTTTTTCTCCGGCTTTTTTTCTTTCCTTCCCTTTTGCTGTCTGATATTGATGCATCGTACTTCCATATCAGATCAAAAGCATATGGGATTTTGAACTTATTGACACTGTTCTGTTAAAAATTACATTTAGAAGCATGTTAAAAGGTCACCTCTCTGGTTACTTATTTCTTGACACTTTGCTAGCACGGACTGTAGCCTTGGTTCATTAGTCAAGGATATTAACAGCCAGGGTTCGGCTTTCTGAGGTCACATGCTACAGTCTGGGCCCACACATATTTCTAAGGCTTGTTAGAGTCTTTATACTTTAAGAATTTCCCATTAATCTCTGCCCAAGAAGTGCAATAATAGGTTAGTTAGTCATCAGATACAAATCAGAATCATTTCTACAAGTATCTTTAATAGCGTTCATTAGTTCTGTGCTTATGTTTTAAGGGAAATGAAGGCGGGGGAGGCAAATGCGCCCTCTCCAACACAGAACCTTTCCCTTCTTCAAGAGCATCTATCTCATTTCGGAGTCTCTGAAATTAAGACACTGAGAATGTGCCAAATCAAATGCAGAAAATGTGCTTTTCCTGTGGAAATGAGGGCTCCTACAATCCTGACTTTTTTTTCACATAGAGGCATCATCTTTGATCATTATCAGATTTTACAACTCATTGTTCCCTTCCAGTCCTCGGGGTGAGAGGATCATGTAAATGGACAGGCAAACACTTGGATTATAGAAGGCATCCGATATTAATAACAGCAATAAAAAATGTTTACCTAACTTGAGTAGATTGTGTGTATAGATAGGATTTGTGTGTGTGTGCGTGTGTGTGCATGTGCGTGTGTGTGTGAGTGTGTGTGTGTTCCCCCCTCTCTCTTGGAAAGGAAATATCAGAAGATCAGGAAATGCATTATAGGGTTTTTGTATGCAATATTAGTCCATTTCTTGGCGGAGACCCAAATCTATTGTGGCGAGAAAGTAATAGATGAACTAACTAGGGACTCAGACTTACTGGCTAGTGTCCAAGAAACATTAAAAAATTGAGTACTGAACATAACAAGTAGGATGGCGCATGCAAATTTAGATGTCTTATTGAAAACAGCACATTTATTAATATATTAGACTTGTAGACGTGAGGGTGTTTTAATACCTACTCAGAAATTACTCATGGGCCGGCTTCACAGAAATATCACTTGCATAAGCGTGAGCTTACAGAAATGGTGCCTGGCATGAGTGCATGAGTGATTGTGCCTGGACTATTCTAAAGAAAACTAGGAAATAAGCAACATGTTATTGTCATGGGCAAGGCATCACCTTTCTTCTTAATTAACTCAGCACTAATTTATTGAATGCCTACTATGTGTCAGGCCCTATTCTAATATGCTGGGAATACCCAGACAAAAAATTTGTAATATTATCTCATAGGAACTGTTTTTTTTTTTTTAAGTCGGCTTCATTAAAATAGGATTTGTATACAGTAAATTTTATCCTTTTTAGAGGTACAGTCTGATGAGTTTTGGCAAATGTGTAAGGCATATAACCACCACCACAATTAATATACAGATCATTTCCAGAATATACAGAAAGTTTCCAGTTGATTCTCTGTAGTTAATATCCTCCTCCCAGCCCCTGGCCACCACTAATCAACTTTCTCCCTCTAGTTTTGCCTTTTCCAAATGCCATATTAATGGAATCATACAGACCCTGGCCCTCTGTGTTTGGCTTCTTTCACTTAGCATAATGCTTTTCAGATTCATCCCTGTTTCATGCAACAGTAGTTCATATCTGTTTATTGCTGAGTAGTATTCCATTTGATACATTAACCAGTTGATGGGCTTTCAAATTATTTCCAGTGTTGGTGATTATGGATAAAGCTACTGCAGATATCTGGGTACAGGTCCGGTCCTTTGTGTGGGTTTATGTTTTCATTTTTCTTGGGGAAATACCTAGGAGCAGGACTGCTGGGTCATATGGTTAAGTGGATGCTAAACTGCCAAAAAACCTTCTGAAGAGTTTTCAAAATGATTGTGCCATTTTGTTTTCCCTCCACAATGCATGAGATTTTTAGACGACCCACATTCTCATCAGCACTGGGTACCATCAGTCATTTTAAGTCATTCTGGAAGATATGTGATGGTATTTCATTACGGTATATATTTGCATTTCACTAATGATTAACAATGCTGAGCATCTTTGCATGCGCTTATTTACCACCCATATCTTTTTGGTAAAGTGTTCAAATCTGTCAATTTTTTTAAAATTGGGTTTTGGGTTTTGCCTTCTTCTCATGGATTTGTTCTGAGAATTTAAAAATTAAGTGGAGTTAACTACCTCACTGTATTTTCATGGAAGTAAAGGAAATATCACATATAAAAGTGTTGAGCATAATCTTTAATATATTGTAGGTGTTACACAAATAATTATTTATTAATGTTATTGTGAGACACAATTCTTGTCCTAGGGTGCTCACCATCTAGTTATTGATGGCTTTCACCTTTTTCTAGATAATGTCCCACACCATCCTGATCATAATTCTACCTGAGCTTCAACTAAGCCCTAAATGATAATTAGGACATTACATGGTAATAGGCAATTGTATAATACCACAGGGTCATCATCATTGCTTAAACTTAGAAATGGCATCTAAAACCTAGGGGCTATACTGGTGAAATGACAGGTTGGTGGACTTGGTTTGTTGTGCAATGACTCTGACAGTTGACTCTAAATTGTGTGGCTTGCAACTCTAGAGAAGTGATGCCTTTGGGGACCACATTCTGAGAAAGCAGGACTCAGTCCTTCTAGGATAGTTGAAGAGCGCCATGAAGGATGGAGGCAAGGGAATTTCACTTCTCTAACAGTTACAAGGATGGGGATGAAAAGGGAAGCCCTATTGGCTAACAAACATATGGGGAGAAACGCTCCATTCCACTGATGATTGGAGAATGCAAATTAAAACAATATCAAACACTGTTTTACAACTCCTAGAGAAATAAAAATTGAAGACTGATAACACTAAGGATCTTGACAAGGTAAGAAGATGGCTGAAACCACTTTAGAGAGAGATTTGGCAGTAATGAAAAACACTGATGATGCCCACTTCCTACCACCCAGCAGCGTGACTTCTCGGTATCTACCTTACAGAAATGTTCTCGAACTGTAAGGAGATACGTTCAAGGGTATTCACAGAAGCATTATTAACATGTAAAAGGATTCACCTGCTTTTTATTCCTAATCAATATTTATGCAAATAATTTCTAATCTCTACTTAGACCCATTTCCTTTCCTTTTCCCCCCCCAAATACATTTATTTTATTTTTTCAGTGTTACAAGATTAATTGTTCCTTTCCTTTTTCTAGAAGTTACTTTCTCCAAAAAATCTAACATGACCCTGTGATAAACTGGGATTCTTATCTACCACGTATCAGGAGTACTGGAATCACACAGAGATGTTTCTACTATCTGAGTAAATTCCATGTTGTGTATAAGACAATCTGTACTCTGCAGACAAATTTGAAAAGAATATGCAAGAAGTCTTTAAGGAGCAAATTGGGAAATTTAGATAATTTCTTGCTGAAGTGCTTAATATCTGGTAATATGAATACTTGAAACATCTCTGAAATGCCAGTTGGGAAAGGAAAGAATTACATTTTTTAGAGAAAAAAATGGAGCCCTCAAACAAGGAGTTTGCACCCTCTGGTTTCCTCTCAAAAAGGGGGAAATAATCACACTAAGTTCATATTAAGTACTAGTAAAAATAAAAAAATAGATCCATATACCTTCAGAAACATTTCCTATACCTCTTGCATTTCCATCTGGAGTCTTAGAGGATCGGGTATTTAGTAATCACTAAATAGTAAGTTTGAAAGCATCTCAATTGATTTAAAAAATTGGTTTTGTTCAATATGCTACCTAATAAGAAGAAGAATAAGATTTTTGAAAAACAGGATTTGAAACAATCAAGTCTGGATTTGGGGCTGTCAGCTCTAAGGTATCAAGAAAATTTGTGTTTTACACACCATTTAGTACATCCAAAATTTAGATAATATGCGTCAAAGGCAAGGTTGTCAAACCAATCGACTATACATCGTGAGAACCAAAATACCTACTGTGAAATATTTTTGTCAAAAGGGGGAAAGTACGCACATTGTTTCACACAATAACGAATTTTATGGCAAAAGGGAAACCTGCTATATTTTTCAAAGATGTTCATTGCAACATTGTGTTAAGTAACAAAACACTGTGAAGACTATAATACCCCAAAATGTGATTGATTGGATTACTGAGCACAACCAATTACTTGAACATTATTCAGCTACTTAATATGCTAAATTAAAAACACTATATCAACAAAAATGAATGGCATGATATATATAAAAATTGTGTCATTTCTATGATTATAATTATGCCAAGTTTATGAGTTCATGTGAACAGGAATTTGAGAGAAGATGGCAATTAGTCTTTCACTTTGTTGGGTGTTTTGGGGTCATAAAAGAAATTGTTTTTGAAAACATTTTATTACTTTTACTTTTTTTCTGTTATTTTAAAAGAATGGTAGATACAATACCCTGTCCCTTGAGTATATTGATTTATCTAGAGCTATGCCTCCTCTCTTACACACAATGGCCAACATGCATGTGAGTTTTCTGAAGATATTTAGAATAAAATGAATCTGCACTCTTTGCACAGGGACTATGGCGTTCTCACATAAATCACAACTTCTTTTAAAAAGAAGGAATCTTTTCCTTCTTTTCCTTGGGGCTCTAGCAGTGGGATCACTTACATAAGATGTACCTGCGGTACCTTGTTTCCCTACTACATCAGCTAAGCTGTCGTATAATCAAAACAACTTAAAAAAAAAAAAGTAAAGATCAGAAAAGGTGGACTTCCGAGCTGAAAGAGTTTTCTTAAGCTCTCACGGCTCTAATTGTTACATGCAAATTGTTCAATAAATAACGCTGACCATAAAAAGAAAAGATATTAATTAAGAAAAGGATTTAGGCTGACTCAGTCTCATACATAGACAAAAGGTTAAGTAAATGCCAAGGCCGCTGTGCCTCTTCAAACAATGAATATTAGTTTTAGAATCATTAATGTCTGCTTAGAAAACAGAGTCATATTGGAGACTCGTATGCCAAAATAACCAAGGCCAGAGCTGCTTCTTTTCAATCTGGAGCAAAATAATTCTCCACCTGCGGGCTAAATGTATACAGTTGGAGAGTGCTGAGTATCATAGCAGCGACTGGCACTTTTAATGACCCTAGACTGAGATCACTGTTTTTCTGGACAGGAGTGAAGGCACAGCTGGGACAGGCATGCTTCTTCTACAAGTCAAAAAAAAAGGAGCACCTGGGTGGCTCAGTCGTTAAGCGTCTGCCTTCAGCTCAGGTCATGATCCCAGGGTCCTGGGATCGAGCCCCGCATCGGGCTCCCTGCTCGGCAGGAAACCTGCTTCTCCCGCCATCATTCCCTCTGCTTGTGTTCCCTCTCTCGCTGTGTTTCTCTCTGTCAAATAAATAAAATCTTAAAAAAAAAAAAAAAGGTATCTTCAAAGTAAGATACTGTCAGATCACCTCAATCAATATCCCCAACTGGTTGAGCCTTGAATACTTCCTATATCAATGTGGAAATTCTGCACTAACCTTTCTTTTGTAGAGAATTTTCCACTAGGGTTACTCTTCAATCACCTTCGACCTTCTACCAAAAGTAGGTATTCTGCTGCAGTTCAGGTGAGCAGGAAGGGGAGCTTTTGGTGCTACTTTTGCTTTGGTAGAGTTTATAAATATAATTTCTATTTCTTCTATTTTTCTTGAGTTTTCCAAATACCTTGTGAGATTTCAATGCCTCTCTCAAGCCAGAATAACTCTTTTAACATTGATACTTCCTAATACGGGCATAAATAATTCACATTTTCATATTTGGGGAAGCAAAGTATGATACCCAAATTCTAAAATCCAGAGGTTTTTTTTTTATAGTAAATTAGTTAATAATTATTGTTAATGTTAATTTGTATAGAAAATATATGTAACATGTAATTTTAAAAACTCCTCTTAAATCCCTTCTGCATATAATGTCTGTGGTATTGAGAATACTTCGGGTTCAACAAATGCCTTTTGCCTTGAGTCCTATTTTGCTGACTGTCTAAACACATGCATCTATTTAAAAGACAATGCAATCCTCTGCACCTAATGCATTCATTTTTATAATGTTGGCTTCAGAAATCAGATTTTTGTTGAGCTAACGATGGAAAATAAGGGCCTGGGATTCCAGATTGATCCCATTAATGATGAAAGTAGATGCTGCGAGGTACAGTGCTGAGGATTCCTAACATGGAGCAGGACATATGTATGAGAGGGGGCGGGGGAGGGGCGGTGGTCAGGTGTCAGCGCCGAGTCACCTGACAGAGCAGGTTCAGTAAGGCATTTCACCAAGTCCTGCCCTAGTTTCTCCATTTTGCCCTGCTAGTACTTTTCTCACTTCATAGAAATATTTTATGAGATTAAAGAAAATATATAAGGAAACAAAGCAATAATAAAACAGTCGGTTGGCAGAAAGAAAATAATTTAACGTGAAATCGCTTCTTAAATATCTTTTTTAAAAGTATGATAACATTTTGGATAACATTTTTAGTTTTTATGCTCTAAATGATAGCAAATCATGAATCTGATAGATACTACTGCTCTTCCTCATTATAAAGTCCTTACTAAATGATTAATTTAGTTTGTATCATTTCAACTACAAGAAATATATATATAAACATTATGTCTATAATGCATATATACATTACATATATGTATTATGTATATAAAATACATATGCATCATGAATATACAACGCATACATATATACTTTAGATACTTATTTATATGCGTGTGTGTATTTGTGTGCATACATACGTTCACACACGTGTGGGTGGAGAGTGAAGTCTCATGCTGTGTGTGTGTGTGTGTGTGTGTGTGTCTGTTCATATGTTCCTGACACCGACACAGGACTAAAGGGAAGTACTTTTCCTTTGAAGACTTCTCCAGAAGCAGCTGGAAAACCCTAGAACACTATCATAGACAGGACAGTTCCATATGAAGGTCCTTTTGTTAAACTCTCAGTTTAAAATTCAAAACGAATTATTCCTACGCTGAATTATCTTCCTAGAAAAGGGCAGCAGTAAAGGAGACCTGGACATAGAGGTGGCAGATGTTGGGAATTTCACATCTGACATAAAGTCCTGAGTCTCTGATAGAGACAAAGGAGTAAAGAGTGAAGTCTCCCGTTGGGGTCCCTCGAGGCTTTTCTGGACATGGCTGTATCAGCAGAAAGGTAAGACACCAGGGGTGAATGAAGGGAGTGGTATACAACGGGGAACAGGAAGTGAGGTGCAGAGAGGACAAAAGTAAAATGGAGCCAGTCCACATTTCTAGAGTGAAATAAACAACGGCAAGCACAGAAGGTGCCAGATGCAGAGGCAGAAACAAACAAACAAAACTAGGGACTCCAATTAAAGAGACAAATGGGATAAAGGATAAAAATATAGAAGTGGGAACTGAGCCAAAGGAAGAGACTGTGAACTCGGGTGGAGCAGGGAATTGCGGGAAGCCGGGAGCGACTGGCTTAACATAAAGATGGACACCAAGAACGGATAGCAAGTGAGAGAGCAATAAAGCCAAGGGCACTAGGAGAGCAGGCCAGAGAGACTGGCGTCTCCTGAGAAGTCCTAAACAAAGGCACGCAGACACTCGGGGAAGGGGAAAAGAGGAGAAACTAGAAGAATAAGAAATTCTATTTTTAATGCACGGAAACCCCCTTTGCTGAGCAAGCTCATGTCCCTAGAATGGGGGGGAGGTGAGGGAGACAAAAGAACGTTGCCCTCCCTTTAGGGGAAGTGAGGAACACTAAACATCGCAAGAAGCATCTGTCTACTACACGACCACCGACCGCTGAGCAAATGAGGAAGGTAAATTTAAGTACTGACCTTGTGATGGGAACAGTCAATGCTATGAGTTTGGAGGCCAGAGAAGACCAACTTGGCAAGAGACATCGGTAAAATTTTTATTAAGAAATCCTTGAGCTGGGGCTCAAAGGAGAAGCGATTCTCCATAGTAGTAGAGAGCTGGCCACTCTATTCTTTGTCCCTCCAACCTTCTCGGTGGATGTGACATTTGTGAGGGAGGCCCTGAGCCCCTGACCGCCATCACCTCTAATGCTTTACCCTGCCCTTCTCAGGCCTGGTCCCGGCACCAGAAAAGATCAGCCCAGCCCCAAATGGGTCTTTTTCTTTCACACCCCTGTGCTCGGGACCATAATGCTACCTATCAGTTTATCCACTGATAAACTGATATCCACTTTATCACTGATATCCAGTTTATCCAGTTTATCATCCTGAAGTTACTTAAAGGGTTCCAGTTAAAGTTCCCGTGACTTGTCTGAGCATGGAAGACACACATAGTTGCTAGTTGCCAATTCTTCGGAGGATCCAGGGGATTGGCCCTATTCAAACTTTATTTCCCCTTTTTCCCACATGAAGAAACAATGTTCTCAGTTTCCCCTGTGGCTACAACAAATTCACTGTGAATTAAATTCAGCCATATTTATTCCTGTAAGTCTTGGAAGGAGGGAACGAGGTGGAAGCCATCTTCTGGCCTTTGGGGGTGTTTTTATAGGGACATAAGGTCCTGAAAACACAAGGTTCTTTCTTCTATGGCGGCACTGCTTGTCAATTTTCCAGTTTCCTGGATATTGACAGGCACGTGGGGTGGTGACAGTGGCAAGAGCAGCTCCTTAGTCCCAGTCCCACTTTTAGTTCAGTGGCAGCCTGAGAGGCTGTACCTCTCCTTTGGAGGACCCACATCCCTCAGGGTAGGGGGATGGAGCTTCCTGAATGCTCAGTCTAGACCCTGAGCCGTGACTGTTCCGCCATTTTTTTAAGCACCAGATTTCCTGTATTAAATTCTTTCCGCTTAACATCTGCGGATTTTCTGTTTCCCCTGCTGAAACTTTACTAATATAAATATGGATACAAACAATGATAGCCATTTGGACACTCAGTTGTAAGGCAATGATACCACACCATTGCGTGCCACAGTTAATTATACATGAGTTCCACGTGTTTTCTTGCCTTTTATGCTGTCAGTCCATCAGTACATTACGACATATGACACGGGGCCAAGTACAGAGTAGGATTTCCACAATAATGGATTACATGACTGCATTCAGTTCTCACTATAAGATCCCAGGCAACATTGTAATTACCTAAACTGTTTCTCTTTCCTTCTTCTCCCTACACATCATACCATCTCCAACTTGCCAACATGTTCCTTACTAGCATACCTTATTATCAAGATGCGAGTAGGTTTCATTGATCTTGCAAGCCCTTTTCTAATGACCAGCCCAGCTACCTGAGAATGGGATTTCATATACAAGTTAGCTTGTGGAGAATTCTTTTTTGTTTTTAAAGATTTTATTTTTTATTTATTTATCTGACAGAGAGATCATAAGTAGGCAGAGAGGCAGGCAGAGAGAGAGGACGAAGCAGGCTCCCTGCTGAGCAGAGAGCCCGACACGAGGCTCGATCCGAGGATCCTGAGATCATGACCTGAGCCGAAGGCAGAGACTTAACCCACTGAGCCACCCAGGTGCCCCATGGAGAATTCTTTACGCTGATGTGGAACAGGTACACAAGCTTGAATTTTGAAAACAGCACCAATGTAATGAAGTCATAAGATGATGCCAAAGGATTTTATTGTTGCTGGCTATTTCTGCAAGTCTCATCATAATTTCTATAATTAACATATTTGTATTTGTAGTTGAAACATAAACCAGAACTAATAAGGAATCATAAGCTTGAATTTTATAACTGTTTCTACTCACAAGCCTTGGGAATTTTGATGTTTTAGCTTGTGATGTGGTTCTTATCCTCTTCAGTCTTTAAGTCTCAAATATTGAGTTTATTTTTTTTTACCCAATTTCCAAATTGTCTTGCTCTCAATCATTATCAATTAGCAAAGAAAACAGCAAAATATTTTTGTTATTATTAATTTTCTTTACCCAATATACAAAATTCCCAGACCACCCTAAGTACTTGCCTTAGAAATAGGAAAATGAAGTAATGAAAGTTGAGAAAGCTAAGAGCAATCAGTATACCGATTCATTGCTGAAGATCAGTCCCGGTCTAGAACAAAAACGAGAAACGTCGTGGTGTATGAAAATGCCACTTGTTAGTCTTGTAAGTGGTTTTCAAAATGTATGACCAAGAAATGTTTTTTCGACTGGTCCATTCCTCTTCTTCCCACTCATTCCCACTCTGCACAAGTACACATATCATTATATTCCAACAAACTTAAACAGCCACTTGGCAAAGATATATTTGGTTTTCCCCCAAATGCCCATCTGTCCATGTCATGCAGATGCAAATGTTACTGGAAGAAGATATGTAATGCATTAAATGCCAGGACGTTCTAAGCATGTTGACTTGTGCTTTTGATGGCATCATCACTTAACTGGGGACTCCTCTAGCTCAAGCCTAATTTCTTGACCCATCCTTTAGTGAGAGTACAACTGAAAGTCACAAGTGTTACATCCTTTCATTCATGAAGAAGCTACCATACTTATAATTAAGGAATCGGAAAGTAGGAGGAGGAGGCAACCACTTCCAGTTGCCTTGCATTTGTCTCAGGAGGCTGGGCCCATCAGAGAAGCCAGCTTTTTAACTGAAGGGGTCCCCATCCTACAGACAAATTAAATACACCTGTCACCGATTAATTCATTCTTTCAGTTTCTATGTGCTAAACACGAGGATTATTGAGATGAAGAAGTGTGGTTTCAGCCTGCAAGGGCTCATCATCTCCTCAGGGAGACGGACGCGTCGACACACCTGCCCTGCCTGGAGACACTTCCTGCCGGGGAGACATCAGCAGGGCACTCTGGGGACAGTCAGGCAGGGGCGACCGGAAGAGGATCCGTGAGCACGTTCTCAGCAAATATATGAACTTCTCTCAAAATGTGTTACGGTGGCAGTGGAGGACAAGTTGATGTCATTATATTCTTTTTAGAGAGAGAGGGGAAAAAAAAAACCCAACCCTGAGATTTAGAAAAAACTGGAAGTAAACTTTCCCACAGCCATCATACAGAGCTGAGATTAGAACCGTTTCTGAAGGCACAGTGACTCAGCCCAACAAAATAGATGTGCTGTTCCAGCATTGCTTGGCAAAAAGCCCTCCTTGCCATGAGTAGAAAAGATGCTACATTTTGTTTCATATTCAAAATATGTTATATAACCCAGTTGGAATTCACTGAAACTATGTTCTCACTTCATTCCAGGCCCTTAAAGGACACCTGGAAGTGAATTGTGGGCAATGAACCATCTGTTTTTCTGTTTAGCCTTCCCTTTCCAAAGTCAGCTCTTCCTCTTGACTTCCCTATTTGTGGTAAAGTGACTACCATTTCCCTGTTATGCAAAAGCAAAGGGTCAGAACCGTGAGGCCTTTCTTTTCCCCTCCCACTCCTATCTGTTCATGGCCTAAGGTTCACACATTCTTTCTGAGAGCCACACGCCCGAAACACACTTGCCTTCTTCTCTGTCTCCTGCCCCACCATTCATATAACACCCTGCTCCATCCAGTGGTATCCCACTCCCTGTTCATCTCTAAGCTCTCCTGATTTACACTGCCTGATTTGTCTTTCTACATTTTTCCTGTCATCAATTAATCATCCACCTCATGCCCAAACCTTAAAGTTTGTCTTCTACCTGAAAGAAAAAAAATCTTAGCCTGACCCCTACCAGCTCTTCAGACTCGTGTTCACAGATCCTCTTCCTGGTTCCGACCCAGTCAGGTCATTTCCTCACTGTTGCCCATATTCATCTGATGTCCTCACATTTCCATTTTTGACCACGCCGCTGGCCTGCTTTGCATCGACTCTTCCAGATCCCTTCTCCTGACAAGGCTCCACCTCAGCCTCTTGAAATCTTTTTTGATTGCTCTAGTTAATCGCCTCTTCCTTCCACTCGGAATCCTCAAAGGCTTTCTCAGCTGTACCCCTAATACGGTCCTCACCTTAGCAGACCTGGTCAGGAAATACTCTTTTATACCTACATGTCAAGTCTTCCCAAATATTTATAGAGGAGTTAATACGTGCCAGTCATTGTGAGAAATGCCTTACTTTCACCATCCTAGTAAAATCTTGCAAAAAAATCTCACAAGTCAGTGTCCCATTTTCACATGAGAAAACCAAGGTCCAGGGAAGAGAAATCCCTGAAGGACCTAGAGCCACATGGCTAGATAGCATCGGAGCTGGACTGGAGTTTAGGTCTCTCAGATGGCAGCTCCACGCAGTTTCCATTGTGATATTACAATATAAACGCTTTGATAGAAAGGATTATGCATAGGACCTCTTTAGAACCCACCAGCAGTTAGGATAGTGCAAATTCTTAATGGTATGTACGAATTAAATTTTTCATTCTAAGGGTGCTCTGTAACCTCAGTTTTACAAGAGACAACAGCAACAGGGTTCAAGTCAACAATGTCCCACTACCTGTAGAGTCTGAAGAAAGTACACGCCTGTTTTCATTTCAGAAATGCACACCCATTTTCCTTCCTAAGAGAATCGCAAGAAAGCAGATTTGTTCAGGGTGGGAGAAAGAAGATCTTAGGAACCCCCCCACCCCGTCAGTGAGAAGGGAGAGGCCTCAAATTGTGTCTGCTAACTCCTTCCTCCTCACCATTTGATTGGGGTTAAGGTGCTGGCCCACATCTTCCTCCTTATGCTTTGATGTAAGAATGGTGATGCCAAGACTGTGAATTTCCAGTGAACATCTCCTTGGAAGTTGGCCCTCCACAAAAACCTTCCATTATTTTAATCCAATAAAGTTAGATCATCTCCAGCGGCCCCAGGGAAAGGTGATGAACTATTAATCTAGTCGCTGTCCGAGGCAGAGGGCCTGGAAAATCCTACTTGAGACGAGCCTCCTTTGGATGTAGAAAAGTCTTAATTACACCAGATTAGAAATAGGAGTGTCAAGCGTGTGAGGCTTCTCAAAACACTTTAAGAGAGATATGACTTGCTTTACGTTCAAAAAGTTCATGTCTGCAGAACCAGTGATTAAGGAAATTTTTCACAAAACTCAAGAGGTTCTGTGAAGATTCTGGTGACTAATAATGTCAGTCTCTGTGATGAAAAATAACTAGAATCAGGTTAAAGAATAATGTTGGCATCTTCACTGTGTGGGTTCAAGAACTGTATTCCACTAGAGTTAGCTAATATTATGCAAGCTTTGAAAAGAGAGATGCTTTGTGACTAGGATAACCTAGGGAGAATAAAAAGTCTGATTTGATGAAAAGCCTCTGGTAAAATTAGAACCTGTTTCTATGCTTATTCAAGGAAAAGAGAAAGTAATGAAAATTAAAAGAGTGGCAGAAGAATCTTGCAAAAATCCTGACAAGATGGCAATCTAGAATTCAATAGAGTTGATTTTGTCTTTCTCTATGGTTTCATCAGCTTTTTTTCTCTTCCTTTCCATTTCTTTTTCTTTCTGTCTCTCTCAAATAGAGACACATTTCTTAGTAAATTCATTATATGCATAAAAGCAATATTTTCAGGGAGTGTATGTAAGCTTTTAAAGAAGAGACTCCTGCATTAAACAATGGGGAGACTACACTTATCAGCAACCCATCAACAAGCAGTTACTACCTGGTGCAAACTTCAATCAAGGGGCTGTGTAAGGCCCTACGGAGAGGAGAAGTGGCTGATTTTAGACAAGCTTCAAGGATCTAGTCTGGCAGATGCATTTGTCTGGGTATTATGATCTGGAAACTTGGTATTTCTTATATCAAGAGCCAGGCATAGAGCTTGGACACTGACATCTTTAATATGACAGGGTGAGGGGCAGGGCACCAGATGAGATTGGTGTAATCCACAGAAGACAGTTAAGATCAACATCAGGGGACAATGGAGTTAATCAGTTTGAACCAGCATTCATTAATTTATTAAATCTAATAGGTGCCACACTCTGTGCTCTGCAGGCTCTAGAGTGTAAATATAAGCCAGACCCAGTGGATCAAGCCAGATTCGAAAGTCAAAGCTGAGAGTACACGAGAAACACTCAAGAGAGAAAAGTGAGTTGCGGAAGTCTTAATCCCAGGGCCCTCAAGAAAACACCCTTAGGTTGCTGTCTGCTGATTTCAGAGGATCAATATCTTATCCCTGGGCAGCTTTGAACAAGCCAGGGGTACAGTCTGACTCTACAAACCAGGAGCATCCCAGGTCACCCAGGACCTTTCCTCTTGTTTCCCAGTCTAGCACACAGGGAAGAAACAGTATCACGGAAATGTGTTGTAATTAATGACAATCAGACAGGAAGCATCTAGTACAGGGCCTGGTGAACACTGAATACTAACATTCACCCTGCAGTTACTAGTTGGGTAAACCATAGCCCCACTGAACTTCACTATCTACATTTATAAAATGGGCATCACGACACCTGTGCCTGGTCTTGGTCTATTTGTTCTCAGATCCATTCTCTGGCTTCATTCTGCTCTGCTCTACATGGCAAGAGGCTGACCCTGTAACTTCATTCTTCTGTTTCCTGGCCAGTGGGAGGCCCCAGTGGGAGAAGAGAGGGCAGGAGAAAGAGATAGCTGGGTATTTTCCCATAGTCCTGCTGTGGTTGGCATTCCCGAAGTAGCCGTGTCTCCTCTGTGGTTCCGGTTCCCTCTGAGCTCTGGGAACTCTATCTTCTTCCTTTTCCCATCAACAGGAAGGTGCCTCATCATCCCCTTCATGTCAGCTCTTGCGTTGCCTGTCTTATCAATTTATTCTCTTATATTCTCTGTGTTAACCAACTCTCCATCTTAAATCCTCTCTGTTATAAAGATATAGAAGGCTTCTTTTTCCTGTTTGGGTTCTGACCAAGGCACCCTTTTCACAGTGTTCTTATAAGGACTAGTGGTAGTTACAGACACAACACATCTGGTACAGTGCCTGGTGAATAGTAAAGTGCTCAGGTATTTGCCAGATAGATATGGTTGTCAAAATCAGATGTGCTTTATGTTGGTCCCTTGGGTCCCTATTTCAGGCTCCATCTCCAGTTGTGCACTTACTCTGCATGGCACTTGTTTGGTAACAGCATGGACATTCCTTTGTATGTGAGGTTAGATAATGCTTTAAAATTAATATTTTATCCCTTTCATGGCCCTAAATGTGCTAGGAATAGCAGGCCCTGATTAAACACTTGTTGCTGGAAAGATAAGCCTTGAAATTCACTACTTTCTCCACTCTAATGGCAGTTTGTGAGATTACCCTGTTTCCCAGGTGGTCTGAGGCTGGGCATACCCTCCCTGAGCCCATCTGATGCTTTCTCACATAGCCTGAGGGTCCTGAGCATGAGCCCAGGGCAGCTGTGACAGATCCCGGAAATCTATCACCTGCCAAGTTTCTCTGAGCACAGTGTAAGCATCTGTGTGTTCACCTAGAGAAATAAGAGCAGTGCACTGTCATCATTACTTACAGGTGTCTTGTCCTCCTATGGGATCCCACGTAACCCTGTGCCTAGAAGTATAATTAGCATCTTTACTGCCCATTTCATTGTTAAAACTCGGATGCGTTGAATAGGACTCCCAACCATCATTTGTCCTCAGCATAAATACTCTTTCCTTGAGAACTGGGATGCTGATTAAGAGAGAGCCTTCTGTACCATCTTTGGCAGGATACTTCACCTCTTTGAGTCAAACTGTACTCATCTGTAAACTTGTACCTTCCTAATAAGATTATTTTTAGAATCATGAAAATATGTGTTTCTTGAAATCAAAGGACCCAAAGATGCCAACGCCATTCAACGGGGGGAAGAATAGTCTTTTCAGCAAATGGTGCTGGGAGAATGGATATCCACATGCGAAAGAATGAAGTTGGACCCTTACCTAATATCATATATAAAAATGAACTCAAAATGGATCAAAGACCAAAATGTAATACCAAAGACTATAAAACTCCTAGAAGAAAATAAAGGACAAAACCTTCACAATATTGGATTTGGTAATGATTTCTTGGATGTGACACCAAAGGCACAGGCAACAACAACAACAACAACAAAATAGATTGCAAGTGGGGTGCCTGGGTGGCTCAGTGGGTTAAAGCCTCTGCCTTCAGCTCAGGTCATGATCTCAGGGTCCTGGGATCAAGCCCCACGTCGGGCTCTCTGCTCAGCAGGGAGCCTGCTTCCCCCTCGCTCTCTGCCTACTTGTGATCTTCGTCAAATAAATAAATAAAATCTTAAAAAAAAATAGATTGCATGAAAATTTAAATACTTTTGCATCAAAATATACTGCCAACAAAGTGAAAAGGAAACCCAAAAGAATGAGAGAAAATATTTGCAAATCATATAGCTGATAAAGACTAATATCAAGAATACTTGGGAATCCCGAAAACTCAGCAAGAAGACAAGCAACCCAATTCAAAAATGAGCCAAGGACTTGGATAGATGTTTCTCCAAAGAAGATATACGAATGGCCAGTAGGCACATGAAAAGTTGCTCAGTATCACTAATCATTAGGGCAATGCAAATCAAAACCACTATGAGATACTACTTCACTTACATGAGGAAAGATACTCTCAGAATTATGAGAAAATGACAAGGTTTGGCAAGGATGTGGAGAGATTGGAACCCTTCTGCACTGGAGGTGGGAATGTAAAATGATACAGATGCTATGGGGGAAAAGTATGGCAGTTCCTCACAAAATTAAAAGTAGAATTACCACATGTCCAGTAGTATTCCTCAAGAATTGAAAGCAGGGTCTTGAAGAAGTATTTGTACACCTATCTTTATAACAGCATTATTTGCAATTGCTAAAATGCAACCCAACGGAAGGAAATTCTGACATATGCTACAACCCTGAAGACGTGCTAAGTGAAATATGCTGGTCACAAAAAACCAAATCTATATGTTTCCACTCTCATATGAAACACCTAAAGTAGTCAAAGCCATAGAGACGGAAAATAGAATGTGGTTGCCATGTCCTGGGAGGAGGGGAAAATGGGAAATGATTGTTTAATGTATAGAGTTTCATCTTTACAAGACAAAAAATATTAGGGAGATGGATGGTGGTGATGGTTGTACAACATCAGGAATGTATTTAATGCCACTGAACTAACTGTGCTCTTCGAAATTGTTAAGATGGCAAATTTTGTGTTACCACAGGGAAAATTTTTGGAAAAACCTCCAAAAAATGGAGAGCTCCATGAAGTAAAAACATACCCCACCTCACTCAGGATAATCTGACGACTCATGGACTTGACTGGATATATGAGATTGAGTCTTAGAACTCAGTGGAAGAGCCAGAGCTCCTTGGTTTACTGTGGCTTCTTGAATTTGTCTTGCCTCTTGTATTGAAAACTAGAGACTTGAACACTTCAGGCTCTGTGGAAAGTATGCAATTAGAAGAAAACATAGTTCTTGTCCTCAAGAAGGTTCTGGTCAGTTGAGAAAAGCATTCTTTCTCTTATGGTTCATTTCAGCTCTTCCGTCTTACTCAGCTGCCTTAGAGAAAGTCTCACGTCTTGCAAAGTCTGGCTTATTTATTTATTTAGGAAGAAGCCTGTAGATCACTGGTAGTAACTATTCTTCTTGATAAAGTTTCTCAAAGAGAGGAGGAAAATCTAGATTTGGTGGTGAAAACAAAGTGCAAGCTAAGTAACCAAAGCCAGACTATATAAAATCTTACCCTTTAGGACTAAAAGTTCTCAGCCTGTGTTTTGGACTGACTCACCAGAGGCTCCTGTCATAGAGTAAGGCATCTTCCCTTTTCCAGCAATAAACTCCTAGAGATTTTCCATTTTTTTCCCCTCTTCCTTTTTCCTTCTTAAAACCCTGATCTCCAAAGCTTAGTTGTGGCTCTGGAAAAATGAAAGTCAATCGTTTAGGAACCCAGCATCTTTTGATTCTTTCTCTTCTTCGATTCTTCCCTACTGTAAACAGGAAGCAGGAAACTTACCTGTACGAAAGTCAGCACCGAGAATATTGCTCGTCCTTGGAAAGGAAGGACTCCCCGATAGCATAGGTCAGACACAAGAGAACCAAAGGCAGAGGAACCCAGACTACAGAGACTTTCATTACTAGGTTCTCGGAGTTGGAGAGCTCATGCCTGGATTCATGAAAATGTGGAGAATTCATGGAATCAAGATGGTTTAGATAGGGAGGGGGGAGTCAAGAGCGAGGGCGGGATAAATATGCTTTCTCCATTGCCCAGCTCCTCATCATTGCCTTAGTGGATGACCCACTGCTAACTTTCAATGGCTTTCTTTTCCCACCACACCGCTTCCTCCTTTTCAACACCTCCCCCCGACCCCCTACTTCTCTCTGTCTTTGTAGGTTGCTTCCATCTGTAACGTCAGCAATAATCACTCTGGTATTGTTGCTCAGGCAGTTTTGAAGAGTCAGAGTGGGCTGTAATTGAAGAGTTCATTACCAAGATCAGTTGGTTCCCTGATTGCAGTGGCAAGGTGAAATATTTATCCTCACCAAAAATCTCCTGCACAACCGTCTTCCGAGTCACCCACTTTCTACTCTTTTTTCATTTGAACCCCGATGAGCTTGTCAGCAAAATTAAAGGTATGTCATTCACATCGTGCCTGCATTGCAAAGGACTATAAACCTGCCAACCTCTTTGATGAAATAAAAGGGTTTTATTTATGATTCATGTAGGAATATGAGGTTATTTTTATTCCGTCAGTACACTAATAATCAGACGAGGGCTCGGGAAATGAGGAGCCCAACTGACAGGGAAGGTTCTGATAAAGGGGAGCCCTCTAGGGTGTTTGCCCCGCTTTGTAATCTCCTTTCTAGTGTGAGGTTACGAGCGTGGCAGAGTGTGAGCCAGCTATAAGGCTTGGCTGCGGGAACAAAGACAGTTGCAATCCGGCAGGACTTGGGATGCCATTCGATGAAGGGGAGGAAAAAAAAAAAAAAGCAGTCCCTTCGACGAGAAAAAGTTTTTGCTCCGGCCTCAGGTTAGCAATTTGGAGCCTCCCCAGTTTCCTGTGATGTCTCTGGTTCAAAAGACAGCCGATCTTCCAGTCTGCACTCCTACTGGGCATTCTAGCCAAAGTTAAAAAAAAAAATAATAATATAAAAAGATAAGTAAGTAAAAGAAAGAGAAAGGAAGAAAAGCCAATTGGCCAGGTTCCTTCCACAATCATTAACCATTTGTTCCTGCCACCCAACGTCCTTGGTTAAGGTGATCTGACTTCAAGGCAAACAAATGTGGCTGAGTATATTTCAAAGGACACCCTTGCCTTATTATTTCCAATACGCCCATAATTTGGGGCCTCTTTCATCTTTGTCCCTGCTCTAGGAAGTGCTTGGAAGCTATTTTAATTCAAGTTGGGGGTAAATTCTCATTCCTACCCATTCCTCCCATTGCGATGACCTTAAGCAATTCTGAATAAAAAGTTATCTCTGCATGAACTGGGCGGCATCAGGACCTGTGATTTGCTCGACAGTGACATCTTGGCAGAGAAACACAAAGACATACAATCTACTGAGGACGAAGTGCAAGAAAGTTCACTGGAGGAAGGAAAATAATACTAATCCTTTATTCAATAAGCAGTGAGTAAAACGAGGTGCTTTTTTGTGTGAGGTTAAGTAAGTGAAAAGTAAATTTGAAACGGCAGTATCAGTTCAGAGGAGGCGAGTAGTGATGTGACGGGTCCCGCTGACAGTGTGGTTTTTATGACAAAGTACCAATTAATGTTATCTGCGGGTATTTATAGATCCGTGTCTGTGTGTCTTTCCAGAGAAATCGCACTGGCAGGGGGACTGGTTGGAAAAGCAGGGGTCCTGGTTATTCCTTCAGAAATGAGAGTTTAGTTCCCTGGATCGTCCTCCCTTCACCCTAAAGGGCACCTGTTTTAAGGATGTTGCACCCATCAGTGACTGGAACAAGCTTTGAATGGCACCAGAATGTTCTTCCAGGATGGCCGATGACACGAGGGGGGTCCGGGGTGACATCTGCAGAAGGAAATCCCTTAACTGCACACCAGAGTCACCGAGGCCTGAGCCACGTGTGTCCTGTGAGACAGTGTGAAAGGTGCTTCAGCAGGATGGGTCTGTGGGCACACGTGGGACAGCTTCCATCCCACCAGTCATCCTGTCCTATTAGGGAAATCAGAGAAAAATGTCTTGCTTCAGAACTCTCTGGTCAAATCATTAATCTCTTCAGAAAGTCAGGTATTGTTGTTGTTGTTTTCGGTGTTCAACGCATCATCTGATAAGGTAACGCCTTAGTTGAAGAGAAATGGCAGGCTTAGAAAGTGGCCTTTGCTGGAAGCTTGGTGATCCTGTATTCTTATCCCAGTTCCATAACTGAAGTTCTGTGTGGCTTTAGCAAGCAGCCTAACATCTGTGGGCCTCCGTTCTGTCATCTCCAGAACAAGATTCTTTTAGCCTCTTGCCTGACTGGTTATGCGGCAAATGAGATATTGGGTGTGAGTGCTTAGAAAAGGATAAAGCTTGATACAGAGTCAGGCTGTTTTAAGTGTGAAATTTTACACTCCAAAAATGGGCTTCGTGGTAATGCGTGCCAACCCGTCTTTGAGCTGGGTTCTAGAAAGGGTTTCTCATCTAAGACAGGGGCTGCCTTTTCCCTTGCCGACATTGGGTCGGGAAGGGCTGTGCAAGGCGGGCGGCTAGACACACAATCTTGGTACCCTCAAGGTCCCTCACAGATTTCTACTAGAGAAAAGCATTGGCTTCGTGGTCACCATGAGAACAAAGCAGAAGTCCTGAGCCCCAATATATTACGGAATGATCTGGTTCACAGGATCCAGAAATTCCAAGGCCCCATTTATTTTCATGGAAATTGCACAAAAAATGGGGAGCCCTTCATCCTGTTGGCACCAGAGACTGACAAAACAATTAGATGGAAGCATTTGAAAAATGATAACATCTCTCGGGTTCCAAATAGGGATCTTATAACGCAGCCTCTTTCACCACCACGCCAAGAAAAGCCTGAGGGGTGTGAAGAAATGGCCTTGCACCTTTCATTTCCCAAAGCCAGGAAGCAGCCCTCTGATGCTGGCCCCAGGGCCAGGAGGTACAGCAGGTAAGAACTCCATCAACCCTCGATTTCATTCTCATGGAGCAGGGAGCTTCATTATCCTCCCTTTATCAGCAGTGAGGTTTACAGCTGAATCCATAAGAGAGCTCCGTGTGAAACATGAGCCGAGAGAGAGGCACTGCGTCTCACCATTAATAAGCCCTCTTCTGGGATCCGGCATTAGCGAGATTCAGCGGATCATGGAGCACAGGGGTATCATTTTTACATGATTACTCTAAATTCTTAAACCAGGGGCTTAAGAGAGAGGCTTCTCACAAAAGCAGCCGTGGGAATTGTTGAATGATTGGTACCACGCTTGCAGTGGGTTAAACCACTTCAGGTAGCTCCACGTGTGGGGCTTATGACCAGGTATTTACCAACCTGCCTTCCAAAGGAAGGGGCCAGGGGGCGCAAGGAGAGGCAGGGCAGTCGTGGGGGGAAGAGGGCCAGATCTACCTGGAGCCGTGGTGGGCGTGGCCTCAGCAGCAGCCCTCGCCGCCCCGCCCTCCTCCCGCTCCGGCTGGAGTTGCCTGGCATCTCATCAGTTTGGTGTTTGGGATTATCTGGCTTTTGGAACACTGACACCACTTCGAAGAGGCTGACACTGGTCTCCGTAAATACTCACCTTCTTCCTTCTCTGCACAAGTGAGAGCCCTGGTGGGAACCAGTGGTTCAGACAGCTGGAACCTGCCCTCTCAGCCCACTGGGGCCTCCGTTTTCTAAAATAGCCTCGACTTCAGAAAAGAAAATGCTGATGCTGCTTTCTCTCTTCCTCTGGTCCAAAATTCCAGCGACTCCTGTAGTCTAGCTACGAAGTCTCCCTGAAGGTGATGTGCCTAACCGGGCCTAGGGGGCCATCAACCAAAGTTTGATCCACCAGCTCAGACCAAGGAATACCTGCCTCCATTCAGAACAGACCAACACTCAAACAAGGGAGCTTTCTCGGGGGAAATGTGATGCAACTTTCTGCTTTGATGCTGAATAGGAGAAGCCCCGGGGACAAGGCAAGGGCTCAGCATACCTTCAGTACTTGAACTCTAAGATGCATCACTTACCTGATGGCCTAGTACATAAGTGTCTTATTTGAAGTGCCACCTTGCCCTTCACCATATTGGGTTTTGTGTTATTCTCTCATTGCAAAGGTTGGTATCACCTCCCCACATGGAGAGGCAATGCCACTGAGGGTAGGGACTGCTGGTTCTTTTGAACACCCAGAGACGTCCAGCACAGCCCTGGGCATATTTGACATGCTAACAACAGACTGGCTGACTTCAGTAGAAATGCAATTTGCATTCTCAGGCTCCATCTCCTGAAGCTTCTGGCACTTATTTGAAAGTATTTTCAAAATGTTTACATCTGCATGAGCTCTAGAAATCCATAATATTATGGACTGGATTTTGTCCCCCTAAACTTCATAGGCAGAAGCCTTAACCCTAAAGTGACTGTATTTGGAGATAGGGGCTTTAAGGGGAGTAAATGAGGTTAAACGAGCTTGTAAGGTATAGGTCGTACATATAGGTCGTAACCTATAAGGCTCCAACCCAACAGGACTGGTGTCCTCATAAGAAGAGGAAGAGACACCAGCGATTTCTCTCCACACAGGTGCACAAAGGAAATAACGTGAGGACACAGCAAGATGGTGACTGTCCGCCAACCAGAAAGACAGAGCTCCCCTGAAGCCAATTCTGCTGGACTTCTGGCCTCCCGAGCTGGGAGAAGATAAATCTCTGTTAAGTCGTCCAGTCTGTGCTGTGTTGATTCAATAGCCTGAGCAGACTAATACACACGCCTACCCATTTTACAGATGACTCAGAGAGCTGCGTGGCCACACAGTGGCAAAGCCAGGGTCAAAATAAACTTCTGCTCTCACAGTGCACTCATTTCACTCACTCATGTTGCAACTGGGAGTGTGGAAAAGCTGGGAGCGAGGGGAAGGGAACTGGAGCGCATGAGGAAAATCAAACTACCCTGAGTTGCTTCCATTATCTGCTCCTTTACTGGTCGGTTTACCAGAGATATGCCAGCCTATGGAAACCTCGTAGCCTGCAGATGATGGGAAGGAACAAGAAGGGAAGGTCGGTGGCTTCCTCTGGAAAGCACAGCACTTAGCAAGTCTCAAAATCAACTACAGGAGAAGCTCCACCGTGAAGCCGGTACAGGGAGGCACCCCCGCAAGACAGAATTTGTTTCTTGCAGACCATGCATGTGAATATAACCTAGACAGCTGTTCAGAACGTTTCTCTCACAAAAAATGGGAGGACTGATAGCTATTAGGACAATAGACTGACAATACAGAAAATAAAGTTAATCTTCCATATCAAAATTTTCAGATGGATCAAAGCTCTAAATGTAAAAATAAACCATAAAAATACTGAAAGAACAGATAAGGGAATATTTATATAATTTTGAAGGAGAAGTTTATCCACATGAAATTAAAGATGGAAATTCTAAAAATTTCTAAAAAAATTCATACATTTAACCTCATAAAAATCAATAGTATCTGTATAACAAAAAAAGCTAACCAGTTAAAAGCATGAGTACAACATTTTGAGAAAGACATGAGAACGTATTTGCAAATAGGTAGCCAACAAAGTTAACATACTTAAATATGTGAACAGTTCTTCCTGGTTAGTAAGAAAAAGACAAGTGTTGCAAGAATACAGAGGGCAAAGAATGTGAATCAACAGTTCATAAAGTGAACTGGCAAATATATAGTTAAAAAATTTCATTCTGTGAGTCAAATAATTGCACATTAAAACAATGAAAAGAATTTTTTGCATCAGAGCATATGGGTAATAGTTCTTTTTTTTTTTTCTTCAATATTATAATATCCAGAATGGCAAGGGTGTGTTTCCTCCTTTTTCTAAACTGCTGCTGGGAGGGTAAATCAAGAAACATTTCCTGGGAGACATTTAGCAATATCTGCAATACTTTGCATATAGTAAATTTATCAGAAGCTTTAAAATGTATTACCTTTGACTTGACAATTCTGCCACAAGAAATTTGTCCGAAGGAAACGAGAAATTTGCCCCAAGGACCACCAGGCGTATGCATAGAAATGTTGATCACAGGTTTGTTTATAAGGATAGAACTACTGGAGAAAATCTAAATATTCAATGTGAGGGCATTGGCTAAATAACCATAATCTGTTTAATGGAATAGCCATTAAAAAGACGTTGAAGGTATTATGGGTTTGTCAACATGCAAAGACATCCCTAATATATTCATAAATGAATACAACAACCTATAAACCTATAAAGTATGTGCGTGTGTGTGTAAAAAAATTCTGGAAGAATACACACCAGAAAGTAAACAGTTTAACACGGGTTATCTGTCTGGGTATGAGTTTAGATCATGCTATTTATTTTATTTATTTATTTTTAAAAGATTTTATTTATTTATTTGAGAGAGAGAGAGAGATCACAAGTAGGCAGAGAGGCAGGCAGAGAGAGAGAGGGGGAAGCAGGCTCCCTGCTGAGCAGAGAGCCCAATGCGGGGTTCAATCCCAGGACCCTGAGATCAGGATCTGAGTCGAAGGCAGAGGCTTTAACCCACTGAGTCACCCAGTCGCCCAGATTATGCTATTTAATCTTAATTTTAATTTTCTAATTTTCTAACAGCAATTCTACTTTTCTTGTGAAACAGCTACAATAAAGAGGATAGGATAAAAGGACAGAGGATGCAATTAGAGAAACAATTTTTGTAAATAGAAATAATGAGAGATCTTTTACTCTCACGGCTGCTCTTAGTGTTTCTGGAAGTGATCTGAGTCTCAGAACCACTGGGAGGCCTTGTTGGAAGTGCAGATTCCAGAGCCCTCCTTGGACCTATTCAATATGGATCTCTGGGACAGGACCCAGGAATCTACAAATGTAACAAACTCCCAAGGCGTTTTTTATCTGTCTGTCTGTCTGTCTGTCTGTCTGTGTCTATCTATCTATTTATCTATCTATCTATCTATCTATCATAAAGACTGAAAACATGACTGTAGAAATCACCTGGTTTCTTTAAATTTCAGAGTTAGCGAATAAATCAGAGTGAATAATTAAATGTCACGTGCCAAGTAGCTTGGGGTAGCTTCCTTTTCAGTGCAGTGACTGCTGGGTGTTCACTGAGACAGCTAAGGGAGGCAGCTCAGGGCATCCTGGGTGCAAGGCGAAAGCCCTTGCTTTAGCTGCCTTTCTTCCTTTCTCTCCTCAGGGCTTCCCCCTCCATGATTTGTAGGCCACAGAACTCACTCTGGCCTCTAAATCTCTGCATACGGTGAATGTCTCAAGGCACTTTCAACCAGCAACAAAGTAGACATTATTCTCCAAGAACGGGCTCCAAGAGCTGGAGAGAAAGAGTCCACTTAGGGACCTGCCACAGAGGCGATGTTGGAGTAGAGTGAAAAGAGAGGCCTCCAGAGAACCGAAGCTTTCCCAAGGCTGAGGTCTGGCTGGGGTGGGTTGAGGGAAATAGGAGAAAGAGTCCTTTTCAAAATCAGCCAGTTTTCCAGGGGCGCGAGATGCCAAAACGAAGTTTTCCATAAGTTTAAGCACAGTCACTGCATCTGTCAGCCCCTCAGACTCTGATGATAATTTGATACCCAAGGAGTGTGGCTGCTCCCAAATGCCACAGTGAGTGTGTCAGTCCACGTCTGGCATTTAATTGCTTTCCTAAATTACCAGCAGGTGGTGCAAGAGTTTCCAAGTTCATGAACTTCCCCTTCACAGGGCTTCTACTCTGGGGAGTCTCTGTCAATAGCTTACTCCTCCTTGCTGTGAGTTCCTCTCATAATCCTTACATGGCTTCTCCATACTCGAATAATCACAAGGGAACAAGAAGCATCTTTAAAACGCATTTTGTACCTTTTAAAATGTGTTAAATATAAATGTAGAATCAAAGAAACATGCATTAATTATAGAACTGTGTTAAGGAAAAGGAAAAAAAAAATCCCATTACTAGCAAACCCAGAAGAAACATAGCTTCCTCCTGTTGGCAAAGAGAAACGGAGAACTTTAGAGGAAACCTTTAGGATTTAATGCCCTTTACCTCCCACTGAGGAGACTGTGAATATGGATTTGGGAAGGGAGCTTGGTGTGGAGGAGGGGATTAAATTAGTCCAACTAGAAAAATCTAAAGGAACGAAAGTCGATAAAATTGGCGCAGTCTGAATTGTACTGGTAGCTTCACAGTTCTATAAAAAGTGAGGAGGAACTTGGATTGGGATTCCCAGAAGTGATGTTTTGGAATATTTCAGGCCAAGGAGGAGTTGGGAAAGATTGATTTAAGAAGGCGTCAGGCAGTTACAGGCAAGTTCAGCCAGGGTCCTGTGCTAAGGAAGACCTGGAAGCAAAGGGGACTAAAGCTGGAGTTGGCCCGGAGCGGGGTGGAGAGTACTTGGAGAGACTTGACAAGGTCTCAAGTCACAGGTGCTGTAGAGTTCCCGGGTCTCAGGCAGCCACAGCAGAGGGCAGAGTTAGGGAGTGGGGGTGAATCCGAGACTTTGTTCATACATCACATGCAAGATTTCAGATGTGGAGACAGTTTGTGTCATCTCGCGATTGCAATTCATAGAATCAAGTGGAAGCACATAAATATTGGGTTAAGGCATTGTCACCAATGCCTTATATTTGCCTATATCTGATGAAACCTGGAAAATGACACTACAATCTTAGACAAACAACCCCAAAGGAAAATGGCAGAATGCAGAATGTAGTTTAGGCAGAATGACTCTGCTTTTTCTAAAAATCTCCCCTTTTCCGGGGACCCTTCACAGACCCTTTTCAGGGCTGCCTTATTGTTTCTGAAATTGCCAACTACTCTGGGAAATGAGCCAATGAACACCATGAATAAGATGTTGATATGTTGGGTGGCTTTGGGTGAGCTACTCAAACTCTATGTGCCATTATGTTTGAGGCCACAAATGCAGAGTTCCCCACCCACAGTGAAAACCTGGGTGATACCCTGCAAGCAATGGTTAAAAGGAATAAACCATATACAAATATGGAAAGGGGGGCTGTGGACATGAAATCAACTCTATTACACTCAATTACACTCACTGAAACCCTGTTAATACGTAAACTTGTTCTCCAGTGCAATGGAAACATGGTTTGCTCCTTGAAATTAGGGCTTGTTGTGACAATTCAGGATACGCTGATTGTCACTAAAAATGACTGTGGGCACATAATGAAGTAAAATGTGCTAGCTGATAGGTAGGTGCAGGTGACGTATGACAGCTAATGAGACCATAGAATGTATAATCGGAAAATGCACTACCTTGGTTACTGTGAATTAGATCATCATTCATAATAAAGGGGCCAAGATTGTACATCAATAGTTAGTCCTCCAACATGTGTTAATTCCTGCATACGTCTAGTAGGAAAGTAGGAGCCCAGCAAAGTCTTGACAAATGTATGCTAAGAGAAGTATTAAGTAAAAGCAGAGGTAAAAGGCCACTTTCCTGTGCAAAATGACTCAACTGTCCTAAACCATTTCCTTTTAGGAGTTTCTCTCTAGGTTCATCTGACATTTTTACTTTTTTTTTCTTGGAGGAAGAGGCATTTCTCCTCCTCAAAAGGTTGAATTTCACTTGGGAATATTTCTCCTTTGCAGCACACATCAGCATCTAAAAAATTATATATTCTACTTTTTTTATTTCCTGGACATTTTCACTAGAATCATGAGAGGCAGAGATCTTTGCCTCTAGCTGTATCTCTAGCACTGAAAACTATGTCAGATGCATAGTAGGTGCTTGATAAATAGTTGTTACATCTCCCCACTACTTCCTTGAATCTGTAGACCTCCCTTCTTCCTAACGATAAGCTTAGGAATTTGTACCATAAAAGTAAGAATTCTCTCTCAAAGTTCATGTTCTAACTCCTCCTTTTTCCATTTCTCCTGCCAGACACCCCAAATAAGTAGTCTGCCCTTGACCAGCCTCTCTACTCTCACCATCTACGTTTTATCCATTGCATTCTACTCAAAGAGGTTTCTCAAATCCGACTTCCAAGTTCAAGAGGACTTTTTATGACCAATACCCTCTGCAACCTCTAACATGAGTAGCTGATTGATCACATGCCCTGTTGATTACTCTCTTCCTCTTGAAGTTTCCTTTTTATCTTGTCTTCAATGGCTCTACATTATCTTGTTTCTTTTCCTATGTCTTCAAAGGATCTATACCTGTCTCTTCTTCCCTCTACCATAAGCCAAAATTTTTAATGTTGGTTTGTACATATGTACAAATACATTGTACATTTGGGAGGGTTGCTCCTTTTAATGTCTCCCATATTTCCTTCTAAGTTCTGCCTCCTCCAGAGTTGGGCAAAATAGAGAGGAATTAAAAAAAAAAAATTTCCACCATATTTGTTATCTGTTTGGAGGGAAATGGCTGATAGCTGATGGTTCATATAGGTAATTGATTATAGCCCTGGTATAATTGATTATATCAATTGATTGGTAATTGATTATAGCCCTGGTAAGATTTGTACTATTTGACTAGGAGTATGAGATACTTGATATTTCACTTATTTGACCTCTTGCCAACTCAAAAACAGGAATCTACTCTCTCAACATTGTTAAAATGATGTGCCCAACTCTCAGAGTTATTAGGTAGCGGAATGAGAATTTGCCTGAGTATATAGTACTATACTGCTATTAAATAGTCAAACCGATACACTCTCCTAGTTCTGATATCCTGTTCAATAGCATGTCTTCTGATTATGGTGGTTTCTTTATAGATCTGCTTATATGAACGGGATGGATCATTCAAGCCAGTGGAAATACACTGTTTTTGTGAGTGTGTGTGTGTGTGTGTGTGTGTGTGTGTGTGTGACAACTATAGTTCTCATTGAACACGGGAAATTCTGGTTTCTTCATCAGAGTCTGTGAGCTGAGATAATGTAACTCTATCCCTGAGAGATGGATCCATTATTGAAGTGTGATGATATGAACATTTAAAACCAGAAAGGCTGAACATCAGATTTTAGAACTGTGATGACTTCACAGTTCTTCACAGTAAGAAGAACCTGATGATGCCAATTTACAAAGCGAAGCAAACAATTAAGCATTATCGTCTCAAGATTTTCACAACTAAGATCAATAATTGGGCAGATTTGCTAGGACATGATTGATGATTGAAGTGAAATTTCCTTTTATTCAAGTAAAATGGATCTTGCATAACATATATGTGTCTGGGAAGATCAAAGTCTATTTTTTAAGTCTTTTGATTAACTTATTGCTTAAAGGAACCCTTCAATGGGGTGTTTTCTGTTATGTAAACATTTTTATTAATATACTTGTAAATTATGTTTTTAATTATCAGTATTTATTTGTAATAAAAAAATACATTCACTGAACCCCTGCTAGGTGGCATTCACCTCTAAAGCCTTTCACTAAGACAGTTATTGAATTTCAGGTGCCATGTTGGAGACTGAATTTCCTGACACTTGTTACATACATATTTTCAAACAAAGCATTTTACCAAAACATAATCCTCAGACTGTTAAGAATTCCTCGATGAGTACCTATGTATTATTATAATTTATTAAAGCCAGGTTGGCACTTCTAGTGCTGCTCAAAATGGAGTAAGCCCACAATACTTATCACTCCAACTGATTACAACTCAAGATTCTAGACATCATTTTTAAAAAGCACCTAGTTGAGGACTCTGAAAAGTTTGCAATAGCAGACAAATTGGAGAGGGAGCAAAGCTTGAAGAATGACCATAACCAGGGTGATTTTCTAAAATTTTTCCCAACTTTGACCTATGCGTGAGATAGTGAAACCTCTGAGGGGAAAAGCCTCCCTGAACACTAACATGCATAGGAAAAATCTCAAAGACAGAGCTGGAGAAGATAAATCCTTCCTCCGTACATGAACTGACAAAAGTTGTGGGCTTATCCCCATAAGCTGTGCATGTGTGTAATAGATACAAACCAGCACAGCAAAGCTCTTGAGAACTAAACTATAATGTAAACCAACACCAAATCGCAGACTAACTGCTACATTCACAGAACATATCTAAAGCAACATAGCAAAAGTTGTGACATCTTAAATGATGTTGGAACCATCACCCACAGAAGGCAAGAAAGGCTTTATCATCTGAACCTACTAAAATTAAAAGAAGAGTCAACATTCTCCGCTGATTTTAATGACACCTGGAATTTTAGAACATAAAACACAAAATGTCCAGGACAAAACCCCAAAGTACTGGAAAAACAAAAACCAGAAAAATATGCTGAACTCACAGGGGGGTAGAAGAAATAGGAGTAAAAGAAGGAATGCAGCCATCAAGAGAAACAAAATCCTGACATTTGCAACGACGTGGATGGAACTAGAGGGTATTATGCTAAGCGAAATAAGTCAGTCAGAGAAAGACAATTACCACATGATCTCTCTGATATGAAGAATTTGAGAGGCAGGGCAGGGGGTTGTGGGGGGGTGGGGGAGGGAAATGAAACAAGGTGGGATCCAGAAGGAGACAAACCATAAGAGACTCCTAAACTCACAAACGAACTAAGGGTGGCTGGGAGGTAGGGGTTAGGGATAGGGTGGCTCGGTTATGGACATTGGGAAGGGTATGTGCTATGGTAAGTCGGTGAAATGTGTAAGCCTGATGATTCACAGACATGTACCCTGGGGCAAATAATACATTATATGTTAATAAAATAAATAATTAAAAAAAAATAAGGAGCAGTAGTCAAATCCACAATTATAGTTGGGACGCCATACTCCTCTTCCAATTATCAATAAAACAAATAGACAGAAAATAAGCAGAGATACAGAAGACCTCAATAATACCATTAACTGATTTGATATAATTGATATTTATTGAACATTACACCTAAAAACAGCTGAATACGCAATCTTGTTAAATGCACATTAAAAAAGACACCTAGGCCAACTGTATTGTGGGCCCTATAACAAGCCATAACAAATTTAAAAGAAGGAAAAACTGCATAAAATATATCCTTTGATCATAAGGAAATAAAAAACAAAAAATTCTGAAAAGTGCTGAAATATAAAATATTTTGAACTCAATGTCAATGTGAGGATGAAGCTAATTTTTTTAGGATGAAGCTAAAACAGTACCTAGAGCACAATTTATAGCATTAAATGCTTATGTGAGTATGAAGTAAGACCTCAAATCAATCATCTAAGCTTCACCTTAGGAAGCCGGAAACAAAAGAACAAATTACAGAGCAAGCATAAGATAGGAAACTATAACAATAAGGACAGAAATCAATAAAACTGAAAACAGAGAAAAACAATAGAGACAAACAAGTCAACAAAACCAAAAGCTGGTTTGCTGAAAAGAAACAGAAATGACAAATCTAAGTCAGACAGAGAAGATAAGATACCAATTTTCAGTATCAGGAGTCAAAGAGAAGATACTAATTTGCAGTATCAGGAGTAAAAGGAAATACCACTTACAGACCATCAGATGATAAAGAAAGAAGGGATTCTAAAATAATAAGAGAACACTAAAAAATATTCTTTGTTTATACATTTGACAATTTAGACGAAATGGGCCAATTACTTGAAAGATGAATACAAAAACTCACTCAAGAAGAAACTAGATAGCTAGAATATCCCTATGTCAATTAAGGACATTCTTCATTATAAGAACTTTCCAGCAAAGAAAAGTCTGGTACCAAATGGCTCTACTGATAAAGCATACCAAATATTTAAGAAAGAAATAATACAAATTTTCCAGTCTTCCACAATTTCACACAAAAATTCAAGAGGAGGGAACATTTTCCAGCTCATTTTGTAAGGCAGTACCTTCATATGAAAAGCTAGACAAGAATAATATAAGAAATAAAAACTGTCAACCAATGTATGACACAGAAGTATTCAATAAAATACTAGCAAAAAAAAAATTTCAGCAATCCATAAAAGAATAATAATACATCATGATCTTGTGAGGTTTAGTTCATGAGGGCGAGGCTTGCTCAACATTCAAAACCCAATCCATGTGATTCACAACAACAGACTAAAGAAGCAAAACACGATTATTTCAATAGATTAAGAAAACAGTTTGGCAAAACTCAGAATCCAATTCTCTGATGACAATGATACTGAGGATCATTTCATATGTTTATTTGCAATCTGTATAATTTCTTTGGTGAGCTGAGTGTTCATATCTTTTAACTGGGTTGTTTTCTTATTGAGTTGTAAGCGTTCTTTGTATATTTTGGATACAACTCCTTTATCAGATAGTCTATTGCAAATATTTTCTCCTGGTCTATGATACTTGTCATTGCATTCTCTTGATGTGGTCTTTGGCAGAACAGACATATTATTTCTAACAAGGTAAAATTTATATGCTTTTAGTGGCATATCTAAAACCTGATCATACATAAATTATCTCTAATTTTTTCCTCCTAGGAATTGTACAGTATTTTGTTTTATATTTAGTCCTATGGCCCATTTTGAGTTAATTTTTGTGAAAGTGTAAGGTCTGTGTCTAGACTTATTTGCATGAATTTAGGAAATCCATGAATTCAACTTTTTTGCATATGGACATCAAATTTTTAGATTCCACATATAACTGAGATCATGCAGTGTTTTGTTTTGTTTTTTTCTTTCTTTCTTTCTGTGTCTGGCTTATTTCACTGTGTCTGGCATAACGCATTCCAGGTTCATCCACGTTGTTGCAAATGGCAGAACTTCCATTGTAAAGCTGAATAATAATCCATTGTGTATATACATATATATCAGTCCCATATTTTCTTTATTTATTTGTCAGCAACAGAAGTTATTTCCTTATCTTGGCTATGGTGAATTATGCTTGATGAACATAGAAGTGCCAATATATCTTTGAGATCTTGATTTTAATTCTTTTGGATATATACCTAAAAGTGGAATTGCTGAATCATGTTATAGTTATATTTTTAGTTTTTTGAGGAATTTCCAAACTGTTTTCTATAATGGCCATACCAATTTACATACCCACTCACAGTGTCTAAGAGTTCTCTTTCTCCACCTCCTAACACTTGTTATCTTTTAAGTAATAGCCATCCTAACAGGTATAAAGTGATACCTTATGGCTTTGATTTATATTTCTCTTACGATTAGTGATACAAAGCAAGCTTTTTTTTTAAGTTTTTTTTTTTTTAAGATTTTATTTATTTATTTGACAGAGAGAGAGAGAAAGAAGAGAGCAAGCAAACTGGGTGAGCAGCAAGCAGAGGAGAAGCAGGCTCCTCTCTGAGCAAGGAGCCCCATGCTCCATCCCAGGACCAAGGGACCTGAGCCAAAGGCAGCCAATTAACTGACTGAACCACCCAGGCACCCTGCAAGCTTTTTTCTTTTTCTTTTTTTCTTAAGATTTATTTATTTATTTGAGAGAGAGCACACACAATTGAGGGTGATGATAGGAGGGAGGAAATCTTCAAGCAGACTCCTCACCGAGTGCAGAGAGCCCAACACAGGGCTCCACAAGGAGTTCCATCTCACGACCCATGAGATCATGAGCTGAACCAAAACCAAGAGCAGGGTGCTTCACCAACTGAGCCACCCAGGGGTCCCAGGAATGCTTTATATGTGTTGGCCATATGCATGTCTACTTTGGATGAATGTCCATTCAGATTCTTTTCCCAAATTTTCTTTAATTGGGTTGTTTGGGGTTTTTTTATTCCACAATTGACTTGTATGAGTTCCTTATATATTTTGGACATTAATTATTAGGTATATAATTTGCAAATATTTTCTCTCAATTCATAAGCTGCCTTTTTATTTTGTTGATCATTTCTTTTTCTGTACAGAAACTTTTTAGTTTGATGTAGTCCTACTTTATTTTTGCTTTTTGTTTTTTGTTGCCTGACCTTCTGGTGTATCTACGATAGCTAAGAAATCACTGGGAGACCAGTGTCAAGGAGCTTTTATCCTATGTTTTCTCTTAGGAGTTTTACAGTTTCAGATCTTATATTTGTCTTTATTCCATTTTGAGTTGATTTTTGTGCATGGTTTAAGATAGGGATCCAATTTCATTCTTCTGTATATGGATGTCCAGTTTTCCCAATTCCATTTACTGAAAAGACTATCCTTTGCCCATTGTGTATTCGTAGTGCCCATATTGAAAATTAGTTGATTGTATATGCTTTGGTTTATTTTTGGGCTCTCTATTCTGTTCTATTGGTTTATGTGTCTATGCCAGTGCCATACTGTTTGATTACTATACTTTATAATATAATCTGAATTCAGGAAATGTGATATTTCTACCTCTATTCTTTCTTAGGGTTGGTTTGGCTATTTGGGCTCCTTTGTGGTTCCATAATAATTTTAAAATTGCTTTTTCCACTTCTGAAAAACTGCCATTAGAATTTTGACAGGGATTGTATTGAATCTGCATATCAGTTTGCTAGCATTTTATTAAGTATTTTTGTATCTTTGTTCATCAGAGATGTTGGCCTGTAGTTTTCTTTTCAGTGGTGTCTTTGTTTGGCTCTGGTATCAGGGTGATGCTAGCTTCATAAAATTAGTTTAAGAGTATTCCTTCGACTTCCATTCTATGGAAGCATTTAAGAGGATTAGATCAGTTTTTCTTCGAATGTTTGGTAGAATTCATCCGTGAAACCATCTCGTTCTGGGCTTTTCTTTTTGCAGAGGTTTATATTACTTCAATCTTATTTATGAGTGGTCTATTTAGGGTTTTCTGGTTCTTCTAGTTTTAGTGTTGGTTATTTGTATGTTTCTAGAAATTTGTCCATTTCTTCTAGGTTATCCAATTTGTTTGTAAATCATTATTCTGATAGTTCTTTGTGATGCTATTTGTTTCTGAGACATTCGTTATAATGTCTCCTTTTTCATTTCTGATTTTATTTATCAGGATCTTCTCTCTTTTTTCTTACTCCAACTAAAAGTTTGTTGATTTTGTTTATAAAAAAAACTCAAAGTTTTGTTGTTTTTTTTTCTATTGTGTCTTCATTCTCTGATTTATTTTATCTCTGATATTTACTGTTTCCTTCCTTCAGTTAACTTTGGGTTTAGTTTGTTGTTCTTTTTCTAGTTCCTGAGGTATAAAGTTAGGTTGAGATCTTTCTTCCTTTTAATGTACTCTTTATTGAAAGGTAGCATATCAAAATATGATACAGCATGAACATAATCTATGTTCCTTCCCCTTGTAGTAAGAAGGAAACATGATTTGACAATCCTCTGTTTAGAAGAGCGCAATTAATGACTCTAAATAAGCAAAACCTAGAAATAGGGACTTGGTGCCCAAAAAGGTCTTTCAAAGCTAGAAGGTTTATCAGGATAGGCATTCAAAATGGGGGCCAGGGTAAAGAGAATTTTGATGCAAATCCTCAATATCAAAGCAAGGAGTACCTGAGGTTGATTATTTAACGGCCACAAATACCTCCAATTCCAATATGCACAACTCTTTGCAGTGTAGCATTGACATATCTCCCAACCAGTCGCAGAATCTCCTTCGTTACCCCTTTGACTATGAACTGGCCTTGTGGCTTGTTTTGCCCAAATGACTTTGTGTAAGTTCTGGAGCTTTGTCCTTACGAGGCCACGCAGTTTCCACGGTCACCTTATTGGAACGTTGTCCTGACACTGCCACACAGGGAAATCCATCTTGCTTACTGGAGGGGAAGAGACCACATGGAGAAGAACCAAGAGGCTCCAGACAAAGTTCTTAGAGTTTTCAACCCAGCCAACCCTCCAGCTAAATGCAATTGTGTGAGTGGATCTAGGCTAACCCAGCAGGGGAACCATCCAACTAACTCACTGACTATGAGAAACAACTGCTATTCCAAAATACTATGTTTTAAGGTTATTTGTCATACAACAAAAGACAACCGATAGAACACAGTAAAACAGAAATATTTATGTTTTGAGGTTGAACAAACAATGCATAAGCCCACTCTGAGCTCTGAAATCCTGTTTCCTAAGCACTGAGGGCTTAGAAATTGGATAATTGAATACAATTTGGATAAGTGAATAGAAGAAAGGAAGGTGTTGCAGGCAGGTAAAACAGCATGGGCACAGGCAAGAGACAGGATGGTACAAAAAGCTCCTTCTTTTGTGCATTTTTCTTCTCAGAAGTAGTTCTGTGTTCCTTTCTATATCTTGCAAGATTTTCTTCCATAGGGGATATATTTAGTGTGTTCATTTCAAAGAGTAGAATTAGACTGTAAGTTCTTAGGGGCAGAGAAATAAAAAGGAACCCAACAGTCGGTGAGTGTTTTTGGTGAGTGTCGGTGAGTGAGAATTTGATATTGATTAATCTCATTTAATCATCAAAACATCCCTGTGCCACAGGTTTTTTTCCCCCCCATCTCACAGTAGAGGAAACTGAAGCTCAGAGAGATTAAGTAATTTACCGAAGTTCACTGCATTAGTAAGTGGAATCATTTTGTTTGCTTCTATTCCAAAATCATACCATTTTCATAACCATTACCTCCCAGACTCAATTAGCAATGATTAGTTTATTTCCTAGAACAATCCAGGTACTCCAAAATGTCTCTAAGATGGAATTCAGAGTAGGAAATCTTATATGACAGGACTTTCATTAATCTTTTACTCTAGTGATATTAACAGATAGCTTCTTGTGCACAGCCCACTTCCTCTATGTGTCCGTTAATCCACAACTCAGTCATTCATTAATTCATTTAACAAACAGCTACTGAGCGCTTCATAAGTATCAGTTTTCTAGGCACTAGGGACACCAGGGTGAGGGGAAACACACAAATACACACATGCGCACTCTCACTCACAAAGTCTCTGACTTCTGAGTGGTGAATTTTGGTCATTTCTTTGTCTTCACCAGAGATATGATGGGTGGTAGCATAAGCCCCTTTATCACTGAGTTGGCTTCTCACTCACTTGTTTCTATCTCTGCTTGGCCTCTGGACAAAACAATGGGGGTAAATAATATATTCCAGTCTCCTGTTTCTCTTCAATGAATAATGAAGTACCCCTTTCTAGAAGGGGAAGCAGACCTTACTAAAAATTCCTCATTTATCTTTAGGGATTACAGTGATTATAACATATGTTTGTTACCTGTAAAACACTTACACTGAGGCTGGTTGGAATGATTTAAACTGGTCTTAAAAATTCAGTTATTCTATAACATATATCAAAGGCCCTGGAACTGTAACTTAACTGAAATGTGCATCTAAGTCAGACCACAGTCTCCTGAAGTTTTCTATGGCAAGTTTGTCAAAAGTTGGAGAGTGTCATTTATTCCCAGCTGTTTCTAAGGTTCCCAACTTCCACCCCCCATACGTCGTCTGAGATTCTTGGCTGAGAGAGCTGTTTGTTTCCTTATTTAGCAAAAACTAGCACAGCTCTGCTTAGCAGAGGGACAAGCTGGAGTTTGCAAGTCTCTGCGATATCACCCAGGCAATTGCCAAGTTGTCACAGGTGTACACGACAAGAGCAGTGGGAAGAGAGAGCCACGGACTGGTGTGGACCTGGATGCTGGGGCCCCGTCCAAAACGTTCCACACTTGTTCCCGCATGTGTTAGAGAAAAGCTGCCTTCAGTGATGGGCAGAGGTGGGGTGGGGGGTGGGTGCAGGTCCTACTTGCAGTTTCCCAGACATTTTGAGTCAGCAATTATAAGCAGAACTGTTGACAGAGAGTTGCTTGATTATCAAGCCACAAAGAGAAGAAGGGCAAAAGTAACTCGAAAAAGAAAGAAATCCAAACCGGTGAGTTTTCTGAAAAGCAGAGAATAAAACTGCGAAGATTAGTTTTATTTTTAAAAGCTGCTGAGTTGGTCTCACTTCTTTGCTAACTAAGTCTCTTGATTTTTTTCCCCCTTAAGACTTGAATACCTAACCTGAACTGAAGGGGAAACGCAGAGGCTCAGCTTACCGGCAGGTGGACAGGTGGCCGAACAGGTATGGCATTTCTGTTTCAGGTCAGCTTTAGATGGGACTTAATTGAATAATATCACCTCTCACTTTTTTTTCTCTTCCCCCTCATTGATCAAGCTGCTTTTGAGAAAAGTGATACTTTGCATATCTGGCTAAGTGCTGTTAACAGCCTCTGCCTGCGGTTTGTTAAAATTAAAAAAAAAAAAAAAAGTGTGATCTTGCCGGAGAAGTAATTTGCTTCTCTCCAACCAATGATGGCTTGTACTTTATGCAAATTGGTATCTAGGGACAACAAATCCCATTTAATACATATGCATAGTTCATAAAAAAAACGACGTGAGAGAAAGAGGAAAAAAGATAAAGCAACGAGTCAGCAAAAGAACAGGTTCCGAGGAAATTTATTGTCCCAAATTGGACATTTGTAACAGATGATGTGAACAAGTGTTAACTTTGTTTTCAGCAGCTCTTCACGTACATTCACTAGACATCACACAGATTATGTTTTAAGGATCTGAACTGTAATAAAAAAAAGTGTCTATGGGCTTTAGAGTGTTGTGTTCCATATGGTTAGGGAAGTACGGAGTTATTGCGACAAGCATCTCGTGAAGCTCATTACGCGCGGTGGTGTTAGATGCGAATTGCCGCGCATAGCTATAGGGTACGTACATGACATCCCACAGTCAGCAGATAGCAACTGGAAATGAAAGATATGAAGGCACAGAGTACAGCTTCAGGGAACATGTTAGACAAAACATCTGCTGGTATCAGAACACTGCATTATCAGATCATTGTGGCCATGAATTTTTTATAAAGGCACTTTTTTCCCCCAAACCGCAACTTTGAAAGTGACATTTTGTGCAAAAAGTTTTTGATTGAAGTGTGATGTCAGGAGGAAGTCCGGTGCTGTGATTCATTGTGGAGAGAGCCCACCCACATCGACGGCCCAAGGAAACTCCTTTTTGCAAAATGGGGCAGAATCTGCTAGCGAAGTCCACACTGCAGTACATGTACATGAGAATGCATAAGCAAGAAAGTTTTCTTGGTACAAACATGACAGGCACACTGGCCTTTCGTACCACTCAATTTGTGGAGCGGTCCATATTCTACACATCCACTTAACACTCTCTTTTCTCCCGTGGACAGTGTCGGTCACCGTCTCCCATTAAGCAAGGAGGCCATATTCCATCAACTCACCTCTTGTGCTCTGCTTGTTAATGGCAGCCATTAACAAGCCATTTCGTGTCTCCAGAAATCTTGCCATTTCTGCTCAAGAGTGCTCTTGTAAGGCGTTCCTTCATTGCAGGAAACACGCATGGATGAAAGACCAGTCGAGCTCTGATCCTTGGGAGTGTGTGGTATGCACATTAGCGCTCCACTGTCCTTAGGAGAGGGTAAGATGATGGCTTGAAGAGAGGGAAGGAGTGAGGAGATGGTGCTCACCTTGAGAAAGGTCACAGGTCCTGATATTTAGGTCCCATTACAGGATGTCACATAATTCATCTTGGGAGATAATAAAGTGCTTCTAAAAGCATGGTGACTTATGGAAGAAGCAGACTATCCGCAGCCATGTTTCTATTAATGTGGCTCTGAGAAATGGAATAATTTCACTGATTCAGACCACCCAGGCCAGAGGGTGAAGGGATAAACATATTTCTTTTGAAAGATCTAAGGCAAAAGAGCAGTTAGAGGAAAAAAGAGTTCAAAGACAAGTAGCAGGGCCCTGAAATGGATTCTAGAGAACTCAGAGGAAGTATTTTCCTCTACTGGTCGATCTTCAATTTAACCTTCTCTTCAATAAACCACTAGGTTCCTCTTTCAGCCCATTAGAGTGGTGGCATGCTGGATGAGATCAGAATGTGAGGTTGGGAAACCCTTAAGAGTCAGAATATACTCATTTATGGCAGGAGATGCGCAAGAACATCTGTACAAGAATTGGCAATAGTTCCAGATATGAAAGAGAAATGTAAAAGGTCCTCATGAACGAGTAAACCCCAACTATAGAAGCCTACACTCACAGTTCCACCACCAAGCTGTTCTTCGTTCCTTGCATTCCCTCCTCCCCTCCATTTTCTCTTCCTTATTCCCTTTCTTTTTGTCTTTTAGCAAAGTGTGAAAGGGGGTTTCTTTTTCCTTCATAATTCTTGTTCTGTGTTGATTTGTAGAAAAGGTATTGATACAGAGAAATATTCTCTGGGAAAGAGATTTGTTCTCTACCATTCCCTATGAGAGCTTGGATGAACCATCAATCTAACATAGGAGGATCTGAGAAATCATTCATTTATCCCTTCAACAAATATTTCTTGAGCACCAGTTACTGTGAGTGACTTTTGCTAAAAGAACTAAATTATTTATGTCTACATTCATTTTGTAAAAACATAAGTAAAAACTTAGTAATATTCAGAACAAAGGAGGAACAAAGAAAGTTAAGTAGCCCTGGATCTGTCTTTATTTTGAGAACATTTGCTGTTCTAAGTAAATTTGGCATTGGTTTTCTTGATGTCTGAGGACATGGGGAAGACAAAGTCCTAGGGGTCACCATAAGTGGGAAATATAATATAAGACATTTCTGCATATAACTAACCCTACAAAGGATACACACCCAGTGTAATATAAAGCCCAAGTAAACACATCCCAATGACCAGCCCATCACCAGCCCATAATCCTTGCCAAAGGAAGGCAAATAAAACTGCTTATCTGTAGACCCTGCATGGGATGCAGGGTATCTTCTCTTAAAATTCATAACCGTGAGCCAGTTATGACATGGTTATGTCAATCACAACTCATGTTACATGGGGTGTCAAACACATGTACACACATGTATGCACGCATGTACATATGCATGAAGAATATGGTAAAAATCCCAGCTTGGTGGAAGAAACCTGACAGTTTTTTCTAGTGGAACTCATTTTTAATATAGGCCTTCAGAAATCCCTACAAATAAAGTTTCAAGAAACATGTACAAAATGCACAAGATGAGATACCGTGAATGAGGATCATTACAATTTGTGGGCAACATAGTCAGATAAAGACTTCAGTAAATAATCAGATATCAAATATAAAATAAAAATGTGTCATCAAATCCTAAGAAAGCAAATGAGAGACTGAAATTATTTTTAAAAATGTAGAGATTATAAAATGTGAAAGTGTATTTGAACAAGAAGCAAATAGAACTTCTAGAAAAAACAACTCAATGGGTAGGTTTAAATTTGATTAGATATAAAGAAAGAGAAATTTGCGGGCTGGAAGATATCTCTGAAGAGAAGCAGAGATGCAAAGTATTTAAAAAGCTGAATCAACATAGGGGAACAAAAAGTTCTAATATATGTTTAATTAAGTGTCAAAAAGGAGGAAGAGAGAAGGGGACTGAGGCATCATTCAAAAGCACAGTGCTTGAGAATTTTCCAGGACTTATTTTTTAAAAAATATCAATTCTTAGATTCATAGAGCTAAATGAATCCTAACCATAAAAACAGATACCTAGACACATGAAAGTGCAGAACACATAAACACATGAAACACATAAACATATTAAAGTACCAAGAAAAAAACGAGAACCTTCAATTCCTGATGCACTGTCAGCTAACTTCTCAACAGTGACAAGGTAAGCCAGAACACAGTGTGATAAAATCTTCAGTGTGCTCAGAGAAAACAACTGCCAACCAAAATTGCATGTTAATCAAATAATTTTCTTTTATCTTAGCTTTATTGCGATATAACTGATATATGTTTGTGTAAGTTTAAGGTGTACAATGTGAAGATTTGATATATGCATATATTGTGAAATGTTTGCCACAATAAGGTTAACATATCCATCGCCTTACATAGTTACAATTTTTGTGTATGGGTTGAGAACTTTTTTTTTTAAAGATTTTATTTATTTATTTGACAGAAAGAGATCAAAAGCAGGCAGAGAGGCAGGCAGAGAGAGAGGGGGAAGCAGGCTCCCTGCTGAGCAGAGAGCCCGATGTGGGGCTCAATCCCAGGACCCTGAGATCATGACCTGAGCTGAAGGCAGAGGCTTAACCCACTGAGCCATCCAGGTGCCCCTATGTTGAGAACTTTTAAGATGTACTCTGTTAGCAACTTTCAAATAGAGTATAATTTACTGTAGCCATTATGCTGAATGTTACATCTCCAGATCTTATTCATCTTATAACTCATAACTTTGACCACCCTCACCAATCCTTCTACCCACCACCCTGCCTGTCCCTGGCAACAACTAATCTACTCTCTCTTTCTATGAGTTTGGGTGTTTTAGATTCCACATATAAGTGATATCATACAGTATATTTCGTTCTTTCTGACTTATTTCACTTAGCATAATGTCCTCAAGGTCCATCCATGTTGTCACAAAGACCAGAATTTCCTCTTTTTAATGGCTGAATAATATTCCATTATGCATATATGCTACATTTTCTTTTTCCATACATCCACTGTTGCACACTTAGGTTGTTTCCTTTCTGTTTCTGTGGATTTGCCAATTCTGGACACCTTTTAAAAGACTTTACACAATATATGGTGTTCAGGAAATAACTTATTTCATAGCATGTTTTTGAAGTTCATGGATGTTGTACTACATATCAGTGCTTCATTTCTTTATATTGCCAAGTTGAATCCCATTGGATGTACCATATTTTATTTATACATTCACCAGTTGATGAACATTTGAGTTGTTTCCACTTTTGAGCCACTGCGAGTAATGCTACTAAGAACATTTGTATGTTTTTGTGTGTGTGTGTGCATATTTTCATTTTTCTTAGGTATGTACCCAGGCAGGTGTATAAAGAATTTTTAGGGCTTGGAGGTTCAATGGGAATTTTGGAACTTGAGATTCTTTAGGGAAGGACTAAAGAATTAGGAGCTATTTAATGTCAAGAAATATTTTGAGGATATACAAGAAGACATCAGATGAATGACTTGGATTATACTGTAACTCTCTGTCTAATGTTTTGAGGAACTCCTATTCTCCAACACAGCTGCATCATTTCATAGTCCCATCAGCAGTATACGAAGTTTCCAAATTCCCCACAATACTTGTTATTGTATATCAATACTTGTTATTGTATATCATTTTTATTAACAACCATTCTGGTGAATATGAAGTAGTGTCTCATAATGGTTTTGATTTGCCATTTCCCTAATGATGATGATGCATCTTTTCATGTGTTATTGGCCATTCATACATTTTTCTTTGGAGAAATGTCTATTCAAATCCTTTGCCTATTTTGTCATTGAGTTGCCTTTTTATTATAGGCTTGTAAGTGTCAATTATATATTCTGTATATAAGTCTCTTATCAGATACATTATTTACAAATATTTTATTGCAGTATGTAGGTTACCTTCTCACTTTCTTGATGGTGTCCTTTGAAGCAAAAAGTTTTAATTTTGGGAAGTTCCACTTGTCAATCTTCTCTTTTATAAGTTGTGCATTTGGTATCATAGGTAAGATTATCATAGCTAATGATAAAATAGCATATCATTGCCTAATCTAATATCATAAAAATTACTCCTATATTTTCTTCTAAGGGTTTTATAGTTTTAGCTCTTATATTAGGTCTATGATCCATGTTGAGTTAATTTTTATATACGGCATGATTTTATTCTTTTGCATGTGGCTATCCATTTGTCCTAGAGATAAACATTTCTTTCTATTTAGTTTTTATTTGAACCATGTGAATGTATTCAGAAAAATATTTGGATAAGTGAAAAGATAACAATTCTATTCACAAAACAAAATAGAATAAAAACCTTATTCTGTCACTATCATAGAAGAATAGATATGATCTGGTCTTCTAGAAGCAGGTGTCATTTTATCCTTTTTTTTTTAATTTCCCAGGCTTTCCATAAAGGAAGGGTTATCTAATAATGTAATTTTTGAAAATAGCTTACAATATATATGTACAATAGAATACTCTATACTCAGTAAGAAAAAGGTGATGTTTCTACATGCATACATCCATGGAAAGCCTTCAGAATACATCATGATAAAACTAAGTTGCAGAAAAGTGTTTATATCATGCAAACATGTGCATGAAAAAATATATAATATATGCATGAAATGTATATAATATTTATGTGGGGATCTATCCAGAAAGATAGTAAAGAAACTGATCAAATGCATGCCCAGATAGAGTAGTAGGTGGCTGAGGAGTAAAGAGAGAGATGAAAACTTTTTGTTCAGTGTTATTTTTTACCTTATGACTTTTGAACAATGCATATGCCTTAGATATTTAAAACTTAATAAAAGTTAATAAAATTGCCTTATTAACTTTACTTAATTTTAATAGAGAACATCTTTCCAAGTTTCCTCTGAGATACTGACTGTAGAATTCTAAAATATTTCCTATTAAATGGTATGACTACAAATGATGCAGAAAAAGTTATCAATTCAAATTGCCTAAGCCAGAGACCACTCAGCACTGAGCAATGTTCAAAAAATACCCAAAAAGAACATATACTCTTCTTAAAGAGAACTTGGTGCATCAGCAGAGACTTGTTCACAAATCTGAAGACATTCAAATAAACAAACAAAAAACTTACCTTGCATTTTGAGAGATGTATAATTTTACATGGTGTGTAGCAAAGTCCTACAGGCCAAGGAGTCATAAATCACATTCTTCATTGAGAAGACATTAGGTAAAATTATGGCTTCAGTGAAAGAAAGATATGGAAGTGTGGGAGAGTACTTTCTAACATTTATTTGAGGATAATTACAGAGAGCAAAACCATTTATTCCTAATACTATGCTTCTCACCTATCATCATCCCTTTAGCTAGCAAGTCTGATGGACCCACTGACCTGGTCTACCATGACATCCCCCGATACTCTCAAACCTGTTTAGAGATGGTGTCAATGCTCCCTCAGAAGTGGCCATCTCAAATGATGCCCCTGTTCTAAAAGAAAGAATGTATATCCTCACATGCTCATTATAATGCCTTGACTGCCCCAGGAATTTTAATGTCTGACTTACTGTACATTAAGAACCACTATTTGCTAGTCCAGATTTTATTTTTAAGCTTACTAAAAATAAAGATAAAAGCTTGATGTGAGCAAAGCATACTTGGCTGTAAAAGTCCAGTTGCTCCTATTTTGGACATTCTGAAGTCTTATATCAATTTGCTCCAAAATCCAGAAATGCTCATATATTACAGTGGACACCTAACATAAAATGGTTCCTTCCAGTCGAAAGCCTGAGCTTCTCAACTGCAAAGTGTAGGAACTTAGGTGCACCTTAATTCTACAGAGTCAAAAAAATTTACAAATGAGGTTACCTCTTGGTAAGTTCCATGATTGGTAACAAAGAGAGGGCCTTTTTACATATTACTCACCCCACTGCTGAGTCTGTCCATCTACAGATAGTGTTGATGATGTCACCAAGACAAAGACTAAATGCATTTAGTCTAAAAAGCTAACTTGAAAAGACATTGAAAGGTTGGAATTATGTATGGCAGAAGACAATTATGCAAGCTAAATGATTCTTTAATTAATAATGAGATCCATCACAGGCTAAAGAGGAAGACTTACAGGATAGAAAGCTTTGTGATTTACTCAGTGTGTGTCCATATATGCCTGCAGTGTATATATTTGGGATATAAATGATACATGCACAGTGTACGTACCATGGCATCTGAATCTACATGCTTGTTGTCTCAGCTCATGACTCATTTATACACTGAGTGAGTGAATATCTAGAATGTAAGAATTGTCTCTTAAGACATAGAATGCATTGCCTGGTTCCTGGAGCCGTATGCTTTATTATTAGAAAAACTTTGAATTTCATTGATTCGTAATCTATGTTCCCTTATTTTCAAAAAATCAGTAGTTGCTTTATATTGGCCATATTTAAAATTTTTTAACATTAAATCAAAACATGAATGTGCATAAATCTCTTGATGTATGTAAAGTCATACTAATATATCAATGTAGATGCATAAACTAACAAAATACTATTTATTCAAGTTTTAAATGTTTCCCAGTCTCTGGGTGAACAACTGCTTTAACCAGCTATATTTGCTTCCAAATGTGTTCAGTGTGACTCCCTCTTCACCCTTCTACCCTCCTCTTAGAAGGAGGGGTATATCCCAGGGGTGGGATATAAGGAAAATACGGAGAGAGAGCTCTAACCCAAAGAGCTGCAGCTTTATTAGGGGCAAAGTTTCATTTTATATCTTTTTTTTTTTCAAACAGAGTGTTGGCTAATTGAACATAATAAACAAACAAACAAACAAACAAACAAACAGTGTTGTATGGCTCTAAATGGTCCTAAAACCATCATTAAAAGAAATCTGAAAGAAAACTAAAGTTGGTTTCTTATACCATACATGCAAAAAATTTCACGTAACACCCATGCTATATAGAACTTCAAGAAAGAAATCTTTGGACAATTTTTAAAATACTTTTCTTATTAAAATAAAACCTATATAAGAAAAATGTTGGCAGATTTAAGATATATTAAACTTCTATATAGCACAGAACAACACTTTTTTTTAAGCAGGCTCCATGCCCAGCATGGAGCCCAACATGGGGCTTTGACTCATGAACCCGAGATCAAGAACTGAGGTGAGATCAAGAGTCGGACATGTAACCAACATCCAAAATAACAGCCCAAAATAACATTTTAAAAGAAAGTTAAAGGAAAAACACACACCCAGAAGAAATATTTTAACATTCATGATAAATAACAGATTACTATTTGCCATAAATAGAGACCTCATAAACATGTATTCAACAGCAAGTAACTAGATTTAAAACAGAAAAAGATATTAAAAAGAAATTCACCATAGAATTAATATGATCAATAATCATAAAACACTAAACTCACTAGTAACTAAGTAAAATATAATTTTATAAAAATATATATTGTGGTTTTAAAACATTTCTGCAAATTCTTTGATAGTTCTTCCTTTAAAAAGTGAAGTCTAATTCCCCTTCCCTTGAATGTTGGCCATATTTTGTGCCTTGCTTCTAACCAAAATTATATAGTGGGAGACTGATGCCAGGAATATTGAAGAATAGTGATTCTCAGCCCTTGTCCCAAACCATATATGGACACAATACCTTCATAAGATTTCTAGATCTAGTTAGACAGTTGAAATACCCCAGGAAAGCACAAAACTGAGAACAACTGCATTAAGATGGGTAAGAAGAGCAGTTTTTCTTTATCAGCATCACCCCTTTCGCTAAGCCAGGAGAAGCCACAGTTACCTACATACTCAATGGTGGAAAGCTGAAAGCTTTTCCTCTAAGATAAAGAACAGGACAAAGATGCATAGTCTTACCACTTCTATTCAATATAGTACTAAAGTGTGAGCCAGGGTGATTGGGCAAGAAAAAGAAATAGAAAATAAGGAAGAAGTAAAATTATTTGTTTGCAGATGACATGATCTTATTATAGAAAAATATAAAGACACTAAAAAACAGATCTACTACAAGAATTCAGTAAAGTTGCAAGATACACAGTTAACTTAAAACAATCAATTGCATTTCTATACCCTGACAACAAACTATCCAGAAAGGAAAGTAAGAAAGCAATCTCTTTTACAGTAGCATCAAAAAGGATAAAATGCGGGGTGCCTGGGTGGCTCAGTGTGTTAAAGCCTCTGCCTTCGGCTCAGGTCATGATCTCAGGGTCTTGGGATTGAGCCCCACATCGGGCTCTCTGCCCAGTGGGGAGCCTGCTTCCCCCTCTCTCTCTGCCTGCCTCTCTGCCTACCTGTGACCTCTCTCCTGTCTGTCAAATAAATAAACAAATAATCTTTAAAAAAAAAGGATAAAATGCTTAAAAATAAACTTAACCAAGGAAGTGAAAAACGTGTACACTAAAAACTACAAAAACACTGATGAAAGAAATTAAAGAAGACACAAATAACTGGAAATATTTCATATTCATAAACCGGAAGACTTAATATTGTTAAATTTTTCATACTACCCAAAACAATCTATAGATTCAATGCAATCCCCATCAAAATCCCAATCATATTTTTACAAATATAGAAAAATAAAACAATTCTATAATTCATATGGAACCATAAGATCCAGAGTAGCCAAACTGACCTTGAGTAAGAACAAAGCTGGAGGCATCACACTTTCTGATTTCAAAATATACTACAAATCTACAATAACTAAGGAAAATATATATGGTGTTGGTAGAAAGACTGGTGGAATGGAATAAAGAGGCCAGAAATAAACCCATGCATTTGTGGTCAACTGGTATATGACAGGGATGCCAAAAATACACAATGGGGAAAGAACAGTCTTTCTAACAAATGGTATTGAGAAAACTCAATATCCATACACAAAAAAGTGACAATGTACCCCTATTTTACACCAAGCCAAAAAAAAAAATCAATTCATACTAGATTAAAGACTTAAATAAGATAGAAGTAAACTTCAAGAAGTAAACTCCTAGAAGTAAACACAAAAGTTCTCTGATGTTGGTCTTGGCAATGATTTCTTGAATACGACAAGCAAGCAAAGGCAATAACAGCTAAAACAGGTGGAATTACATCAAACTAAAAAGCTTCTGCATAGCAAACAATCAAAAGA
>CM053610.1:64295873-64348076 GCA_028646535.1 Procyon lotor
TCCCCCCGGGGTCTCTGTTCCCGTCGCCTTAAATTCACTTTTTCCACTCCTACCTTTCTGAAAGTGGTTGATTTTCTGCTCCTAGAATTGCTGTTCTTATTCTCTTCTCTCTGCTGTTGTGTTTGCTGGCTTTTAGAGTGGTTTTCAGCCTCTTTCTGGATCCCAGTGCTCTCGGTGCCTCCTACACCTCCGCCATCTTGCCTTCAGTCCTCTCTTGTTATTTTTGATAATTATTTAAATTTTTATGCCATCACTTGACTTTTCACATTGAACATTACCCAAAGTACATGGGAAACCTTGGGGGTACAAATGATTGTATTTTATCTTCTTTTCTTGCCTTTCATTTCCTGTCCCCACTTCCCCACCACCACCGGGTCTGCTACAGTGTCTTACACTGGGAAATCCTTACTACACATTTGTTTTGCAGTTCGAAGACTATGACACAGTCAGCCAGCCCTTGGGCACTTCACAATTCCACTGGGACAGAATAATAATATTCGCACCCCCAAAAAACTTTACTACCATTACAAGAGCAAAGGCAAAGGAAAGGGAAATATGTTCAGTGAAGAATTAGAGTATTTTCACAATACGATTTAATCTTCCCAGTATGAGAATGAAGTGGGTACTATTATTTCTAATTTACAGATGAGAAACCAGGCTGAGAAAGGTTCAGCAATTTGCCTAAAGTCAACTTGATTTTTCCAGGGCTGATCCAAACCTGGGTCAGTTGGGTTCTATCGTCTGGGCCAGTTCAACAACAGGTAATATTAGAGGCTACGTGAATAATCTACAGAGCACAGTGACCACTGAGGGATCGTGGAGAGATGAAAGCAGATGGAAATGGGCCACCCATCAGGGAAGGTTTCTTGAACAAGGGATCACTGAAAGGAGAGAACGAGATGGAATACAGCCCTGAAAAACAGAGGATCAAGCAAGTGGAGCAAGGGAAGAGAGAAAGGAAAAAGCATTTGCCATTAAGGCTGTAGAAGTAGTTACAGTTGGTTTCCGGTCTCCTCATATTTTCTATGTAGCCAGACAGCAATAAAGGTGTGTGGAAAAACACATATATTAAATTACTAGGTGTCAGATTTCTGATTTGATAACACTTGGTGTAAAAATAACAGTTATTATTACTCTTCATTTATCTAGCTCTGAGCACATACACAGCACAGGATAATACATAGAATTTATCAGAGGAGGGACAAGAGTGGTGCCTCTAGGGCTTTCCAAGTAGAGGCTCGGGTGGAGATGGGGTGGCATCCGAGAATCAGGGGACTGCAATCACAAGGGGTGTAGGAGGGCCTCCTCTCCAGGCTGTGGCCAAAGATGTTGTGGGTGGCCTTTTTCTTTTGTGGGGGGGGGGAGGGAAGGGACTCCAGTGTCCATTTTTTTGAAAGAAGACGTTAATTCGAGCCTTTTTATCACATTATGTGCCCTAGATTACTACATATAAAAACAACCACCACCAGTTTTCCTCTATGAAAACTGCTGTCTTTTGAGTGGTGAGCCAAGTTCAATGCTGATCCAGGGAGACCCTCAATCTGGGAGCAAGGGCAGATGGGCAGCCTTTTCCTCAGGGTCCTAGCAAGCCAAGTTTAGGCTCATAATGATTAAGTGTATTAGTTATAGAGTATAGCAAAGAGAGCCTCAAAAATGTTCTGCTTATTCACCATTGCTCAGAGATTCAGAAGACAACCAAGAGACAGAAAGTAAGCTCAAGTTCCTTCCTTTAAATCAGAGCACAGGCCCTCAATCATGGATTATTAACTGGTACTCTGGACACAAGTTTAGTGAACTTGGTTTTTTAGTTTCCCAGCACTGATAATTTACCAAGAGCAGATGAGAAGTTGAGGGAAGGCAGAGAGCTAGACACCAGGGATGCAATGGAAAAGCTGAAAAATGTAGCCAGGACTGGGTGAGATGGAATGACAGGGCCCAGAACAGGCATCTACAGAACCTACAACTCAGTAGTCCCTAAGCACATCAGTGTTTTGTACAGGGTCATAACCCAGAGTTTGGCTCATACTTGTTTCAGCTGTTATGCATTATATATTGTCCATAATAAAATAATTACATTTTGTTTTTTAAGAAGAATTGTGACATTCTGTAGAAACAAATACTGAATCAACCACTCCAGTTGAAAGAAAACAAACAAAATGATTGGAATAAAGAACTTAAGAATAGAGAGTTCATGATGTAGAATAAAAGCAGTAAGTATTTGGACTTTAGTCTAAATAACCACTATTAATTGTTATGAAGATCTAAGGCAAAGATAAACAATCTAACTTCTTAAGATGAAATGAAAATGCTAATGATAAGTTAGAAAATAATTCTAGATATTTCAAAGAAATATGTCGGAGGAAACTAAACTCATGTTAAAGTTCATTTAACACTAAGTATTTATTGAACCTCTATTATGTGTCAGGATTATACTAGGTGCTAGGGTTTTAGCAAAAAAAAAAATACAAACAAACAAAAAAATACAAACCAGTTCTTGCCTGAATTATAAGCTAGCATGTGAACAGACAATAAACAAGTATATAAATCTATAAATGTCACCCCTGGTTATGACACATGTAACAAAGAATAAACCAGGGTAAGGGAGTCTGGGGATGGCCAAGGGGGAGAGATCGCTATGATTTTTGATATGGTGTTTCTTGGATATTCTCCCTTAGGAAGTCACATTTAGACAGAACTCTGAAAATAACGTGGCCATTCAGAGGAAGAGCATTCCAGGAAAAGTTGTTAAGTGAGTGCAAAGGCCCTGAGGCAGCACTGAATTTGATATATTTGAGGAACAGCTAGAAGCAGAATAAGAGAGGGACAGAAGTTAAATGCCTGGAGACATGGACAGTATTCTAGCAGAACAGGACCTACTGTTGAATTGGATGTGGGATATGATAGAGGAAATCAAGGAGATATTTTAGGACCTCCCCCCTCTGAACTCTCCATCACCCTGATGCTGGGTACTAGGTATATGCTGGACTCAATTAACTATGATGGGGAGAATGAGGAAAAGACAAAACAAAACACAAGTAAGGGGGATTCTTTTGGATATTTGGAGGGGTTGGCCTGAAGATCAATGCCGGGACTCCATCAGAGTATAGATAGTAGGTAAATGTAATGGACTTGCTAAGAGATAGCAGGCAGTATAGATATAAGGGGACAACAGGCCTGAAGGCTGGATCCGGGACACATGCTGGCATTTCGAAATGAGCAGAGTGAGAGGACTACAGAGAGGGGTAAGGAGTTCAAGAGTCTGAGAAAAGCCACAGAAAGCAGAGTTCTAAAGATGAAAAAAAATCTCCAGAAAGGGTGAGTGATCAGCTGGCTAACTGCCTGAGAGTTTAGGTAAATCAGGTGAGCTCTGAGAATCCCTGTTTAGACATGGCGGTCTGTTGGTCATGGGCAGCCTAGAGGGGAGTGCTGGGAGATAAATTGGTAGATTCATAGATGATTTAAATTCCTGATAATGACAGAGAAATGTACAAAGTTGAAAGTTAAAGCCAACATCTAATACCATAAATATGCCATCGAGGGATCACTTCCTCCGTGTCCCTCTCAGACCTGTGGCCCTCTTTGCCTGGTGACCTGTCTCTTACAGGAGTGTGTCACATCCTTGGATATAGCGGGTGGAGGACCCAGGATGGGATCCTTCCTTTCTGTTACAGTGAGTCATATACACCCAGGAGATAAATCAGATCACGATGTAGAAAAAGGCTCGTCAAACAGTTTCGAGAAAGGGCAATATTCAAGAACCTGATAGTGAGACCACAAAACTGAAAGGCAGTGAGTGGAGGGCAGGACCCTAGGTAGTCCAGCGACGACTTGCCTTAGAGAAAATTCTAGTAAACAGCGTTTTTCTTTTTGTTGGTTGTGTGTTTGACTTATTTTCTTCATCAAGTGAAATCAAATTTTAGAGAAGCTACATTAGCTAACTGTTTGGAATTTTGTAGGAAAAAAGAGGAAAGGGATGTGGTGTTTTGGGAGGGAGGAATGGTGGCGAGGATGGCTCCTACAGGGGGCGTGGTGTTTCCTCTCCCGTTGTAAACATCTGATATAACTGCCTGTTGGGAGAAAATCTAACCATCAGCACCGTATTTTTTTCCCTTATAGTCACTTATATTTTATGATCGATGGTGGTGGGACTGATATATGGTAATATTCCTTTTTCCTTTTTAAGTACTCCATGACAGAAAAAAAGGAAAAAAAAAAAAAGAAAAAGAAAGAAAGAAAACTTCCATTGTGATAGTGCAGCAGCCAAGATTTAAAGGTTGTGCCGGACTTACAATTGAAATGCAAATCACTCTTTGCAAACAGCCTCCTGCTGAGGCCCAAATTTTTACAGATCAGGTTCTGCTGTCCTGATGAGGAATCACTGAACAGCATTTCCCAGGATTCACAAATTAGTTGCTGTCTAAGGTATCATTTTCTACGTTATAATTGTAACTTACCAGAGGAAACTTTGTCACAAAAGACAGTACCCTGTGCTTGCATTATTTTTCCAGCTGCACCGCCACCAAGGATTCTTTCACACACAATAAAAATACACACATCACGACCTCCCTCTCTGAAATACACACTCCTTGAATATAAACATTTTGAGAATATTGGTGTGCTTTTCTTCCCCTTCCTTTTTAGATGTGCAGGTGGTAAAATACTGGCTGCCATGAACTGCAGACAATAAATAAAAATTACCAGCTTCTTAGGGCTGCCTGATAGAAATGTGCCAGCTTGAAGAAGCCTGATTCTCCGCACGATAGTTCTCGGGGAGAAGAAGTCCCTGGATATGCATTCGAGTCCTCTTGCTGAGTGTTCCCTCGTGTGTGGGAAAGGCTTGTCGAGTTCAGACCTACATAGCTGCCCTCGGAGATAGGAGGCTCTCAGGACCCTAGCAGGTTCCCTCATCTGCCCTGTACCCCTGAAGCAAATGATACATTATATGTTAATTAAAAAAAAAAGGCTGATGCCCCAAGAGAGGCAGCATTGCATACAGGACAGAGAAAACAATAGGGTGAGCATCTAAAAGCCAAAGTTGAGAGATGAAATAATTCCAGGAAGTATGGTAGTCCGGGGAGAATATCACTAGCTAGTACTCTTACACTTGGTCTTGTCACAGACCTTGAAAGCTGAATTATCCCAATGTGTCTATGGGCTTCAATCTCATATATAAATGTTCTGGATCAGAGTTCCCCAAAGAGAAATCTGAGAATCGCTTGTCCCCGCAGCACACAGGGAGCTTGTTCTAAAACGTGCTTCTGGGGATTCATCCCCAGAGATTCTGATTTATTATCCCTAGGATATGTTCCAAGAATCTGCAATTTTAACCAGTTCCCCAGATGATTTTTATGCATACTGAATCTGAGAAACACTGCAGTAGATGAACTCTGAAATTCCTTCCAGACTTAAGGCTTGAGAAATCCACAGGTTAGTCAAGCATACCCATCATGAACACTGTGACCCTTTACCAGAAATGTCAATCTTTGTCTGTGTCTTTATTTATAACTATATGTCTCTATCATGTCTATCCATCTCTATCCATATCTAAAGCTAAGTCTACATCTATGTCTACATCTACATATACATCTGTATCTACAACTCAAGAGAAATAGAAGGGAAAAGCCCATTTTGATGAGGTTACTATTTACATCTAGATAGAAGCTACCAGAGATCCCTCCACCGAAGTATATGATCAAAGACCCCCCTGACTGGCCAAGGAATAAATATGATGAACTCCAAGAGACCATTTTCCATATCCCCTGGCCACCAAAAAGAGATGATTCTTACAGATGTGGTCTTCTGCTAGAGCAGGTGAGATTCCTCAGGATGAGAGACAAGTAGAGGAGAAGCATGGTCCTTTCTTCAGCCCCTGTGGTTTGGAGAGGAGGAGAAACTGAGGAATGAGGTCAGAACAGCCCTTCAATTACCTCAGTTTCTTTGATGAAGTAGGAGGGAGAGAAATATGCTGTGAGAGGAGAGGATTAGAAAAGAATTGAAGAAAATTATGAAAGGTTGGAATTATTGAAGAGAAGTGAGAAATCTAAGCAAAGTCAATAGGAAAGTGTGAGTTGCTTGAGTACCGACTGGGGTGAAAGCCTCTGCAATTTTATTATCACTAATCAGTTTGGTTGCAAGGCTGTTCATGGGGACATTTAATTCTTTGAGAACCAGGGAGACCGGATATGTTTTCACATCTATTTTGGCCGTATATTTTATTCACGGAGAATTGCCTAGTCATATCATTTGTTCGTATATTTTATTACTTTCTTCTTTAATTTCTTTGACCATATATGTATTTATGATAATGTCCTTCAGTGTATGCACTGTAAATAACGTCCTTCATTTAATGTGTGTTGAAGCATTTTCAATGTAAGTTTTTATTTGTATGTACCCAAATCTACTGAATTTTCTCTTCACATATTTTTCAATATTTATTAAACTTGCAAAGTCTACACTGTTGAGGAGACCCAAATATTTCCAAGAATTTTCTATTATGGCTTGCAATTTTTTTCTTCCCCTGATGTTTTGCTTCACCCGGTAGGACAAAGGTATCTTAATCTTTATCCCCTTCAGATGGCTAACAAACTGCATAGTCAACTTGCGATTATTCACAAGGTAAGAGGCCAGCAAAACATGCATGTTTATAATACTACGAATAATTCCCCCAATGAATACAGCAGATTGCTTTCCTGTCTTCCTATAAAGTTTTCTTTTTAATAAACTCTTTATCCAAAGTATCAGTTTATAAGGATAACATTTATCTTTGCAAAAAGATAAACCTGGTTTCTTTAGGTGACTCCACCTGATTGGCCTTAGTCTCCTTACCTATAACATAAGACATTTGTTTTAAGTGTTTCTCAAAGGCTCTCTCAACTTTGAAACTGTGTTCTTTGTATGGGCACCTTGAACGTCTGCCAGTGTGCTAACTGGGGATACAAACCAACCTGTCTTCCTTGGGGGGGAGGTGCAATGTTACAGCCTTCAGGCCATATCTGGCCAGTGGCCAGCTTTTAAAAGGCCCTTGAGCTAAGAAGAGTTTTTGCATTTTTTTTTTTTTTTTTTAAGATTTTATTTATTTGACAGAGAGAAACACAGCGAGAGAGGGAGCACAAGCAGAGGGAATGGTAGCGGGAGAAGCAGGCTTCCCGCGGAGCAAGGAGCCCGATGTGGGGCTCGATCCCAGACGCCTGGGATCTGACCTGGGCCGAAGGCAGACACTTAACGACTGAGCCACCCAGGCGCCCCGAGTTTTTGCATTTTTTAAAAGATTTTTTTATATATTTGTCAGAGAGGGAAAGAGAGAGAGAGAGAGAGCACAAGCAGCAGGAGAAGCAGGCTCCTCGCTGAGAAAGGAGCCCGATGTGGGACCACCCCAGGACCCTGGGATCAGGACCCGAACTGAAGGCAGACACTTAACTGACTGAGCCACCCAGGAATCCTTGGTTTTCACATTTTTAAAACAGCTGCTAAACAACCACAAAACAATATCTGGTAGAGGCCCAGAGGTCATATGGGGTCCTTAAAGCCCCAAAGGCCCAGAGGTCATATGGGGTCCTTAAAGCCCCAAACAGTTCCTACGTGGCCCTCTGCAGAATCTGCTGACCGACTCCTCCTTCAGCGTCGGCAGTCACGTCTTTTGTGATCACGGGCACATCTCCAAAAGTTCCATCGGCAGAGAACATGATGTGTACCATAGTTCGTCTTCCTCTGGGCACAAATTCGGAACACATTTCCCAGTCTCCCTAGCAGTCAGGGCTGGCCACTAACCGAGGCTTGCAGAACAGAACGGGGGTGGATGTGCTGTGCGCCCCTTCTAGACCTCTGCCAGACCCACCCCCTGCTGGACATCCCAGCGCAGTCGCTCTCTGTACACACTCTCCTGTGCACACTAGTTGAATGGAGAGAATTCAGCGAAAGACACCAGCACTTTAGGAGATGGGGGAGCCTTGAAGTGGAGGGAACCTGAGTCCCTGACCGATGTGGTGGGAGGCTATCCACTAACAAAGAACAACACATTGAACTTCATCTGAGTAAAACGTAAACTTGTGTTGGTGAAGACGGGGGATGTGGGAGTTCACCCCAGTGAACGCAGCGCCTGGCCCACCACGGCTCGGCTAGCTCGCAGCTTCTGTCTGCTCTGGGCCAGGAAACCAGAGTGCCGGTCCTGCTAAGGACAACATCGTGTCGCCAAGGACCCGTCAGGTTCTGAGTGAAAGGAAAATTCTATGACAGCAATCTAAGACAAAGATTTGGAGAGAGCAGAGGCCTTCGTCCACTGGCTGGTTAGGTTAGGCTTTTTATATTCTGAGACACAACTGTTTTTTCTGAGAGATAACTCTCCTCAAGGGAGTAGAGTGTCAGGCCATCAACACTAACTGCACCGAGGCTCTGCTTTTCCCAGCCTAGGGCTGGGGCTGCTCAGAATGGAATGGCTTCTCGTGGGCATAAATGCATTTTGACTAACCAATCATTAAGTTGAGTTCTGAAGATATAGGAAGAAGAATTATACTCTTTGGATATTCCTACTGCTTGGGAAGTATCACAGAAATAATCCTAAGGAGTTTCTAAAACAGAGACCCTCCATGAGGACAGTACAGAAAATGCTGTCTCCAGAATATTTGTATATGACAACAACAAAATTAATGAGTAGGCATCACTATGAAGACAATTGTCCTGGGGTAGGGGTGGGGGGCAGTTAAGAGCATGACTGAATTTAGGAAGCCTGAGTTTGAGTTCCTGCTGTGCCCGTTACTTCCTGTATGACTTCTTATGACCTCGATTTCTCTGTTCTGCTGTTTCCTACTTTGTAAAGGTGGTGGGTGGAATAATACTACCAACACCTGCTTCTTAGAACTGTAGTAAAACTTGAGTGAATGACTCTTTTTAACTGAAAACAATGCTGGCACATAATATGTATTATTATTCTAATTGTTACAGGATTTAAAATAAGGGCACTAACCCAATATGTGAAATTCTCCACGTCCCCTCTTGTCAGTCATGCACTTCTGTAAACACCATTCAAGTATTTCACTGTTGCCGAAATCATCCAATTATTCCTTCCCAGCCAAATAATGAGAAAAAGGTTAAGTTACAGATACAGTTGCAACAAGTGGACAGGATGTGAAGGGCATTGCGCTCGGATGTGAGGACGACGGGAAAAGAGAGGTAAGGTAAGCACAGGGTGTGTGTGGTGACATTAGGGCTGGCGGCTCTCTTCTCTGCGGAGCAGCACTTTTCGGAGGGCAGAGCTCTGTGGTTCTAAGAGCGAGACTTAGAGACCGAAAGCAGCTTCCTGTCTTCTCTAGAGGTAAGAAGAAGCTATCCTTTCTTTCAAAACCACTGTCAACTGGAGATATGTGTAAGTTCTCTCTTTATTCTGATTTGGAGAAAAAGAAGCAAAAAAATTCATGATCGGAAGGGAAAGTTCGTTTTGGAGAAAATCTTCAGTTGCTAATCACTATAAATATATATATATATATATATATATATATATATATATATATATATATATATTTGTTTGTTTGTTTGTTTATTTATTTATTTATTTAACTTCCAAATGATTAAATTCTGCAGTTTAAATTATCTGGAGAATCTGAATATTTGCACATTTTATTTTTTTATCAGTATGCCTGGTTTCCCTTTGTTAGACTTTATAGTTTCTCAGAGCAAAGCATAAAGAACGATATTCTTATTCAGTGAATTCTGAAAAGCTTGTTTTGTTTTCTGATGTTTAAAGCTAAAAGGAGGAGATACTTTTGTCATAAAGCTTGTAGTCACCTTGTTTGCAATCTCTTAAACAAGTGATAATTTATCATGGAGGAAAATAAATTCACATACCATATGCAATATGAACACACTAGTTTCTGCTATTAATTCAGAATTCTTCGTCCATCCTGCATGTTTTATAGCCTAACATAGTGATATGAAAGGGATTTTATATGTTTTAGTTCTGTCCCTCTGCTGGCAGTGGAAGTAAATCCCAAAGTATTTCAGCAGGTGCTATTAATATGCAAATAACAGAGAATACACTATTTCTAATAGACCTCCCAACTGCATGGGAGGCATCGCTGTTGGAGCAAATTAGCTTTCTGTAATTTGCATGCTTTTCACAACCTCCTGGGATTATATTTTAGATCAGAGACAATAAAAGCATATGCAGTTAGCTTAGAATGTAACTAATTTTAGACTTTGAAACAATTTTAACCTAACTTCTTTGTGGTGTTAAACAGCTATTTGCAAAGAAACTTTTATAACAGTCTATAATTTTCATAGCATTGATTTGCCATTAATGGCTCCATCTCTCCATAGCATGAAAACAATTGTGGAAAAGACCAGGTGTATGGGTTTCCCAATTGACTGAAAAGACATGAGGGGGTGGTGAACGGGAGGCCTGGGAGTATGCATTGTGTGGGCAGTTACAAAGAATAGCATGGATCAAGAGAAAACAAGAAATTGGTCCAAATGGCATGATTGGCCAAAGTGTTTCCTGGCCAGAGCAACCGGCCAGAAAGATAAAGCCAAATTATTTAGGGTACCACGTAAGTCTCACAATATCTAAGTATCTAAATAAATAAAACACTAAATAAACTAATACATAATTTTGGGTCAACTGATTTTAACTACTCCAATTTATATCTTACAAATAACGTGGTTTTAGAACTATTATCCTATGTCATAGACATTAGGAAAGTTCCTTGAAAAATATTAATCCAAAAAAAAAGAAAAGAAAAAAATATTAATCTAGTCTGGCAACATAAGTGACTGGGAATTTAACATATTTTAGCAGGACTGTTTTCTTGTTGCTCTACCAAAGAGAAGACGAGAATTGCACCAGCCTGTACATATTTTATTGAGGAGATAAATTATTTTGATCCCTTCCTGGACTGATAAGCCAGGTTTTTTAAATAAAAGTAGTTAGAGGAGTTCTCAGCTTTTTGTTGTCTTAATTCCACACATGAAAATTAAATTGAAGAAATGAAATAATTAGATGTTTAAAGCTAAATGTCGCCTTTGAGTATGTGGTTTTGATTTGGAGCCCAAATTGTCTAATGACTAAATTATTCTGCATTTCCTTTTGTTTCTATAGACACGGCTGGGTTTAAAATATAAATATGTCACACGAGAAAATGTCATAAATGGGAGTTATTGAAGATTTACTGTCTAAATATGTTTCTTAATCACTAGTCCAGCAATCAATAGCTGACCAGAAGTAAAACAATGACTTGAGGAACAGAAGAAATATAAATATAGATAACTTTGCTATGCAGAAAGAATATGATTATGAAATGTTCATTCGAATACTTCTGGTTCCATCGCACCCAGATTCAAGGCTAGTAATTTTTGCCTCATGATTCTCACTGCAATGTGTGAATCAACTCATAATAAATAATCTGGCCATTTGACAGACTGGATCCATAAAGTAAAAAATGATTTATTTACATACGATAAATTCAGCTAAGTCAATAATCAGGCATATGTTACATAGGGATAAAGTAGCAGCTTTGTTTATATTGTGGTGCTCAAACAGGGACTTGAAACGAAACAGGAGAAGAAGCCCCAACGCGAGTTTTTGCACGCCTTTTTCCCCCGCTGGTGAGTTGTGGGTACTCATCGCAGGGCACATGTAATCTAAAGAGCACAAACGAATATCGTCCTTAAATATGTTAATATTGAGTCGGCCCCTAAAGGCGGGAGGAGCAAAAGTCAGCGAGGGCAAACTTTGGAGCTTTTAAAAGTAATTAAACAACATGGCTCCTGGTTCCCTACATTAGGGACTTTAGACCTACAGACATGGGAGAAAGTAGGTCATGAGTTCAAACTTTTGCATGCTAAAGGAAAACCAATTCTGATTACTATATGGCCCATCTGGACCCTTATTCGCTCCATTTTGGAGTTTTAACAAACCCCTGATTCGGAGAGCGATAATGAATGTTCAGGAGAAACTAAAGAGGAGGAACCTGAATATGCTATCCCGGAGGGAAAAGAAATTCCTAAAGTCATTGTAAAGGAATAAATAAAGGAGGAATCTCCTCCCCTGCCTCCTCCAAGAACAGAACAAAAGGAACAATTGCTACTAGGCCGTGGCACCGACATCGGCTCCGCCCTCCCGTGTCGGAGGATCGTCTGTGGATTATCTGTGGATTCAAGTTTTAAAGATATTATTTTTTTCTCGATGATCATATTTTGGAAAATTAGTCTTATATGTCAAATGGAAAGGGAATCCATGTATGGCACACACGAGTAAAGCTAGACACTATGGAAAAAACTTTGAACATGAAAAATGGTATTGAGAGTAATGATACTTTGTAACAAAATTAAGATCATCTAATACCAAGTAACTATAAAACATATAATATTAGTAGATATAATTTTATATGTGTCACAAATTTATATAATTACTCTGAATTATCGCACAGCTTGTATTTGGTATACCATTTCTTCTTCCATGTCTTTTCTTCTATACCAACCCCCTTAGGACTTTGTCCCTAGTATGTCTTACTTCTCTTTCTTCTTTAATAATATAACCCAATGCGTGGCTTTCTTTTTACTTCTCTGCTAACAATTCCCAAGCAATGTCTTCAGTTTTTAGGATTCTGTTTTTTCTCTTAAGCTGAATTCAGTCCATCCTAGGCATCCTTCAAAGTCCAGTTCAAATATGGGGTCCACCATGAAGACGTCAGTGATGCTGCTGGCTCAAATCCGCTTCGCTTTTCTCAGAAGTCCCATTGCCCTCAAATCAATCTCATCTTAAAAATATGGCACTTCCTTAGTTTTTAAATTATGTGGGACATGCCTTCTTTTCTCTGACTTCACCGCATGCTTCCCGAGAGTAAGGTTTGTTATTGCCCGCTGTAACCAAGTCCTTAAGTACAGCGGGGACTCTAGAAATAGTTAGTGCTTATTAATAGATAAAGTTTCTAAGAGCATCCATTTACTCTCTTATACATTGTTAGATATGGGAAAAACTGTACCTTTTATACATCCCTCTCCCCATATTTTTTAAACAGATATTTACTCTTCTTGGAGTAATGAACTCTGAAGAACCCAGAACACATTTTCAGACTAAACCAGCGTTGACTACTTTTATGTGACCTCAGGTACATCATTTATCTCTGCTGGGTCTGCCTCTCTATTTGTAAAATATCAAAAGCCTGCTCTCTCGACTGCTCTGAGCTTCTGTGAGGATTACCCAATGCAACACACTCTGCAGGAACATGTTCTGGGGGCAGGTTTTTATAAACAAAGACTGGCACTTCTCGATATTCTAGTTCTGGCCAGCATGGCTTCGAGCCCTGTAGTGTCTGAGAGTTGCTCGGGGCCCTGGCTCCTCTCCACTGGGACAACATCGGAACGTCCTCATCCTTAGTTGTGACTGGCACCTCCATGAAAAAGCCCTTTATCGTCTCTCCTTTTCTCATGGAAGGGGTGTTTGGACATGATTTCCTTACCAGCTGACTTCAAGTCAAGAACTTTTTTTGGCAGCTGATGTGAAACAAATTCTGCTCAGATGTATTTAGGGCCTCAAGTCACAGACCTGTATTTATTTTTATTGAAAGAGCACAGAGTGGGGAGACTTGGCCCCACGGCCTTTGAGTAGTACGCGACAGCAGAGCTCTGGGTCCAGCAGTAGACAGAAGGTTGTTTCAAGTATTTTAACCAAAGAACACAAGATTATTAGTTCTGATTAGTTTTGATTCTGGGCAACTAAAGGTTGCTCTTCTAGGTATACCACACAAGTATAAGACAGAGAAGAGATTTCTTTTCCAAAAAATTGCTAGATTTGTTATTCATAGAGGTATCCCAAACACTCCCTAGCTTAAATTATCACAACAGTTTTGCCTTTCTGTTTTCTTTCCAGAAGATTTCTTCCAGAAATCATGGACTCTGTCACAACCCTCCCATGCTCCATCCTTTAACACCAGAACTTTTCTCTTGTGGATGACATTTTTAGGAATGGTAATGCTGAATTGGGTTTGGTTAGCAAATTCCTCATATCACTTTTTTTTTTTTATCGGTAGTATTTTTATCATAATCTTGCTCCATGCCATTATAATCTTATGGTCAAGCCTTCTCTTTTGTTAATATTTTGTTTTTTAAAAAAAGTTTTAATTTTAATTCCAGTATCATTAGCTTACAGTGTTGTAATAGTTTCAGGGGTACAAACGGTGATTCTACAACTCTATACATTACTCAGTGTTCATCATGAGAAGCCTGGTCTTTAATCCCCATTGCCTGTTTCATCCATCTCCCCCATCCACCTCCTCTCGGGTAACCATCAGTTTGTTCTCTATGGTTAAAAGTCTGTTTCTTGGTTTCTCTCTCTCTTTCCTTTGTCCATTTGTTTTTTTTCTTTTTTTAAAAATTTTTTTATTTTTTCTATGTTCCAAGATTCATTGTTCATGCACCACACCCAGTACTCCATGCAATACGTGCCCTCCTCAATACCCACCACCAGGCTCACCCAACCTCCCGCCCCCCCTCCCGTCCAAAACCCTCTGTTTCTCAGAGTCCACAGCCTCTCATGTTTCGTCTCACTCTCTGTTTCCTCCCAATTCACTCCTCCTTTCCTTCTTCCAGTGTCCTCCATATTTTTCCTTTTGTTTCTTAAGTTCCACATATGAGTGAAATCATATGGTTTTTTTTCTTTCTCTGACTGACTTATTTCTTTCAGTATTATACTTTATAGTTCCATCCCTGTCATTATAAATGGCAATATTTCATTCTCTTTTACAGCTGAATAATATTCTATTGTGTATATATACCATCTCTTCTTTATCCACTTGGTTTGTTTCCATAATTTGGCTATTGTAAATAATGCTGCAATAGACACAGGGGTGAGTATATCCTTTCAAATTACTGTTTTTGTATTCTTTTGCACCCAGGAGTATGATTACTAGAGCATACGGTAGTTCTTTTTTTAATTTTTTGAGGAACCTCCACACTGTTTTCCACAATGATGGCACCAATTTGTATTCCCATCAACAGTGCATGAGGGTTCCTTTATCTGCACATCCTCGCCAACACCTCTTGTTTCTTGTGTTGTTGATTTTAGGCATTCTAACAGGTGTGAGGTGATATTCCACTGTGGTTTTGATTTGCATTTCCCTGATGATGAGTGATGTTGGGCATCTTTTCAAGTGTCTGTTGGCCTTCTGTATATCTTCTTTGGAGAAATGTCTGTTCATGTCTTCTGCCCATTTTTAATTGGATTAATTGGTTGGTTTTTATTTGTTTTGGGTTTTTTGTTTTGTTTTGCTGTTGAGTTGTATAAGTTTTTTATATATATATATATTTTGGATACTAACCCTTAATTGGATATGTCATTTGCAAATATCTTCTCCCATTTGATAGGTTGTCTTTTAGTTTTATTGATTGTTCCCTTCACTGTGTAGAAGCTTTTGATTTTGATGTAGTTCCAACAGTTTATTTTTGCTTTCATTTTCCTTGCCTTAGGAGATATACCTAGAAAAATGTTGCTGGGCCAATGTCACAGAAATTACTGCCTGTGGTCTCTTCTGGGATTTTTATAGTTTCAGGTCTCACATTTAGGTCTTTAATCCATTTTGCATTTATTTTTGTGTATGGTGTAAGAAAGTGGTCCAGTTTCATTCTTTTGCATGAAGCTGTCCAGTTTTCCCAAAACCATTTGTTGAAGAGACTTTTTCCCATCGCACATTCTTACCTTTTTTGTCAAAGATTAATTGACAACACAATTGTGGGTTTGTTTCTGGGCTTTCTATCCTGTTCTATTGATCTATTGTGTTAATACCATACTGTTTTGAGTACTACAGCTTTGAGTATAACTTGAAATCTGGATTGTGATACCTCCAGCTTTGTTTTTCTTTTTCAAGATTGTTTTTGCTATTCATGGTCTTTTGTGGTCCTTCTCTACAAATTTTAGGATTATTTGTTCTACTTCTAGACCAAATAGTTTTCTAGTTCTAGTGAAAAATGTTTTTGGGATTTTGATAGGGGTTCCATTAAAGTGGTAGATTGCTCTGGGTAGTATGCAAATTTTAATACTTGTTCATCCATTCCATGAGGGACTGTCTTCCCATTTGTCTTGTCCTCAATTTCTTTCATCAATGTTTTATAGTTTACAGAATACAAGTCTTTCACCTTCTTGGTTAAGTTTATTCCTAGGTATTTTATTATCTTTAGTGTAATTGTAAAATGGGATTGCTTTCTTAATTTCTCTTTCTGTTGCTTCATTATCAGTGTATAGGAATGCAATGGATTTCTGTACATTGACCCTTTCCCCCCATATATCTTCATGGTCTAAATTTGATATCTCTGATTAATACTAGGAACCCTTTTGTCACAAGAAATGAGTACTCTTACATTAACTTTCCTCAAGCCCTGTCCATGCATGGATCATTTTTTATTTTCCATGAACAGGATTACAATTTGCATGTATTGAACATCATTTGTGAGGCAGCTAGTATGCTAGCAGCCTTACATTGTCTCCCTTCATCTTTACAACTATCCCTAAAGTAAATAACATTATGCTCATTTTAAGGATGAGAAAAGTGAGTCTCCAATGGGCCCAAAGTAAAACTGCTAGATGGTGGCAGAGCCATTATTTATATTCAAGGTAGGGCAATTGTAGTTTCCACATTCTTTCCCTTGTACAACCAAAAAAGAAAACTTCAATACACATAAATAAACATAACGACACACACATATGTATACCTACACACACAATACTTGTTGCTGAGGCTTCATTACACTTAAAGCAATTTTTAGTGATCAGACAAAAATCAGTCATTTTAGTAATAGGTAGATGAATTAGGTACTACCCAAACAGTATGTTTGTTACATTGTTAAGCAGTGTTTTAGAATGCTATATGCACAGATTCATATACAGACATATTTACATGTCTCACATATACACAAGAAGACTCGGTAAGCTAGAATAACTCTTTCTTCAAGGTAGTCTGATGATTTAACCTCACTCTTTTATAACTGCAAATGACACTGACCCGCACCCTATGGTGCTAGGAGGACACAACGGCAGATGCTCACTGGGAATCAGGTGTTTTAGCTAGAAGGGGGTTGAGCAGATATTTAGAATGGAGGTGGGTGAGAGGCAGTTACCATCCACAAAAGAAGATGAAGACCCAGATTCTAGATATGGGGGCCTGGTCCAGAGCAGAACTAGCAGCCATTTTGATCTAAAGCTCAGCCTCTGATGGACTGGCCCAGGGGACCCAATTAGCCCTAAACACAGCAGGTGTTTCCACAGTTTGCAGCAGGACCTAGCCTATAGATGGTCAAATGCTCACAGCTTCAAAGATTAGAGGGCTTAAGGGGCAAGGAGCTACTCAAGTCACCCCAATCCCCTTCTCGCCTATCTGTTTCTTAGTTTTCTTTTTTAAGCTTTCTGGAGCATGATTACTCTTCAGCAGACCATAGTAAATGTGCCTGGGAAAAAAAACGAAATTAAACTAGTGCTTCAGGAATTCCTTCATAATGCAGTCTGAACCAGTCCTTATTAATGAGGCCAAAGTATTTCCCGTCCAACTGAAGTCCTGCAATTATTTAAATGTGTAAGTGAAACCATTCCTTATACCTTCATTCACAGTCCATTTAAGTCAGAAACTGGGTTTACTTGGTTTACTAACTGGGCATTAAGCACCACATGAGCAGTTTAAGAACTATCAACAGTTGTAATGGCCCATAATAAATATATGTACAATTATTTCTGTATAGATTGTCCTTCATATTTGAAAATGACATTGCCAATACAGTTACCAATCACGTGCCTAACTCTTCCTGCATAGCTAGTATTTCAGTGCATATTTGCTTGGGGATTTTCCATTTATAGGGCACTCACATAATCTCATTTATTTATCAATATAATCTAATATATTATTATTATATGTATTCTTAAGGAAATAGAATTCAATGATGTTGGATAACCCAAAAGGGATAAGACCAGGAATTGCAAGACCAAAGTCCTTAGCATACTGTGTCCATACAGATCATAAATAAGCATGATTTTTCTTTCATAGCTGCTATACAAAATTCTGCGTTGCCTGTCATACTGCATACTGGTCACTTACATGAAATACAAAGCCCATTTATGAGGAAGAATAGTTAATAGATAGCTAAATCTTATCTTTTTTCAGTAATTCCTTTATTTGGGGTATTTAAAGTATTTATTTGGGGCATTCGAATTAGTTATAGTTTGGAAATAGAATTTTGCAGCAAAGTATCTCAAAATAGTATTCTCCAAGACTCAAATTTTATTTAGAATTTAGTTGTAAATGTAATCATAAATTTAATTTTTAAATATACACCACCCAGTACACATATACTGACAGATTTTTTTTTCAATCCTCAATATATTTAGAAGTAGGCAGTTTCATTTAAGTATTTTCTTAAAGGGTAAGAAAAAGACTAGAAACTATAACAACATAATTTCATACTTTGAAGCCTATGTATTCAAAGCCTTGTTTTGTAGATTTTCACTGTATGAGATAAAGCTCATGAAAATTACTTCGTTATGTCATTTTGGACAGAGAAGGAAAAAGGTTTTTATTGATCTCATTCTTTTTAAATCACTCTGCCTTGAAAATATTCCTTGAAGGACTGCTCAGAATAATTAATATGGACAAGGAGAAGTGTCTGACTAGATGTTCCTAATGCAGCCTCTCCCTAAATCCCAACCAAGTATCCATTAAGGTCCACAAAAAAGACAAAAATTTCACAAAAACTTCAGTAAGTGACAATGAAGCTACTGCCAAAAATTGGAAAAATATCACAAGATTTCCAAAATCTACATCATTGAATAAAATGGCACAATGAGTGGTTATGCAAATGTTGCTAAAACAAGAGATCCTACTGGCCTGAAAAAAAGGAAATACTTTCTCTCTCCATCATTGCCTGTCTTTGAACCCTATTGCTTCATATCCCTGCCTCAGGAAAACTTTGTTACATGAACGTTATGGACTAAAGGTTTGTGTCCCCCCTCCCTCATTCATATGTTGAAACTTTAAGCCAGGATGTGATGGTGTTAGGAGGTAGAACCTTTGGGAGTAACTGTAATTAGGCATTGAAAGTGGAACCATTATAAATGGGATTAATGACTTTACATGAAGAGACAGAAGAGAAATAATCTCTTTCTGGACCATGTGAAGACACAGTGAGAAGATGGCCATCTACAAACCAGGAAGAAGATTCTCACCAGAATGCAACCCACACTGGCACTCTAATCTTCAACTTTTAGTCTTCGAGACTGTGAGAAATAAATATTTGTTGTTTAAGCCACCAGTCTATGGTATTTATTAGACTAAGCTTACTAAGATATTTTATTTTATTTTTAAAGATTTATTTATTTTTTTAAGAGAGAAAGAGCGAGAGAGCGCACAAGCAGGAAGAGTGGCAGAGGGAGAGGGAGAAGCAGGCTCCCACGGAGCAGGGAATCAGACACAGGGCTCTATCCCAGGACCTTGGGATCATGACCCAAGCTGAAGGCAGATGCTTAACTGACTGAGTCACCCAGGCACCCCTAGATACTTTATTTTGACACATTTAAATTACTGTTTCTCTTCTTCCATCTTTACATTCCTCCTATCATTCAGACATTGAAATCCCCAGAAAATAAAAGGTTAGGAAATATGGCGATGCTAATGGAAATGTACTTCATCTTTGGTATATAACCACAATAAATTTAATGCTGTGGAAGGGAACAGTGACAGGAGGATGGCTGTTGGTGGGACATGCTGATAATTGTAGGTTGTTTGAACTTAACTGGTTCAGTGTCAGTGAATCATGCAGTAAATGCTGGAGATAATCTTAACTCAATCCAGAAGAGATGTGCTTAAAATCTGCTGAGCAGAACTGAATTGAGAATAGAATCTTAATGATACTTCAAATATATACTTAGTGATACTAAGTATAAGTGGTGCCCAAGCAAGCCATACATAACAACTTGCTAGAAAAATACTGAGTGTGCCAATATTACTTTCAATTCAGAATCAGTGGAAAATGTTAGAATAGTATTTGGCATTCAAACAGTATGCGAAAATATGTGATTCGTGTCAATTAGGCAAAGGGTCATAAAAAAATCATGCTGAGTTGTAAAGAAAACATGTTAGTTGCAACATGAAATGGGAAATGTAGGAAAGATAAGTAAACTAAAATTAACAATAGTAAAAGTAAACTCTGAACTGTGGAAAATAAGGAACAAATTGAATTAGTATATAGGGATGAAGAAGACAAACTTTAAGTTCTTCCAAAATAATAAAGAAATAAGAAATTATGAGAGAAGTTTATGGGAAAAAAGACAACACAAATGTGGAAAATAGGATTTTTAAAATAGACTAGGAAAAAATATAAGAGATATAATATCTGAGATAAAAAAAAGGAAAAATGTTATAACTAAAGTTTGAAATAGAACTTAAAAACATCTGCAAACATCCAATAGAAAAAAACAAGTTACTTACAGGTAAATACAATTACGTCTGGCCTGAGACTTTTTCACATCAGTGAACAACATGAGACCATGTGATAATAGTCTACAGAAATTTTCAGGGGAACATTTATGAATAAAATGTGGACATTTTAAGTTTATATTAATATGTGAATAAAAAGTCACTCTCTGATATGTATGGGAGGATAAATTTAGCATCCATTTTCTTCTTGAAAAAAGAATTAAAGACATATTGGAGACCTATTCCAGGAAATTGAAAGATAAATCAAGATTACAAAGGCAGGGGCGCCTGGGTGGTTTAGTGGGTTAAAGCCTCTGCCTTAGACTCAGGTCATGATCTCGGGGTCCTAGGATTGAGCCTCACATCGGGCTTCTCTGCTCAGCAGGGAGCCTGCTTCCCCCTCTCCCTCTGCCTGTCTCTCTGCCTACTTGTGATCTCTCTCTCTCTCTGTCAAATAAATAAATAAAATCTTTAAAAAAAAAAAAAAGAAAGATTACAAAGGCAAAAAAGGGAAATAGGATATTGGATAATATTTTTTAAATGTTATGACTCTGAATACTAAAGTCAGTATTGCAATCGATATGTGTTAAAAATTATTTTTTATCACACCAAACACAAAATATAATGCAGAAGTCAGAAATATTTTTGAGAGAAAAAAATATAATGTAAAATGTATCAACTGACATTAATCTATGTCCAAAATTAAAAAAAAAAAAAACAGAAATCCTAAGAGAGAATTGAAAGTAAAATTGTACTAATTTCTTCAAGTTATGGGTAGTGTCTCAGGATACTGCTTTAATCTTTTTAAATCATTTATTTAACTACCAAAATACATTCTCATTGAGAAAAACACATAAAACTACATGAAAATATATGTAACTAAAGTCACAAATTCCCCACTTAAACACTCTGTCACCAAAAAATGTAATCACAAAAAATTGTTTGGTTTATATTTTTTCAGAACTGTATAGAGTTAACCAAAACATAAGAACATGCATATATATACAAACACACATACAAATTCATGCATATATGTATACACAGAGCATGTATATACATATATATATGTATGTATACGTAAAGTATGTATATCTATAATTACATCATTTTCTGTATGTAGTACTTATATTTTACATATAAAGTAGATAATTATTTTGTATATTATTTTTACAGAATTCTATCTTAATTTACTGCTTTGCAAGTTATTTTTTTTCCTCTTTAAAAATTGTGATGGACATTATTCTTCTAAACTATTGAGATTACACCAAAATAAAAAGCTTTTGCACACTGAAGGAAACCATCAACGATACAAAAGGTGACCTACTGAATGGAAGAAGATATTTGCAAGTGATATATCCAATAAGTAGTTAATATCCAAAAAAATAAATTATACATACAACTGAACACCAAAAAATATATGTAATAATCTGGTTAAAAATGGCAGTAGACATGAATGGACATTTCTCCAAAGAAGACATACAGATGGCCAACAGACCTATGAAAAGATGCTCAACGTCATTTGTCATTAGGGAAATGCAAACCAAAACCACAATGAGATATCACCTCACACCTGTTAGAATGGCTAGACTGAAAAAGACAAGCAATAACAAGTGTTGGCAAGGATCTGGAGAAAAAAAAACCTTTGTGCACTCGTGGTGGGACTGTAAACTGGTGCAGCCACTATGGAAAAGAGTATGAGTTTTTCTCAAAAAGCTAAAAATAGAAATACCATATGATCCAGTAATCCCACTACTGAGAATACCCAAAGCAAATGAAACCACTAATAGGAAGATATACACACCCCTTTGTTTACTGCAGTGTTATTTACAATAGCCAAGATATGGAAGCAATGCAAGTATCCACTGGATAAAGAAGATATAGATTACATATATTCCAATGTATTCATTTTTATAGTAATAGTGTAATAAATATTCCTAAGCATACATCCTTGCATATCTGTTTTAATATTTTTGGAAAATACACTTCTACAAGTACAGTATTTGTTTTAGTGAATCTGCACATTTTCCATTTTAAACAACAGCATTCATTCTTTTCTTGAGGAATCTAGGCTTTAATCTAAGCTACAGCCCTAAGACTGCGTCACAATACAAAGAGAGTATCCCATCTGGTAACCTGCTTCTGCTGCCTGAACGAGGAACTTCTAAAGCCACAAGGCACGCATCCCAATGCATCTTTCTCCACATATGTATCATGTCTTTTAATGAAATTGTGTATTCATGAGTCTGAGAGAGTAAATATTTAGTTTTGTGGAGGAAGTCACTGCTATTGCCGGTAGTGATCACTTTAGCAGTTTAGATACTTATTTATAAACATCAACAAAATAGACAAGAACAACTGTACTTTAGGGAAAATAAAAATAAAATAAATTAAAAAAAAACAAGAAACACTAGAATTAAGACTCTGAATCATGAGAGGAGAAAATATCCTAAGAAAACAGATGTAATGTAGGAAATAGAAGACAATTTTAAATTAGTTAAATTTGTATCTCCAGAAAGATTCAGTGATTTATCACAAACAGAAAGCAACTATATACTGATATGAACAAAAAAGGCAAAACAACGCAAGTGCTTAGAAATTAAAAACAGTTACTAAACTTAAAAATAATAATGACTGTGGTAACTGAAGAGTTGAACTAATAGTACTTAAAAGTGAAATAATAGTGTGGATTTGGACTGCAAGGAACAATAACAGCCAGATAAATCAATACAAGTTATAGTTAACTCTAAATAGTATTTGAAGTCAGAGTTGTCAAATGCTAGTTTTAAGTAAACAAAGGCACAACATGAAATCAGTTTCATGACCTTCTAGGAGAAGACTTCTAGGTAATTTTCACAGATGTGGGTGAAAAAGAGAGTAAAAGCAGGGGAGAGGCTTTACAATTAGTATTATCTTCGTTGAGTAATAAAGGATAGAAAAGTTCAATAAAATCTGCCAAAAGCTGGGCACCTAGGTGGTTCAGTGGGTTAAAGCCTCTGCCTTCGGCTCAGGTCATGACCCCAGAGTCCTGGGATGGAGCCCCACATCGGGCTCTCTGCTTAGCGGGGAGTCTGCTTCCCTCTCTCTCTCTGCCTGCCTCTCTGCCTACTTGTGATCTCTGTCCCTCTGTCAAATAAATAAATAAAATCTTTGAAAATCTGCCAAAAGCTTAAAAGAGAGGGGGTCTAATTTTGTCTTAGTTAGTTGAAGGATGAATATATAAAGTATGCCCATTTTAAGTGTAAATTTTTCCGAAAATTGAGAAATGTGAACACCTATGAAACCACCACCACCATTAAGATAAAGAATATTTCTCTCATCAAAATATGTTCCTTTGGCCCCTTCCCAATCTCACACACCTAGTGCAGTCAGTCAACCATTGGCTTACTCTCTGTCATTAGAAATTAGGTATCTTTTCTACAGTTCCTTATAAATGGAATCAGGAATCATACAGCATGTACTCTTTCATGTCTGGCTTCTTCTGCTATGTGTATGTTTTTAAAATTCATCCATGTTGTTACATCTATCAGTACTGTGTTCTTATTTATTTCTGAATGTACTCCAATGCACAGACAGATCACAATTTATTAATTCATTCTCTGTTGATGGACATTTGAGGTGATTCCTATCTAGGGCTATGAGTGTAACCGCTGGATCATATGTCAGGTGTATGTTTCCCAGTCATTCTTTGCCTGGCCTCATAGTACACATGTGCAGATGAATTTCCAGCCAAGGACTTGAAGGAACCCCAAGCCATGTTGGGAATCTCCCCCTTTTTTGTTGCATAGTTCATGTCTTTCCAGTTCTTTTCCTCTCATATTCTAGCTAACTTCACCTTCCTGAATACCAATCTGTCTCCTCAAGTCGATGAGTTCCCTGGGCACTGTCAGGGATTTCCTTCCCTGTGCCCAAATGGGAATTGGCTTCGGGCAGAAAGCTGGGGCAACCTTCAGGCTAAACTCATTTGTTTATCTTCTCTCTGGAATCACAGTCCTATTCTGCTCATTTGCCAGTATCTGAAAACACTGACGTCATATGTTTTGTCTAGTTTTTTGTTTACTAGAGGAAATTAAGTTTGAACTTTGTTAATTTCCTAAGTCAGGAAATCAGAAGTTGATATTGATTACCTTTTAGTTGAATAGAGAATGTAACTGCTCATAAATTTAGAAAAACAATTATTAGAGTAAATATAGAAAGTAGAACTTCCAAATTATTAGAAAAAATAAAAGAAAAAAGAAACAGTATAAATTACAAATGCAACCAACAAAATACATAATACAAAAGTAGCGATCACAATAAATGTGGAATGAATTTAAATTATCTGGGACAAGAAATAATACTTAAATTATGTTTAAAAATCCAACTGCATGCTTTTTATAAGATATGATAGATATAGTTAAAATATTAATTATAATATCTTATATGTACATATAACTATAATTAAAATTTATTAATTAATTAAATAGTTTAAAAATAAATAACAAGATGGCTCACATTTTATTTTGCTACATAGACAATATAGTTCAGTGTTATTTAAAAATTAACATTCAATTGAACAAAAGTCAAGGTAAAACCGAATATTGGAAAAGATAAAAAGAAAACAAAACACAGTTCTCATAGGAAAATAAATAAGTAAAGGAAAAATGCATATTAAATTAAAAAATATTAAAAACTACTGGAAGAACATCAAACATCCCAATTGTCATAACAAATGTAAATGGATAAAACTCAAAACATCTCTGACACTAATAAAAGGCCATGATATATATTACCTACTTCTAAAAGATGTCACAGTAATTAGAAAGTATAAAAAGATTATTAGGTAAAGATGTATCAGGCAAACTCAAAATTTTATTTTTTATTTTTATATTTTTAAGAGTTTATTTATTTGAGAGAGAGAGAGCATGGGCAAGAAAGAGCCTAAGCAAGAGAGAGCATGAGTAAGGGGAGGAGCAGAAGAAGAGGGAGCCTGATGTGGGGCTCCATCCCAGGACCCTGGGGTAATGACCTGAGCAGAAGGCAGACACTTAACCAAATGAACTACCCCGGTGCCCCAAACTAGAAATTTTATTTTATTTTATTTATTTATTTTTTAAAGATTTTATTTATTTGACAGAGAGAAACACAGCGAGAGAGGGAACACAAGCAGACGGAATGGTAGTGGGAGAAGCAGGCTTCCCGCAGAGCAGGGAGCCCGATGCGGGGCACGATCCCAGGATGCTGGGATTATGACCTGAGCCGAAGGCAGATGCTTAACGACTGAGCCACCCAGGCGCCCCCAAACTAGAAATTTTAAATGGCAGTATTAATATCAGAAGCATAAAGTCATAGAAAAAATCAAGACAATGATGATGATTTGTGTTGAGAAAAGATATTCAGTGTCATATTGAAGGTCAATTCACAAGAACCCCTTACATGCTTCTCTTCTCAACTTCACATTCATAATGTCACATACATAACTGGAAATCGGCTATGGTAGCTTGGAATTGGGCAAATGTTTCAAATCAGACCTCCCCTCCCCACTTTCCCACTGAGACTTGGTTGTTAAACATTTACTAGTACACCAATGAACATAATCCAAAATGAATATATAACAGTAATGGCTCTGTAAGGCCCAATAGCATAAGTTAGAAATGTAAAGCACAAACTTATTAGAAATTCAAAGATAAAATGACAGAAACTCAATATTTGTGGGGGAGATTAATATATCTCCGTCAGCCTTTGATGATTCAAGTAAGCACACACATAAAGTACAATGAAATAGGTGATTTGGGTTACAGAATTAATAAATCACTTATTTCATCATATTGATGTGGATTACAAACAGCAAAGAGTACTTCTGCTTTGTTGCATATATAAAACATTTTAAAAGCATAGTAAGTTGGACAGAAAATCTCAGTAATTGCCAAAACACTTAAATAATGATGTACATGGTCTTGGGCCTCAAGACAACCAATTAGAAATAACAGAAAGCTAAGTACTGAGATTGCCCAATGAAATCTCTTCCCTCCCCCAAAACACAGACTATTCTAAATAACTCAGGTGAATTTGGAATCAGTAACTTTGAACATAATTTCAAAAATAACAAAAATATGACAATTGCCTTAAAGTATTAAAACTATAAATTCCTACCTTCTGATTCAATCATAAGCTAGTCAGAAAAAGGCAAATGATACGTTGAAAAAATCAACAATTATCTAATTTCTATACTATAAATTTCTAAGTTATCAATAAGATGAGGAGGTCACTCTCTTCAGACTGCGGGAGCCACACAAAATCAAAATGCATTACAATATGTAACTTCTGATAAATTCATGGTAAAAATGAGAATAAAAATTATACATATGATAAAAGGCATGTCTGTAAATAACAGGCCTCTTAAATAGAAAAGCACTATTCATAATGATATCCAACAAAAATGGGGATTTTAGAAATAGTTAATGACAGCTAACGTGTTTTGAGTGCTTATCTAGTGCCAGACGGTGTGCTAAGACCTTTAAATCTATGAAACTGTTGCATTCTCAGATAAAAGTATACACTAAATGGGGGTAGTGCACATATAAGGAAACTCAGACACTGATATGTTAAGTAATTCACCTGAGGTGAAACAGCTGGTAGTGGCAGATCTGGGACTAGAAAAGAAATCTGGCCCCAGAGTCCCTACTCTCAAACTCCACACCGCACTACCCCCTAGAACATTTTATGGGAACCTAAGCTAAATAGGAAGTAGAAGAGAAAAAGCCAATTGCCTAGAGAAATGTGAAATCCTTATGTCTTACCTCTGAGAAAGATTTTTAAATCACACAAAGTTTACAAATGATATTTTCTCCAACTTTCAAGACATCACTATCATATGATCAGGAATTAAACCAACAACCAGAGAAAAACAGTACTGTATTAGGAGTTGAAGAAGACAGAGAGAGAGGAGACAGGGAGGAAGGGAAGAAGGAAAAGAGGGAGGTGGAGAGGAAGAGGAAGATAAGATCTGTTCTCCCAATAGCTAATTTTTAGTGGCTTTGTAGCCAAAACAGTGGTGGGTAAGGATGATAAAGGTGAGAAGATGTGTAAGAAACAATAGGACAGGGGCGCCTGGGTGGCTCAGTCGTTAAGCCTCTGCCTTCGGCCCCGGTCAGATCCCAGGGTCCTGGGATCCAGCCCCAGCCCCACATCGGGCTCCCTGACAGTGGGAAGCCTGCTTCTCTGCTACCATTCCCTCTGCTTGTGTTCCCTCTCTCGCTGTGTTTCTCTCTGTCAAATAAATAAAATCTTAAAAAAAAAAAAAAAAAAGAAAAGAAACAATAGGACAATAGTTTCACTAGGATAAAAGACAACTGTAACCAAAATTAGGATTTTCTCATTGGTGCTTATGTTTTATAAGTATATATTTATAATTATAGAACCATTATTATTTATCCTTCAGGGTAGAAAACATGAATTTAAATTTGAAAACTGCTTAACTAGTAACTACTTTCTACTGAAAGAATTGTTTTAATAACCGAATTTATAAATCATAATGTTCCTTAGGAAGGCAACCGGTATTATAGCAGGAGGGAGTACTTTAACACAAATAAGAATATCTATCTGAAATTGACAAGCAAACATAATACTTGTGAGTAAATACCAAGAAAGATAATCAAAAAGTTTAGTTAGAAAAAAAGAAGTCTTGACCACTGCTGCTATTATTATATATGCTTTCTGAACATTATAGGCAATGCAAAAGGATTAGAAACAGGAATTAGAAGTGTAATCAATGGTAGAACACAAAACTATGTTTCTATTATTCACGGATGTCATCTTATGACAGAGAAAAACCAATAAAAGCAACTGAAAATTTATTATGCAAGCAAACTGCAAGATAAAAGATACATGTAGGAAGATTCCCTCCCTCCCCATAATACCAATAACCAACTGGAAGAGATGGTAAGTATTTTTTCCCACAGAGACAAATATGTTTGTATGTATGCATATATTTAAACATGAGTATGTGTGTATGTTTGTCTCTGTACCCAGAAATAATATTTAAATAAAATTCTTTTCCCCACAATCACTTTTGAGACACTTACTTTGTTTTTCTTTACAGTACCTAATATATTACGTGATTACAAGACACATAATCTCTTCCCCTCTCTGACACAATAAAGACTGCTAAGAGCTGGGTACTGCTTTTCCATTGCTGATCTCAGTGGCGGCCAGATAATGAACAGTCAATAAATAATTGTGATGGTAGTTGTAGGAGGGGGAACCCCTGACAGATGAAAAGAGACTTGTTTGTCATCATCCTAGCTGAATAATCTGAATATTGCAAAGATGCCAATGTAGTATATTTAAAGAATAATTTATTTGAGTCCTAATGGACACGTAGCTTTGCAAACTAATAAAAAATATTTTATGTCACAATTAGAAAAAGAAATAGGAAGGAATCCCTAAGAATTATTCTGGAAGAGAGAGATCTGAGACTTGTCTTAGAAGATTTTAAGGTAATGTTTTCATTTGTGCCAAAATTAGCAGATGATCAGTGGAACCTAACAAATAGCTCTAAAACTGATCCTAGTTAAAATAAGAGTTTGGCCAATGAAAAGGGAAACATCACAGAATAGTAAGTGAAAAATTGCTCATTCAATAAATGGGATTAGGAAAAAATGTATATTAGCAAAATACGTACATTAAAATAAATCCTATGTATACTAAAAAATTAAACAAAATACATGATCCCAGCGTCCTGGGATTGAGCCCCGCATCGGGCTCCCTGCTCTGCGGGAAGCCTGCTTCTCCCGCTTCTATCCCCTCTGCTTGTGTTCCCTCCCTCGCTGTGTTTCTCTCTATCAAATAAATAAAATCTTTAAAAAAAAAATTAAACATAATAATGATTATCATATAACATAAGAAGAAAAGCTAAAAGAGTATTTAACTACTTGCAGAGTAAAGGAGTGCTTTCCACACATCTGAAAAGGCAGAAACATTGTATCAAAAATACATAAATTTTTTTAAAAGATTTGATTTATTTTTTTTTGAGAGAGAGAGAGAGAGAGAGCATGAGTGGAGGAGAGGTAGAGGGAGAAGCAGACTCCCTCTATACATAAATATTAAGTAACAAGAGAGTAAGCTGGTAGAAATTTATTTTCATCAATATTAAGGAAGAGTCACTATCCTCAATATTAAAAAAACTCTTACAATTAATAAAATAAGAATTATAATGTCAACAGAAATACGAACCAACAACAGAAGCAAATAATCCAATAAATACATGGAAAATTGCTCAGCAATGACATGCTACTCTTCATCTGCCAAGGAGTAAATGATTTTTAGAAGTACTGATACTCAGTGATGACAAGGATGCGGAGTGCGAGAAGTGGGCAGTAGTGTGCTTGTAACTGTTTTACAACTAGCTCTCTTAATGATGTTTTTATATGAAAACTGGTTGATATTTAAATTTAATATTAATAAGCAATGCAAAAGTAAAAAAACAAAAAAGGACAAAAATGTAAATGCCACTTATTTTTCAATAAAATAATTTCTTTGCTATATAGGATAATTGATTTCTTGAATAACAGAAGAATTATTTTCTCAATGTTTAACACTATTCATAACATAAACACTACAGACATGACATTTTTAAAGTAAGCCTGCATTATGCATATTTTCTCTATTGCTTCATTAAGTCTTGAAAAGGAACAGAACAATAATTCAAGCCCTGGTTTGCAATGTTCGTTGCATAGATGTGGCAAAATAATCCCCCCAGCTTGATATCAATCTTTGAATGTGGAATTCCTAAAATAGACAGTAGCACATCAATATATGTGTTATTTCCACCAAACAGATACAATATATACAAATACTGAAAAGGTGATGAGCTCTTACCATATTATGGGAAAAACTATATGTTGTATATAAATTTGAGAAAATTATATATGGTTTGATCTGAATTTTGTAAAATCTGTTGTGTGTATGAGTCATATATTGTTTATGTATATTTTCAGGTATGTGTAAATGTTCATATTTGTTTTATCTTGGTAGTACACTATAGATGAATTGTATTATGTTATTTCTATTTTCCCAATTAGCACATACTTTTTCTTTCTTTAATTAAAGTGTAATAATGAATTAGCAGAAAAGGAAATTAGGGAAACAGTCTAATTTACAACTGCCACAAAAATAATAAAATACCTAGGAATAAGCTTAATCAAGGAGGTGAAAGACCTGTACTCTGAAAACTATTAAGTGCTGATGAAAGAAACTGAAAATGACACAAACCAGGAAAAGATATTCTATGCTCACAGATTGGAAGAACCAATATTGTTAAAATGTCCATACTAACTAAAGCAATCTACAGTTTTAATGCAATCCCTATCAATATACCCACAGCATTTTTCACAGAACTAGAACAAATAATCCCAACTCTGTATGGAACCACAAAGAGACCCCCAATGGTGGAAATAATCTTGAGAAAGAACAAAGTCGGAGGTCTCACTAACCCAGATCTCAAGGTATACTACAAAGCTGTAGTGATCAAAACAGTATGTATGGTACTGGCATAAAAACACATGCACTAGGATAGAGAGCCCCAAAAGAAACCCATGCTTATATGGTCAACTCAGCATGACAAAGGACTCAAGAATAGACAGTGGGGGAAAAGACAGTTAAATGGTGGTGGGAAAACTGGACAGCTACCTGAAACTAGATCATTTTCTTATATCATACACAAAAATAAACTCAAAGCGGATGAAAGACCTAAATGTGAAACCTGAAGCCACAAAACCCTCAGAAGAAAACATATGCAGCAATTGCTTTGACACTGGCTGTAGAAACATTTTTCTAGGCACGTCTCCGCAGGCCAGGGAAACAAAAGCAAAAATAAACTATTGGGACTACACTACAATTAGCACGTACTCTTCAATCATATATTTTTTTGCAGCTCTTCCAATGGAAGTGAAAAAGAACTCGTTCCCATTAGAAAATATTCTGTTTCACCTCTTCCAGGATTTTAGAAAGGTGGGCAAAAGGAAGGCACAAAAAAGGAGGATGTTGTTCAGAAGATCAAGTCCTCTGGAATTTGTACCTTGTAACTCAATTTTACACACCCTAAACAGATTACAAGTTCAATTTTAATAGCATTCCATGTCCAGCATAGGCTCTAAATTCTTCAAGCCATTTTCTTAGGTCCCCTACCAAATTAGAAATGTTCTTAAACTCCCAAATTGAGGTTCTTTCTCCATTAAACTGAAGACTGCCTACCACATCATTATCCCCAAGAATGATGCAGTGTATTTGAAATTTGTATTCCTACATACCTTTTCCACAGGCTGATTGTAGAGAATGCAGTAAGCTCCATTTTGATTCATTAAAAGTGCAGTAAAAGAGATGTTCGGAATTATTCCATATAATTCATAGCACTTAAGAAAGCGTCTATTTTCATAATACTCTAAATCTATTGCTTACAGTAGTAACTCAAGCATATCATGATGTGTTTGCCATAGCACTGTCATTTTGAAATGGTGGTGGGGCTGCTCCTTCACTGTAACTGGCCAACATGGAAGTGATTGAGAATAATATATTTATTGAGTACCTAATACACAATCTTGTGGTTGTTTGCAGTGCTGTAGTGTAGCGGAGCTATTGGTACTTTCATATAAGGTAGAGCTTGAATTACGTTTTTCTTTGAATTATATTTTTAAGCTACAAACTGGTCAACCTAAAAAAAGCCACATAAACCAGTAGATGTTTGCATGTGTCTATTTCTCATGCACAAACTTACTACATTGTTCATTTTGCTAAATGGCAGAACCTGAGCTTGCTGGGTTTTTTTGTTTTTTTTTTTTTTAAAGATTTTATTTATTTGACAGAGAGAAACACAGCGAGAGAGGGAACACAAGCAGAGGGAATGGTAGCAGGAGAAGCAGGCCTCCTGCAGAGCAGAGAGCCCGATGCGGGGCTCGATCCCAGGACCCTAGGATCTGACCTGGGCCGAAGGCAGACGCTTAACGACTGAGCCACCCAGGTGCCCCTTGCTGGGGTTTTTTAAGTGAGACTGAACTTAAGTATTTTTAAAATAGATAACTACTTCATTTCTCCACAAGCAGTTAAATTTCTAGGCTTATATTAGCATATTTTCAAAACTGTTGGAAACACATGATCTTCAAATTCATTTTTATTGATAACTAGTTAGTTTCTCTGATATCTGATAATAACTAAGAAGTTGTTAAATATATTGCTGGCACACTTGTTTCTTGTGGAGGTCTTATTATAATCAGAATTGTTCCTCTTGGAATCACAAGCCACATCCATTACATTATATTACATTTAAAAAAAAAAAAGCTTCTGTTATCAGAGATGTTCTCTTTCCTCAAAATTCAAATAAAACCAGCTGATGCTATCTTAGAGATAGCTACAAACTCACTAGAGTATTACTGAAAATTATCTAAAGCTCTTCAGTTATCTCTGTTTGATCAATATATGTTTTATTTTCTTGTTCTCTTCTAGAGATCAGTATATCGGAAAAATTTAGTCAGGAATAACCTACTCTATATATTTATATTTTAGTTTTACATCTACACATTTCTTGCTTTATAAATTAACTCTATAAGGAGCAAATGATGACAGAGAATTATGACAGATGAGATTCTATAAAATGATAACTGTAGGGTGAATGTCCCAAGCAGATAAAATTAGGCAAGATCACAAAGCTATAGTAATCAAAACAGTATGGTGTTGGTACAAAAAGTAAACACACAGAATGTAACAGGATAGAGAACCCAAAAATAAACCCACTGTTATATGGTCAATTAATCTACTGCAAAGGAGGTAAGAGTATACAATGGGGAAAAAGATAGTCTTTTAAGTAAATGGTGTTGGGAAAACTGGACAGCTACATGCAAAAGAATAAAATGGGACAACTTTCTTATACTATATATAAAAATAAACTCAAAATAGATTAAAGACCTAAGTGTGAGACCTAAAACCATAAACTCCTAGAAGAAAACAGAGGCAATAATCTCTTTGACATCAGCCATAGAAACATTTTTCTAGATGTTTTCTCAGACAACCTACTGAAAGGGAGAAGATAGTTGAATATGGTATATCCAATAAGGTATTAATAATTTAAAATGTATAAGGAGCTTAACAACTTAACACCAAAAGAATCCAATCTGATTTAAAATTGGACAGAGGTTCTGAATAGACAATTTTCTAAAGAAGACATACAGATGGCAAACAGACACGACAAGATGCTCAATATCACTAATCATAGGGAAATGCAAATCAAAACCATAGTGAATATAACACTATATGTTAACTATATTGGAATTAAATTTTTTAAAAAGATTCATTTATTTATTTGTCAGAGACACAGAGAGAGAGAGAGAGAGAGAGAGCACAAGCAGGCTGAGGCAGACAGAGAAGAAGGCTCCTTGCTGAGCAAGGAGCCTGATGCGGGACTCGATCCCAGGACCCTGGGATCATGACCCGAGCCGAGGGCAGCCACTTAACCAACTGAGCTACCCAGGCGTCCCATATATTGGAATTAAAATTAAAAACTTAGTTAAAAAATCACAATGGGATAGCACTACAACAGTCAGAATGTCTACAATCAAAGAATCAAAAAGACAAGAAATTGTCTTTTTTGTGTAGTTGAGGATGTGGAGAAAAGGGAACCCTTGTGTACTACTAATGAGAATATAAATTGATACACCCACTGTGGAAAACAGTATGGAGGTTCTTGAAAAACCTTAAAAATAGAAATACCATATGTTCCAGTAATTCCACTACTGGGTATTTACCCAAGGAAAGAAAACACTAATTCAAATAGACTATGCAGCTATGTTTACTGCAGCATATCTTGCAATAGCCAAGGTATGGAAGCAAGCTAAGTGTTCATCAATAAATGAATAAAGGAGATGTGACATGCATATTTCACTTATAGGTGGAATCTAAAAAAACAAACACAAAACTGAACAGACTCTTGAATATGGAGAACAAACTGGTGGTTGCTGGAGAGGAGGTGGGTGGGAGGATGAGTAAAACAGATAAAGGGGATTAAGAGGAACAAACTTCTGGTCATAGAGGGTTACGGAAGGGAGGAGTGTGGGAGGATGGGGTAGCTGGGCGATGGGTATTAAGGAGGACAGGTGTTGTGATGAGCGCTGGGTGTTATACACAACTAATGAATTACTGAACACTACCCTCAAAAAAACTAATGATGTACTATATTGGCTAACTGAATATAATAAAAATAGATAAATAAACTAGAAAAAAAAACCCTAGTCATGAAATAAATAAGTCACAGAGATGAAAAGTACAGCACTGGAAATATAATCAGTAATACTGTAATGATGTTGTATAGTGACAGAGAGTGACTACACTTATGGTGGTGAACACTGAGTAAGGTCTAGAACTATCAAACCACTATGTTGCACATCGGCAACTAATATAATGTCAACTACATGTCAATAATAAATTTTTAAAAAATTAGGCAAGATCATTCTGGTGATGTCTTTCTCCAGTAAGGCTCTGATATCCTGTGATGTTAGAGAGAGGCTCTGCCTACCTAAAATACTAAGTTAATTTTGTCAGAAGTTAATAGATTTTTTTTAAAAAGTCAAGCTTGGTTATTTGGAACTAAATAAATAAAATAGAATAAAATAGACAAAATGCAAGACTGTGGCCAGAACTAATAGTTTTCTTGAAAGTTTCACATTCTCAATGAAAACTAAATATACCCAGCAGCTCTAGAGTTTGAATCATCCTCTTAATTCCATACCAATTATTTATTTCATAGCATTTTATAGCAGTGAAATGTGTTGACCACTAAATATATGACCAAAAGTTAATTAAGTAAGTTTTCAAGTTAACAGATGACACAAGAGCCAAAATAAACTGAAAAGGCAGAAAGTTTAATTTAGTTCTGGTCATTTAATTGAGTAACGTCTATGGGCGAGAAATTTGTTTTTTATGGATATTCATTTTTAAACTCCTGGTAAACAGAGAGACATCTAATTTACAAAATGTGAAGTCATCACATTTTAGCTTATACTGCCTTTTGAAGCAGCAACCTGATTTATTCCATTACTGGCTCGCTCAGGTCTGAGATAAAGAAAAAGGTGCGGTATGAAGAGTCTGTGAAATGACCCATCTCCCATGTTTCATACTGTACCAGACAAGAACGGAAACAAAATGAAGAAAGATTTAGAGAGAAGATGGGGAGTCTGACCAAACATAAAGTCCATGTGTAAGGAAAAGCAAGGAAGCAAAAGGAATAAAAGAAGTTTTTTTTTTTAACTTTAAAAAAATACCATTTTTAGGTAAAAGAATGAGAGAAGAAGCATCAGGTTTGAAAATGAAAAAGGCAAAGGATGAATAAAATCCCACAATTGAAAAATCTGGAGTGCTGATGGAATACTGAAGTAGCAATGTCTAGAATATGGTTGGCAATTTGAGAGAGGAACTTGGGGAGTCCACATAACAGAGATAAATTGAAGCTTGTAGCTTTAAGAGTATAAACTAGGGCTTATAGAAGGAGGTAAAAAGAGAGCCATTGTCCCAGCCACTCCACTTCTAAGAACTTACAGGCCCACCCATACGGGTCTAAAATGACAAATGCTATTATAGCGATATTTGTAATAGCATAAGATTGGAAACCAAGTGTTCATCAGTAGAGGAACCGTTACATCAACCAGGGTCTATCAACAAAATGAAATGTTAAGTAGCTACTGAAAAGCTGTATAGCATGTAAAGATCACCAGGATATATAGTTAAGTAATAGACACATGGCACAGAATGTCGTATAAAGCATGTCACCTTTTGTGTAAAAACATCCGGCAAAACAGAATATATATTTTATTTACTGTCATGAAAGAAAACAGAAACACGAGAAACACACGAAACTAATAAGGCAGTCCTTCTTGGTGGCAAGGGAAAATGGGGAAAATAAAAAGTGGAAAGGAACCTTGTCAGCATAAACGTGTAATATTGTTTTGATCTTTGAACCACGAGAATGTATAAACTATTCAAAATGAAATTTCTCTATAACTTACTAAAACAGAGAGAGACATGGAGAGGGCAAAGACAGATTCTTCTTGAATGAAAATAAAAGGATGAAAAAGAAAAGAACATGAAGATGAGATGAAGACCACACAAAGCTGAGAGAAGGAAAGGTCCAAGAGAATGAAATGCCGACAGGGTAGGTAGAGAATGCCAAGGGAGAAGAGGTGGTCCACTTCTCAAAATGCTGCCCCAAGGATGAAGATGGTGAGACGTAAATAGACCATGCAGGAGGCACCCGATGGCAAACATTTGTCTTCCTGGGGGTGACAGCGCTGGTGCACTGCCCTGCTCATCTCAGTCTCTATGTCACCTGTACTGTGTAATTACTCAAGACAGAATAGTAAGGCTTCTTGAGAGCTGGTCACCAGATCTCCTCCTTTTAATTAAAAATACCCTATTTCAAAGCTATAAAATAAAAGAATAAACATGACAGATTAGAAAATTATCCTCATAAATAGTAAGATCTCGCACTGATTTTAACTGAAAGAAATAAAACACGAGACGTGTGCTTGGTTAAAGAAAAAAAAGTTTCAAATGGATTTTTCCCCTAAAAAGAGGGCAAGTTTTTTAGGAATAAAAGAAATAAACATTTGGGTGGAGTATTGAGGTCTGAAAGTTGAAATGGTAATTTTAAGATGGAATTACCCTTGGAAAAGTGAATTGCGTTGCATAGTGGTTTAAAACAGAAGAGAATTGCTGGAGATTTGAGGAAGCTCTGAATTTTTAAATGAGTAAATTAAGGAAAGTGGGTCAGTGAATCATACTTGTTTTATTTTTCTTTTTCTGAAAATTTCCAGGCCAATGGAGGCCTCTAAAAATTAAGGTTGTTATGGTTCCTCAATTCAGTGATCTATGGGTTTTTTCTTAGTTCTACTAATTTTTTTGAACTTTCATTCTTTAAAACATTTTCAAGATTTTTTGCGGCCAGTTTCCTTTGGAACTGCAAATTTCTCCCAATGTGTGCCCTCTCTTGAGCATGTTTGTTAGACAGTGAAGGCATTCCCTAACTAGAAAACGTACTACCTAAAATTTCTTAATTACGTACAGTTTTCTGTGTAATTTTCCCTTTACATCAAAGTGAAACAGGATTATTTCAAACTCTACCTCCAAAGGTAGAGAGTTAAGAAACCAAGAAAATATTAAGTTGCTTTAATTATATTTTCAAACTCAAGTTAGAATATTCATTTGGATTCCCTGAGCACTATAATTTCTGAATTAAAAGAAAAAATGACTTGGGATGCCTGGGGGGCTTAGTTGGTTAAGCATCTGCCTTTGGCTCGGTCATAATCCTGGGGTCCTGGTATCAAGCCCCAAGGTGGGCTCTTTGCTCAGCGGGGAACCTGCTTCTCCCTTTCCCTCGGCCCCTCCCCCCTGGTCATGCTCTTTCTCTCTCTCAAATAAATAAATAACATCTTTTAAAAAATGACTCGTTAGCTAGGCCAGTTCCTCACATAGATCACTCAGTTCACACTATTTAGCAGGGCTGGTAAAGCTTGGTTCATCGTTTCTGCCATTCTTTTAGTGTCTCCTTCTTCATATGTTGATCATTTGTTCATCTAACAAGTAGATAGGCAGATGTCTTGTGTATGGACATTCTCTTGTAATTTCTCAGTGAAATTAGATGTATTGTTATCAGCTAAATATGGGAGGAGACTTCTATAGATTTCCAGACAGAGATCTGAAATAGTCATCTAGAAAATAGAAAAATTAATGGCCTAAAGAAATGTAGTAGCATGAAGAGCCCATTGAGGTTAGTGACTAATACAGAGCACCCTTCTTCATTCCCCTTTCAATCTCTACATATCACCTTTAGATGACCAATGTCCTTGCATTTGTCCCAAATGCCCCAGAGTTCCTCCCATGGAGGCCTCTAGTCCTCTTTCCAAAGGAATTGCTTAATTCCTTTGTTCCAAGTCCTCCTACAGAGCAATTAACTAATCAATAAGATAATCCTCAGACATGAGTAGATCTTACCTTACCTGATACCTACTACCTTTTCCAGAGTAGCTAATACATAGTTTACATGACAGAAAAGAAAAACATTTAACTCAATGTTTGGAAGATTCAGGAATTATATAAGATACTGAGTGGGAGATACAGTCCTTTTGAAATGGGCTTTAATTCACGTTGTGGAAAGTCATGCTTAACTGCAGACCTTGGGAAGATATTAAAGCAGCATCTAGCAGGTGAGCTTCAGCTCCAGGGAAGTAGCCATCTTTTTCTCTATTCTTCCTATTAAGTATAGTTAAAATCCTAGACAATATATAAAAAAGTAAGCTTAAGACTCTTAGAGAGGAAGGCCGACAGAATAAACAATGGCTCTACCTTATCCATGCCAGCAAAAGCCAAGTTGGGAGCTCAGACTTTCATCCCTGCTGGGTAGTAACAAACACCTTTCTTCCAAAGAGGTATCAGAAAAGACCACATGGTCTAGAATTTGACATCCACATGAAGGTAAGGAGAGTTCTGACCACTCCTAATTTCCTCAATGGAGAGGTGTCAGAGCCTACACGGGAGAATGTTATGACTTTCATCCAGCAATCATGACCCTCTTCCCACCACCCACTCTGTGTCAGTGGAGACCAGTGGAGCATTAAAGAGACACTCCAATCCTTCTCAGTCAGGAGGGTATCAGTGGAGGCCTGGTGGAGAGCCAGAGCTCCTACTAACACCCGGCAGTAATAAGGAATACCTTTCAGCTTGGGTGTCAAAGGAAGATGAGTGAGGAACCTGGATTTCTATAGAAATCTGGCTATAATGAGGTGACATTCCTATCCCTCTGCTGGAGTAGTGCCAGAGGAAGTCAGCTAAAAGAGAAGATTTATTTAGTTAATAAATAAGAAACGCTTATTTATTTAAATAAAATGCAGACTCTCAGAATATAGTAACTAAAACGTCAAAGATTCAATGGAAATCACTCATTATGTTAAGAACCAGAGGCATCGAACTGAATAAAAAGACAACTAATAGATGTCAACACAGAGTTGACAGAGATTTTAGGAGTATTTGGCAAGATTTAAAAACAATCATCATAAAAATGTTTTAATGAGCAATTACAAACACACACATGAAATAATGAAAAAATAAAGATGGTGAAGAAACAAAGATTTTTCAAAAGAATGGAAAAAGAAGAAGATGAAAACTTTAAAATAAAAAAAATACAATAACAAATAAAAAACTTAAATATGGACTCAACAACAAAATGGAAGGAACAGAAGAAAGAATGATTAGCTGAAAGATAATGCAATACAAATGACCCAATGTGAGCAAAGGGAAAGAAAAATGAAATTTAAAAATGAACAGAGAGCCTAAGAGACCTGTAGGCTATAAAAAAATATCTTATTAATAGTCATGTCATCAGAATTCCAGAAGATGAAGAGAAAAAGAGTGGGGCTAAAATCTTCTAAAAAAAATAATGGCTGCAGATTTTGTAAATCTGACAAAAGATATACACCTATAGATACATAAAGGGAGACAAAACCCACATGGGATAAACTCAAGGGAATTCATACCAAAACACATGGTAATGAAACTTCTGAAAACTAAACACAAAGGAAAAATCTTGAAAGTATCAAGAGAGAAATGGCACCTTCTCTACATAGGAAAAAATAATCAAATCACAGGATTTGATCAGAAACCATAGAGGCCAGAAGGATCTTGCACAACTAGAAAAGCTAAAACAATTTTGAAAAAAAAAAAGAATATTATAGAAGAAATTATTCTACGTGATTTCCAGACTTATTATATAGCTACTACAGTAATCAAGACTCATGGTATTGGCAAAGGATAGACATATAGATCAATGGACCACATAGATAACAAAGAAATAGACCTACACAAATATATCCAACTGATCTTTTAGGGTTATTTAATTAATTAATTTATTTATTCTTTTTTTAAAAGATTTTATTTATTTGACAGCGAGAAACACAGTGAGAGAGGGAACACAAGCAGAGGGAATGGTAGCAGGAGAAGCAGGCTTCCTGCCGAGCAAGGAGCCCGATGTGGGGCTCGATCCCAGGACCCTGGGATCATGACCTGAGCCGAAGGCAGACGCTTAACGACTGAGCCACCCAGGCACCCCTAATTTATTTTTTTAATTAGTAAACTATTTCCTAGAGCAGTTTTAGGTTTACAGAAAAATTGAGTGGCAAGTACAGAGTTTCCAGTACTCCCTATCTCCACACGTGCATAACCTCCCCTAATATCAACAACCCTTTCAACCTCAGTGCGCTTGAAAAGAATGTGTATTCTGTTGCCATTGGATGGAATGTATATGCCTATTCATTACATTTGGTCTAAAGTATGGTTCAAATCCAAAATTACCTCGTTGATTTTCTGTCCAGATGATCTATCTATCCATTGTTGAAAGTGGGGTACTGATACCCTTTACTATTATGGTATTGTCTATTTCTCCCTTCAGATTGGTTAGTGTTTGCTTATATATTTAGATTCTCCAACGTTGAGTGCATATATATTTATGATTATTATACTATTATAATAATATTATTATATTGACCCACTTATATAATGGCCACCTTTGTCTTCTGTTTCCATTTTTGGCTTCAAATCCCTTTTGTTTGACATAAACCCGGCAGCTACCTCTGCTCTCTTTTGGTTTCCATTTGCATGGAAAATTTTTTGTCATCTCTTCACTTGAAGCCTATGTGTGTTTTGAAAGTTGAAGTGAGTCTCTTTTAGGAAGCATATGTTGGGTCTTGTTCTTTTTTAATACATTCAGCCACTTTATGTCTTTTGATTGGAGAATTCAATCCATTAACATTTAGCGTTATTATTGACAGGGAAGGATTTACTAATGCCATCTTATTGTTTTCTGTTTTGTAGTTGCATTTTTCTTTCCTTCCTTTCTTGCTGCCTTCCTTTTTTTGTTTGTTTGTTTGTTTTTAAGTAGACTCCATTACCAGCATGGAGTCCAATGCAGGGATTGAATTCAGGACCTTGAGATCAATACCTGAAGTGAGATCAAGAGTCAGATCCCTAACCCAGGTGCCCCATTGCTGCCCTCTTTGTAAACTGATTATTTTCCATAGTGATATGCTTTGATTCCTTTCTCTTTATCTTTCGTGTTGTAGATTTTTGCCTTGTGCAAAATTGTATAGCTTTTTAATTTGTGCTTTGCCTTGTAAAGCTTACATAAAACATCATTGTGTGTGTGTGTGTGTGTGTGTGTGTGTGTGTGTGTGTCTTTCTCTCTCTATATATATATATATAAAATAACAGTCTATTTTATGCTGATAACAATTTAACTTCAATGATGTATAAAAACTTTGTCTTTTTATTTCCTCTTTTATGTTTTTGATGTCATCATTTAAATCTTTTTATATTTAATTTTTACATATATAACAACTGTTTTTTATATATAACGATATATAATAAAACTATATAAAACAATTTAATTGGTATATATAATTGTTATATTTAACAATTTGTTAACAATGTTAATGTTATATTTAACAATTTGTTAATGTATTCATTAACAAATCGTTGAACTTATAGCTGTTTTTAATACTTTTGTCCTTTAAACTTTACACTAGAGTCAAGTAGTTATATCACCATATTGTAATATTAATGAATTAGGCAATTATTCTTGTTTTTTGTTCCACGGTAATGCTAAAACTTCTTAAGTGGACTCCAGAGGTTTCCCAGAACTGTTTTTGTTCATGCATAGAATGCTCTATTGAATCATTGATCTTTGTAAGGGGAAAAGGAAGCTGGGTTCTTCTACCTTGCATTTTCCCCACAATCTGGAATTTCCTCTTATATCTTCAAGTACAGATTCTTTTCTCAACCCTATCCAGTCTGCTAATGAGCCCATCAAAGGTGTTTTTCATTTCTGTTACAGTGCTTTTTTATCTACAGTAATTCCTTATGATTCTTTCTTAGACTTCCCAGCTCTGTTTATGTGATCCATCTGTTTTTGCATATTGTCTACGTTTTCCATTAAAACCCTTAGCTTACTAATTATGGTTTTTTAAAATTTCCTAGTCTGATAATTCTAACATTTCTTTCATTTCTGCCATTTCTGGTTCTGATCCTTATTTAGTCTTTTTACACAATGTTTTTTGACATTTAGTATACACTTGTAATTTTTTATCAAAAGGTAGATATGATGCATTGGAAGGAAATGCAGTGAATAGGCCTTTAGTAATATAGTGGTGAGACACTGGGAGAAATGTTCTATAATCCTATGATTTGGTATCAGTCTCCTGGTGAGTCTGTGCCCCTGGACTGTGTATCTCACTGGTGCTTTCCATTTTTTTCCACTCCTTACATGGCACGGTATAGGATAGCTAACGGGGCTGGATTCGATATCTCTTTTCCCCTCATATAGAAAGCCAGACAGAGGTAGGGTGAGATTTTCCCCTGGTTGGGAAGACTCAGATAAAACCCTAGTACTATCTGGTAAAACAGTTTCTCCTGAGGTCAGGTTTATTAAAGAGAAGGGAATACTCGGGTATATTTCAAATTGGTTCTTTTTCCCCTTCCCCTTCTGGAAGCTTCAGAGGATGGTTCACCAATATTTTCTGTGAGAATCTAGTAGAGCTCTTGGAGGCAAACCTCACAAATGTGTTTTGTGTTTGTACCCTACCCACTAACCCCCACGACTGGATGTCCCTGGAGTGTTTAACTCTCAGAGTTGTCCACACTGAGCTTCCAGCAATACGCTGATTATAGTTCAGGTGTTCCAACCCTGGCATTGGTTCCTGCAGAAGTTTCTGCTTAGGAGTTTCTGTTCTGGAAAGTTGTGACTCTCTGTAACCACCCACCTGTCCGTTTCCAGTTTGGGGAGTAGAGTTTGCCCTGGAACCTCACATATATGATGGATTTAAGAAGAGTTGTAGATTTTGAGTTTGTTCAGCTTTGTTAGTATGGAACAGTAGCTTCTAAGCTCTTTAATATGCTGCACCAGAAACTGGAAGTCCCAACTGATTTTTGACAAAGGTACAAAGCATTCCGTGGATGCATTTCAACAAACGGTTCTGGGGCAATTAGACAATCATTTTCAGAAAATGAGCCTTACTGCACAGCTATAGTAAAAACAGTACGGTTGTGGCACAAAAATAGATACATAGATCAATGGAACAGAATAGAGTCCAGAAATAAACTGACACTTGTATAGTCAATTAATCTTTAACAAAGTAGGTAAGAATATGCAATGGAGAAAAGACTGTCTCTTCAATAAATGGTGCTGGAAAAACTGGGCAGCTATATGCAAAAGAATGAAACTGGACTTCTTTCTTACACCATACACAAAAATAAACTCCAAATGGATCAAGGACCAAAATGTGAGACCTAAAACTGTAAAAAAAAAAAAAGAGAGAGAGTATAGACAGTAATTTCTCTGACATTTGCTACAGCAATGTTTTTCTAGATATGTCTCCCTGAAGTAAGGGAAACAAAAGCAAAAATAAGCTATCAGAACTATATTAAAGTAAAAAATTTGCATAGCAAAGGAAACAATTAACAAAATTAAAATAGAACCTACTGAATGGGAGAAGATATTTGCAAATGACATACCCAGTAAAAGATTAGTATCCAAAATATATAAAGAACTTATGCAACTCAATACCAGAAACAAATAATCCAATTAAAAATGGGCAGAAGACATGAACAGACATTTGTCCAAAGAAGACATACAGATGGTGAACAGACACATGAAAAGATGCTCAACACCACTTATCATCGGGGAAATGCAAGTCAAAACCACAATGAGATATCACCTCACAACCATCAGAATGGCTAAAATCAACAACAGAAGAAACAACAGATGTTGGCAAGGCTATGGAGAAAAAGGAATGCCTGTGCACTGCTGGTGGGAATGCAAACTGGTGCAGCCACTGTAGAAGATACTCTGGACTTTTCTCAAAAAAATCAAAGTAGAATTACCATATAATGCAGTAACCGCACGACGGGGTATTTATCTACCCAATGAAAATGAAAACACTAACTCAAAAAGATATATGCTCCTCTATGTTTTTTGCAGCATTATTTACAATAGCCAAATTATGCAAGTAGACCAAGTATCCACTGACAGATGAATGGATAAAGAAAATATAGTGTAAAATGGAACATTATTTGACCATAAAAAGTAATGAAATATTCCCATTTGCAACAACATGGATGAATGTAGAGGGCATTATGCTAAGTGAAATAAGACAGAGAAAGACAAATACCATGTGATTTAATTCATATGGAATTTAAGAAACAAAACAAATGAAGAAAGGAGAAAAAGAGAAAAACAAACCAAGAAACAGATTCTTAATTACAGAGAACAAACTGATGGTTACCAGACGGAGTAGGGGGATGGGTGAAATAGATGATGGAGATTAAACAGTACATTTATTATGGTGAGCACTGAGTAATGTATAGAATTGTTGTGCACCTGGAACTGTTATAATACTGTATGTTATCTTTGCTGGAATTTTTAAAAAGTCCAACTGACAAAAAAATTAAATTAATAAAATAAGCCTTAGCCTATGTCTCATACCTTATATAAAAAACAATTGAAAACAGGTCATAGAATTATATGTAAAATTATAAAATTTTAGGAAAAAATAGAAGAAAATCTTCAGGATCTATGTATAAGTACATTGTTGTTAGTTCTTTCTTTTTTTTACTTGACAGCAAAATCACCACCCATTTAAGCAAAAATAAATTAAAAAAAAATAAATTAATGAGACTTTATGAAACACAAAACTTTTAGTCTGCAAAATAGCCAGCTAAAGGGATAAAAAGACAATCTATAGACTGGGAAATAATATTTGGAAATCACCTGACAAAGGACCAATATACCTAGAACATTTAAAAAGAGTCTCAAAACTCAATGTCAAAAAAATCGTATTAGAAAATGGGCAAAACAGATGAGGAGAATATACAGATGGCAAATGAACACATGAAAAAAATGTTCAACATCATTAGCTATTAGGAAAATGCAAATTATACCACAATGAGATATTGCTATACAATTATCAGAGTGGCTAAAATAAAAAAAATAGTGACAACATCAAATGCTGGAGAGAATGTGGAGAAACTGGATCACTCATACACTATTGGTGGGAATGTATAATGGTACAGCTGCCGTGAAAAATAGCTTGGCAGTTTTTCTCAAAATTAAACACACAACTATCATATGACCCAGTCATTACCCTTCTGGACATTTATCCCAGGAAAATGAAAACTTACATTATGCAGAGATTTGTGTAGAAATAGGCACCATAAAACTATCTGAATAGTCCCATACTGTACACAACCTCGATGTCCTTCATAAGATAAATGGTTAAACTGTGGTATAGCCATACCATGAATACCAGTTAGCAAATACAAACAAACTATTGGTACGTACCTGAATAAATCTCTAGAGAATTATGCTGAAGGAAAAAACCCGATCCCGTGATTCCATATACACAGCGTTCCTGAAATGACAGAATCAGAGAAAAAGATTGGTGATTTCCAGGGGCTAAGGCAGGGTGGGGATGGGAAATCAGTGGGTGTGGCAGTAAAAGTGCAATATGGAGGATCCTTGTGTTGATGGAAATATCTGTATCTTGACTAAATCAGTGTCAGTATCCAGGTTATCATACTCCACTATAGTTTTGTAAGCCATTACTTTCGGAGGAACTGAGCAGAGTACAGGGAATCTCATTATATTATTGCTCACAGCTGCACACGAATCTATGGTCATCTTAAAATAAAAAGTTTAATTAAAAAAAGAAGCAAGGAAGGCATGCTGAAACCCAATCCACGCCAAACACTACATGGTAGCAAAAAGGGCTCCCTTAAGAATTCCAGTTTAAAAAAATGCCAAAATAGTTCTTATCGATTGCAAATTGATTCTGATTTCTATATAATGGAGAATCCACACCCACAAGACTTTGCTTTCTTCCTTCGAGGACTGTGCCACCTTGCCCTGTGATAGGACTCAGTGAGCTCCGTTTCTGAACAGGTCAACAATTTTTCTAGATTCAAATTTTGGCATGTCCTCTTAAGAGTGCAAGCAAGCTATTTGGGTTTGCTAGTATCCCGGCATCTCCCTTGTAAAACAGCCAACAACACAGCCAAATCTATTGAGAGCATGCCCTTGTCAACCTTCTGAGTTTATTGATATTTACATTTACGATACAAACGAGTTTTTTTGAAAGCCTCCTTTTCTGCTGCCTGGTGTTTGCTTTCATGGGAGAGAGAGACCAGACAATTGAGAGGGAAGGAGGCAGCACTTGTGTTGGATTTATTGGCACAGCTCACTGAAGAGCAAGCACACCACCAAATAGAGGATATTGATAAGGAGACTAAATTCATTTGAAATCACTAAAACTCAGTTAGGGGCATATTGTATTAAGTGAAATGCCATTACTGAAGGGCCCAGGGAAAGCCTGTATGCCAAGTCATGAGAGCTTTTCAGCTCACTGGAAGGCAGCCATTGCACCCACGCACTACATTTGATGGTTTGGAAGTACAGATAATTTCTGCAGAGATCATAAAGGGACTCGAAAATGGCTTAGTCCCTAGGAGCACAGGCACGAGCTGAATTGTCCCCGAGTGAGAGCATTCAAGAGAGAATCCCTGTGCAGTAAAAACGTACCCTAAGTGGGTACGAATCCCAACTTTCCATAAAGGCTTTCTTTCATTGTGATTGTGGTACATTAGCGTGTTTTAAAAACTCCACACTAAGGACTATCATTTGATTCTGTGATTTTTTTTTTTTTTTTTGCAAAGCATCTTTTTTGAGAGAGGATGGCAACAAAACTCTGGTTTATCTAATATATTTTAACCAATTTATTTCGTTTCAGAAAGTTCCCCCAGCTGAAGGAAGCTCTCTACTAGGTTGTAACAGCAGTTTGAGGTCTCTTCTCACTGCATGAGAGAGCTTGCTGCCCGCCACAAGTCCACAAGTCGAAGTCGATCAAAAAATTCTGTTTTCTTCTAAGCAGCCGCCTAGCACTTCCCGTAAGGTTGTTGGAGGTCTCCTCGCTTGATGTCACTTGCACTGCCCTTGCACTGTTAATCCCAGTGAGCAAGGACATACTGTAAACACGAGTCCATTTCAGTGATGTGTATAAATCTTGTTCAGGTTATTCAGACTAAGGCAGCCCCTTATCTAACAAGCACCGGAGCAGACTTTTGAAAACACTTTTCACCTGTGACAACAGTGGCCCGGTTTTGTCCTCGCCAACAATGGAATAAATGCAGTATCTCATGTCAGCAACTCCATGTCTTATTTATGCCAAATTCTTCTGGGTTTGGCATTTTAAGATGGGCTTTGCACTAGGATTTTGTTCAAGCGCACACACTGAGAAGAGCGTTGCTCTGAAAGGGAGGAAAGAGATTTCTTTCACGTCAATTTCTATAATGACAAGAGTAGAAACAAATTGTTTGTGCTGTGCTATTTCACCTTATCTATACTATGGTAAGCCTGAGAAATTATCCTTTGAACCTATGGTAAGTATGTTGAAAACTACCAGCATTGTGCCAAAATACCATGAGATGACTCAGGTACCCAGCAAACAGAACTAATTGCTGGTTGGATGAAGATCAAGGGTTATTTACTGCCCATTGAGAGCTTCCACCTAAAAATAAGCTGGTTTCTTTTTAAAACATGCAGGGCAATGCAAGGTCCTAATAGAATTAAAAACGCACTAGAAGATTTTCATATTTCCAGCAACAAGTATACATTTCCTTCTTTGTGGCCACAAGTACACAAGGCGGGCCTTTTGGCAGCATGATCCTATTGTTTTCTTTATACCTCCAAAGCACCAAAATGAGCTTTATTTTATAGAACTGAGCTGCTTATGGCAAAAGAGATTAGAAATTGCAAATGTTTGTAAGATCAGAGACATGACTCACAAGCATGTGTTTTAATATATATCAAATGATAGCAAATCTACCAATTTTGAAACACCTAAATCTACATTCATTAATTACAAAGATTTAATTTAAAAAAGAAGATGGATCTCTTGGAAAAAAAAAAAAGAAAGAAGAAAAAAATTTAAAAAGCTTAGAACACAGATGTTTGCATTTATTCCTCTAATTTACGGTCTACGTAACATCTGCGTAGTCTTGTACCATTTAGATCAGATCCCATCACTCCAGGCAAAACTCTTCCAAAGTGGACCACCTCTTTGGTCCATCAGGAGAAAAGCAAATTCCTTTGAATGGCAACACTGTTTGTCTCTCAGGGTTTCATTCCTGTCTTGCTTGGCCACTCCTCTGTAGATCTTTCCCTGTCACTTCCTGATGACCCAGCAAGACTGAAACGACTTATTCCAGAAATATGCCATCTCCTCTTTGGCCTCTGTGTTTCTGCATTAGCCTAGAAGGCCTTCCTAAAACTTCTCTTTATTCTTTAAAGCCAGAGTCTGTGTGCATTTCCCTTCTGGAAGCCCTCCCTGATGTTCCCAGCAGACTCTCGGGTGTGACATGTCCCTATTGGACTTTGTGCACACATCCATGGTTGTCTTTACAAATACGTGTTGACATACCTGTTTCCCAACTAGATTATAAGTTTTCTATGAACAGAAACCATGTATTTTCATCTTTGTTTCTTCAGCCACCTACTAAAGTGGCTGGTAAGGTCACCAAGAATTTTGTTGAATGTGTGAATGAATAAATGAACCAATCAATTAATGACAGTAGCTATAAAGAGAATAAATCAGCAGTTTTAAGCATAAAGCAGCAAAATAAAAATAGAGATAAAACAAGAGAATACATGTGCCTAATTTTCTCTTGTACTGGTCTCTTTAGGGAGGCATAGAGGTGGAGTTCTCAGAGCTGTGGCATGATGACCTTCCTCGAAACCATGAACCACCTTCAAATATTCTCAGAGGTACAATGGAATAGTCTTCCTCCTCCTCACCATCACTATATATTTCATTAACATTATACTCTTCTTTTGTTCAAAATCTACCCACTCATTAAGACAAAGTAAAAGAAACTCTTACATATATCAGTCCACAGTTCAAAGAATACCACTTCTTCTCAGGTCTTGAAGTCTTTATTTGACAGAAGCAAAATAAATATGCATTTAATAGCAGAGCCAAGGAAGTCCGCATGTCCAGATATGTGCTTTTGTCAGCCTTTAAAATAAACAAAGTACTATCTCCATATGATAGCTTAATGTCTGAGTCCCTGGGATTACATCTTGGGAAGAGACCTGTGTCTGATCAAGGCAAATGCACTGTATAGCAAAATGATGAGAAGATGTTAGTGCTTCCTAATCCTCTTTTTCATTCTCACAGACAGATTTTTTGTGATCCCCATTTTAAAAGCATGTTTATTTAAATACTTATTTAAAGGTAGTACTCTCAGACACAGTATTAAACACCTACCTCACAGTGATACTGGTAGACACCTAAGATAATACTTAGAAAGGGTCTGATTTCTTTCATAGAATGATATGTGTTAAATTTTTTAAAGCTGAGGGTGCGGTTAAGCAGGACTGTATTAGTAACTGGAAAGCCCAGAGAGTGAAGAGTGCTGGATACCTGGATTTTCTAGTTAACTACATGTTGTGCTTTCCAATACAGCACAGTGATTAGGAGTGAACTTGAGTGCTAGACTCCTTGGGTTCAAAACTGGGCTTCCCCACTCCTCGACTTGGATAACTTTATTAACCTTTCTGGAACCTCAGTCTTCATCTTTAAAAGAAGATGAGACCATCTATCTCCAGTGCTATGACAAATCATATTCCAGCCTGAAACAAAAAAGAAAATTGTGTGCCCCTGCACACACTTATAAAATACCCTCCCATATTTTAACCAAGCAGAAAAAGAAAAAGTTAATAGAAATTCTACAATCAAAAAAGTGTGATGATACCAAAAGCTCCGTCTTGTCCAATCTGTTGCCTCTTCACATCAACCCTCACAAGCCCACCCAAGAAGAGGACACATTGGCCCCATGGGCCCGGAACCTCAGGCTGATTGGAAATTACTGTTCCCATTGCACAATAAAGCAGGGTCATACACCACACACAAAAATAGACTCAAAATGGATGAAAGACCTCAATGTGAGACAGAATCCATCAAAATCCTTGAGAAGAACACAGGCAGCAATCTCTTTGACCTTAGCCACAGCAACTTCTTCCTAGAAACATCACCAAAGGCAAGGGAAGCAAGGGCAAAAATGAACTATTGGGACTTCATCAAGATCAAAAGCTTTTGCACAGCAAAGGAAACAGTCAACAAAACCAAAAGACAACTGACAGAATGGGAGAAGATATTTGCAAATGACATATCAGATAAAGGGCTAGTATCCAAAATCTATAAAGAACTTAATAAACTTAACACCCAAAGAATAAATAATCTAATCAAGAAATGGGCAGATGACATGAACAGACATTTCTGCAAAGAGGACATCCAAATGGCCAACAGACCCATGAAAAAGTGCTCAACATCACTTGGTATCTGGGAAATACAAATCAAAACCACAGTGAGATACCACCTCACACCAGTCAGAATGGCTAAAATTAGCAAGTCAGGAAATGACAGATGTTGGTGAGGATGTGGAGAAAGAGGAACTCTCCTACACTGTTGGTGGGAATGTAAGCTGGTACAGCCACTCTGGAAAATAGTATGGAAGTTCCTCAAAAAGTTGAGAATAGACCCAGCAATCACACTACTGGGTATTTACCCTAAAGATACAAATGTAGTGAACCGAAGGGGCATGTGCACCCAAATATTTATAGCAGCAACGTCCACAATAGCCAAAGTATGGAAAGAACCTAGATGTCCATCAACAGATGACAGGATAAAGAAGATGCAGTGTATATATATATATACACATACATACATATATGTGATGGAATACTATGCAGCCATCAAAAAACCCTAAATCTTGTCATTTGCAATGACGTGGATGGAACTAGAGGGCATTCTGCTAAGCAAAATAAGTCAATCAGACAAAGACGATTATCATATGATCTCTCTGATTTGAGGAATTTGAGAGGCAGAGTGGGGAGTCATGGGGGGTAGGGAGGGAAACAATGAAACAAGATGAGACTGGGGAGGGAGACAAACCATAAGAGTCTCTTAATCTCAGGAAACAAACTGAGGGTTGTTGGGGGTGGGGTGGGAGGGATAGAGTGGCTGGGTTATGACCATTGGGGAGGGTATGTGCTATGGTGAGTGCTGTGAATTGTGTAAGACTGAAGATTCATAGATCTGCACCCCCGAAGCAAATAATACATTATATGTTAATAAAAAAAAAGCAGGGTCATAAAACAATAAACGATAGCCTGTCTTTATTTAAAATTTTGATATTTTGTTCATCATGAATTTTTTGGCATTAATTTTTATTTTTAAAAATATTTCATTAAAATATCATATATCTTGACTACTAAATTCTTTGGTATTTTTTACATTTTTTGCACTAACCTCTCCCTAATCCAGACCCTGTGCCATATGTCGTGAAAATGAAATGAAATAATAAGTGCAAAGGCCTAAGAATCATGCCTGACATATACTTAGTTCTCAGTAGTATTGTTATTAAGATTGTTTTGGATAAGGTTACATGCTTATGGGACACAGATTTTGAGCTCTTTGGTGTGAGACAATCTTTTCAACATGCCAGTATTATTCCTTAATTCTCTCGAGTTCTGTTAACCGACAAGCAGCAAACTGACCATATTAATTCACTGTAGGTCCTGTTATATATTCTTTCAATAAAATCATTATACAAATATCTTAATTTCTACTTTTTGTCTTTCTGAACCAACCAGCCA
>CM053610.1:64348176-64358947 GCA_028646535.1 Procyon lotor
ACGTAGCTAGTTGAAGACTGTTTGCTCCCATCACATCGCTCCTTGTGTCGTCACAAAGTGACATCTGTGACAGTCTATCCCGACCCGAATGTCTGTGATCCCTATAAGCAATGCACTCCGCTGTCTTCTGAAACCTGTCTCTCTGACCAGATCATCATGTTGATGACACCTGGGAATGTGGCACACGAGGTATTTAAAAGAGTGTCTCCAAGAGCGACCTTGTCAGAATCTATCTGCACTCTCATAAGAGTAACACAACTGTGTATGACCGGTTTCAACATACAGAGAGGGCAGGATAAATAAGCAAACAACTAAACATACCCCAAAGAAAACTTAGCTGGTGTTATTTTAAGTCGAGTTATATTTTGGAAGGGTTAAGCTTTCCTAGGACTAATGTATGATTGAGAGGACTCAACTTTAGTAACTGCGTGAGAATATTATAAACCAAGCCCACACGATATTAAAATAAGTTAAAATACATGCAAAATTTATGAGAGAATGTCAGGTGTAATGCTTGATAAAGTAAGCTTAATGCTTAAGAAATTTATCTTCAGGCTGAAAAAGCCAACTCTTGCAGTTCTGAGTTAGAGTATAATTTTAGAAACTCTTTTCTGTAAAGTCATTCTTTTATTAATGAGATCAACTCTAGGTGAGCTGAAAGAGGTAACTTCCTAAAGCATCCGAGAGGACAAACAAGATGCACAAAAGCACCGGGAAGTCAGCATGCCAGGTTAAAAAAATGCTAAAAGTCAGCTTCATACTCTTCTTTCTCGGGGGGAAAAAGGTGAAAAATCTGTCCTCAGAAAAACCTTTTTATTTGTATCCATTCAGTCCATTGTTTTCTGTTTGGGACACCGGTGAAGCCTGTGAATGAAGAGAGTATTTGGGGCCAGTGGAAGCTGTGCGTTAGTTTAGAAGCTTCTCCTTCGCTCTGGGTGTGCCAGGTCTTACACTGAGAGACACTCTATTACCACTAGGAAGTCTAGAGGGCAGATCTCCATTGGCTAACTGGTCACATCCGGCAGCTCCCAGCTGAAATAATGCTGTGGATTAGCTAGGCAATGAATGAAGAGGAAATCTGCATATTACACAGTCCCTCTGCAGGATGACTCAGTCTATCTCTCATTTGTAACCCAAATGTTCTTCCTTCACAGAGCAGACTGGGTTGAACTCAATCAACTAGGGTAAATGATTGACAGCCCAAACTGCTGAATCATCCAGCAAAGATTAGGAATGAACAACACACATGTTTAAATTTGTGAAATCACATCATTTTTAGGACTACTAACAATTTTAAAATGACCTTAAGATTTAAGTCTTTGGCACACTACCCCAAAGCTGGATCTGGTATGTACCTCTTTCTGATGGGCCTGAGTGGTAAGAAGGTTCTAGGCGTGCAGGGTTTTCATGTACCATGCACTTGAAAATTCAGTCACCTTGCAAATACCCCAATTCCTGATTTGTCTCTAATGTGCACATCATTTCTAAACAAGCATGGAATTTGGAAGCAAAGTTGGAGACGTAAGGAAATGTTTAACTGATTGATTTTATATCCCTCACATCTCTTTTCAGTCACTTCAATTCTGTAACCAAATACCAATAACAATAATTTGAAAGAATTAAAAAAAAAAAAAAAACAAACACAAAGACTAATGCAATGGTCTGGCTAACCTTTACTATAATGGTTCAACTCTCCTGGCATCACTTGGTGATTTGGTAAAGGATCACCATTACTGTAGAGTGGTGTTCCTGGCGACACAGCATTACGAGATACTCGGCATGGTAATCCTGCCTATGAAATTCAAATAGAGCCAATTAACTTGTTCATAGCTGTTCCACATCTATTACCTTATGTAATTACTTTAAAAGCTATCATATCAAAGAACAGCATCATTTGCAGATATCAGCTTCAGATTAGCTTCTCTTGCTCTGAAGTCAACTGTTGTCTCTGCCTCTCTCACTGTGTTGTTTTACGTCTCTGTTCTACTCCTCTTTTCTCATCCTTCTTTCACTTTCGTTCCATTTTGGAATTTTAAAATTCCAAAAAATTTTAAAAATATGTTACGATATTATCTTATTCTGGGGTTTAATTTCTTAAAAACCATTCTAAATTCCTCTTACAAAATGAAGGTGGTCAATACTGTCAAACTGGAAATACTTGCCAATTTAGAAAAAAATAAGAGAGGCTCAAAATTGAAGAAAATAGCTGTGGAGGGGTGACTGCAAGCACCAGGGTTGAGATGAGTGAAGGCAAATCTCTACACTTATGGAGAAAGAAATCTGTAGATGGATTTCTACATCCCACGGAATTAGCTGAAGCTCTTACATCGATATTAGGTATTGAATCTGACCTTCTTTGAGGAATACTTTGTGGAATGGACAGTTGACATTATTTCAGGTCATATGGGTTACAAGGTAGCATACTTACAGTAAGCATTAAGGGCTGCTGGAGAAGGAAATGGGTAGCCTCAGAGAATAACGGCTCTCAATATTCATGGCCAGAGGCCAGAATGTCAGAAAGAAAGTGATCACCTACTTTTTCCACAGTGACTGCCCCCTGAAGGGGAATGGAAGGTCTCTTTGGTATTCACTATGCACAGTCAAGGAGTGTGGTTGGTTCTGGGTTTTGTACTGGGGCTAGCTCTACGCACACTCATTACAAGGTTATTACTATCATTATGGTGGACAATGCAATAATATTTTAAATGGGCCAAATTTGGCTCCCAGCTATTCATGAGCTGCTCTTGAAGGCCTTAGGGAAAATGGCTTATGAGTGCAGGGAAATGGAATCTGGCGCACATCCCATTGCTTCCTCTACTACAACTCAAAAAGAGCCTCTGTGAAGAATACCCGCAGTTCTGGTTCTCACGAGCTCTGATGATAAGATACATCCTTCACGGATAACTATTTGGGCCTTACTGCAGAACTGTTTTGGGGCACACATAATATAAAGCAAGTGAAGTTAGTTACCCAAAATCTTCATGAATCCTTCATGAATGCATTTCTCTGACCTCCCGCCTACCTTCTTCTGACATATTTTCTCATGCAACAATTTTCCTCTTATGAAGAAGAAAACATTTGCATGAAGGCAATATGTCAAAGTCTGTTTCCTGGGATAGTGGTCCTTCAAAATGTCCCACCATAAAAGGATTCTGGAAAAAGTCTGTGATGTGGGACCCCTATTTCGGGCATAAGATATAATACCTCTTAGAACTATTATTGTTCTAGGGAATTAAATAAAGTTTCAAATTTTAGGGGTCTCACATACAGAGTAATGTTTAACTCTGAGAGTGCTAAGAAGTGCTAAACTCTGAGAAGTTTAGTTGTCTTTCAAAACCAAATAATACCATCGAAAATTTAAATGAAACAGACTTTCGAAACCTTGTCCCCAAAAGCAGGCATCCAAAATGTAAACTTAAAAAAATTGTAAAGGTACTTATTTTTTTGAAGACACAATTAATAATATATGAGACACAAGGTATCTGTTAAGGAAAAACTTCTGCCATCATTGGGTAGAATGATGTTCTAAGTCTGTTGAGGGTAGTTTTAACAACTATAACTCGTAATAATAGTTTAGTGGATGAAACATGGCAAATCTTCTCTGGCTCAGGAGATAGCTTTGCTGTCAGTTGGATGACTTCTAAAAACCACAGCTAAATTTTAGACATTATTTTGTGTTTATTCCAAATGTGAGCAATTAAGCCAATTAACTCTATTCAGGATATGTACCCTTTCCACTTCAAAATGGAAATTTCTTTTCAACTAGATTTCTGGTAACTTTCAGTCCTGATGTAATGGTTAGCCAATTGATTTTTAACCAATTTAAAAATAGGATTCCAGCAAAACACTTTGTGCATATAACCATCTGCACAAAGATGCCCCTGGCAATTATTAGTTTGGTCTCCCTCTGCAGAATTCCTGGGGAAACATGATCTGCAGTCAACTAGCCCTTTTTGTTAATAAGCACACAGTGCCACAGAGAGAAATTTAACAGGCTACTTTGCTCTAGCCACAGACTTTAGGCAGCTTGTGTGGGGGGATTGCAGGCTCCCAGGCTTGTCTTGTTTTTCTACCTCCATTCTTCAGTCAAGGTGGCATTACTCGGGGCAAGCTTGAGGGAGCTGGGCAGGCAGAAAATGGTGCACAACCTGTATTCTGTAGAACTATAGGTTAAGGGCCAGTTCACACTTTTATCAGAAACAAAGACTCTGCTATAATCATTATATTGGAGCATATGTGAGGAGACACAAAGCCTTATGTACATGCACCACTGGACCCTTTTGTAGTATTGATGTTCCTTGTGATAAAGAGTGGAGAAACTGAACATTCAGGAGTTCATTTTAGACTAGGCTTTGCAGCTATGAAGTCAAGCAAGAAACCTACATGGAATAACAAGTTTTATCTCTGATTAAAAAAAAAATGTTACACATAGGCTAATGCCAGGAGCACTATCTAAGATCTGTCTAGAAGGTTCCTGGGAAACATAAAAGCCAAGTTTTTCCTTCTATTGGGGCTGCTAGGTCATTTGGAAAGGCATGACCTAAGACCAACAAAGACAGAATTTTCAATATTTAAGATCTATAAAAGAGGCTTCAGTGGACAAAAGGGCACAGAGGAGGAAAAAAGGGGGGGAAATACAAGGACTAATTGAAAACCAGCAGAAAAAAAACCTCAGGCTTTCCAAATGAACTGGAGCATTTTAAATGATCCCATGAATTTACTAAATGTTTAATAATACTGTATTAGAATCAAGTGCGACTCGAAGCTAGTTAGGGAAGTTTTTCTTTTTAGTAAGTTTAAAAGCTACAGAGTTACTTGGACAGTCAGCCTTCAGCCTAGAGAGAACTACAGAGCTCCTCTGAGGAGTAAGTAAATCTTGAATTCTGTCCATTTACCTGGCTGTGAAGATGGTAGGATCAGACTACGTAGAAGTAAATACATACTCTGGTTCAAGACATATTGATTCAGTATTGTTTCTCTAGGTGTAGACCCAGTTCAAGTTAGATTAACCACTACATTAGGTAGTAAATCACTTCCTGTAAAGTTTTCAGTGACCTTTGCTTGATTCTCAAGTAGAATGCTGCCTTGTAATCTTGGCTGAGTCAAGCCTACTATATACCTAAAGCCTTGTCACTTCAGGAAATGCACAAGTTGGCTGATTTTCCTAAACTACCTCTCACTAGGCCCCTCTGCGTTTGAAAGCCTACAGTCATTTTCGACTTCTGTAGCCAGGTCAGTGCCCAGCACGGATACGGGATACGAGGTGAGCTAGTCCGCGCCGCTCTAGACCTGTCTTTCTTTCTTTTTTTTTTTTTTAAAGATTTTATTTATTTATTTGACAGAGAGAGATCACAAGTAGGCAGAGAGAGAGAGGGGTAAGCAGGCTCCCTGCTGAGCAGAGAGCCTGATGCGGGGCTTGATCCCAGGACCCTGAGATCATGACCTGAGCCAAAGGCAGAGACTTAACCCACTGAGCCACCCAGGCGCCCCTCGACCTGCCTTTCTCATCCTTCCCTCCTTGACAGCATCTCCCACTCCCACCACACCCCTTCAGTGCTGACCTGTGCCTTCTTCTGCCCTGACCTGTGACACGTAAGAACTCAGAGTGTTACAACTCTACCTGCTGGAATTTGCAATGCCCTAGAGAAGTCACAACCTAAAAGACTGAGCTACAAGTGGAAGATTTCTGGTACCGGCCAGCAAGCAAAGGAAAATGTGAGGACCACATACACGTTCCAGTTTGTGTAAAGGCTGATTACTTACTATATTTCGTTTCCCTCATTAGCGAAAAAGGGAATTATGAAAGTCCTTATGGGGATCTTAATAGGTGTAAATGACTTAGCATTTGACAAAAGCTTAGAAAATTAATACTATGTAAGTCTTTAATCGTTAAATAAAAATGGGCATCCAGATCTATCAGAGTATTAGAAGGAGACCTGTTAAATTTGAACAGTGAGTTTAAACCATGAGTTTCCATGATATGATTCTAATCCCTTCCATCCATATACAGTTTCTACAATATCCTCTACTACACATCTCTCCTGCACTTGAAATACTCCCTCAGACCTCATTCTCACATAACATACCCTTCTTCACTTGGACTAGTCCTGTATCTCTCTGGTACCTCATTACATTTCACTTAACTTCTAAGGCCTAGATTCAATTTTCTTCATAAAGCAGCTCTTGCCAACTAGGGTCTACACTGGCTCTGTTTTTTACTGAACAACAATACTTACTGTGTAAAGCATAACTCTTGTGAGTGTTAGAAACATAGCAAGTACTCACTAATTAAGCTGCAAAAGAGCTGACATTCACAATGGTATCTTACTTCCCTGCTTGCCCGGGAGAGAACAGACCTCCTTCATTCCCACTTCTCTGTAAAGCAGAGGCCCAGGCTAACTGACAACTCAGTCTGCTTGTCCCCCTTGATTTACCTCTACAGAAGAGCATGCTATAGTTGTGGAATGGCCCCTCTGTGTGTGGCTTTATGTTCGCAATGACCAGCCCTCTTCACCTTGAAATCCGTTCCAAACTACTCTCAATGCACCAAGCATGCAAGCATGCTTCCTTCCAAAAAAAAAGAAAGAAAAAGACAAAGACAAAGAAATCCACAGGCAATAAATAATTGAATGTTTCAATTATTCTAAGTAGCCACTCTCTTGCCACAAAAACAAGGAAATACGGAAGTGCATCTTTGCTCACATTTTTGTTGCGGTTTTTAGTAATCTTTACCTTTTTATTGTAGATCTCATAGCTGCCATGGTATTCAACAAATATTTACTGAGCATCTATTATGCAAGGCCCTGAGCAAGAAGATGGGACAAAAAAAGGTGAGTAAGACAGCTCTACCTTCCAAGAGTTTTTTTTTTTAAAAACAATCAGTTTGTAGTTGTTGTAGCTCATTAAAATATAACACAATAAAATAGTAAAATAAATAAAAGAAAAGAAAAAAGAATAACTAGTAAGATGTTTGGAAAGTCGCTGCATAGTAAACTAAGAGAAATTAAAGTTTTCTGTGAATCCTAGTAATTGTCCTGAAGCAAGTTGAAAGGATAAAGGGAGAAATATTTACCATTTTGTTATGAATATTCTAATTGTTCCTTTACTTTAATTTGGGCAGAGTTGAGGTGTCTAACCTAGGTGAATAGTAGTAATGCCCTTGAAAAGATAGGGAGAATTAAGGATCCTATATGATCTAGATGAATCATTAACAGCCAGTGCTAACTACCCTTAGCTATGGGAGAGAAGGTCCCCGTCTCACTCTGGGCTTTAGAAGGTCTTGCTCTAGCTCCCAGCTCATGCTCCTCCCCTTGGGGAGAGGAGTTTGTTAGGCTAAGCTAACAAGACTTTTAGAGGGCTGCCCATGATCAGGAATCCCTCAGCTGCCTGATGTGTGCCTCCAGGCCTTAGGGATGGCCAACGGGTGCCATTGGTGTGAAGTGTGGATGCAGTTGAGCTGTATGCATGGCGATGACCCCACAAGTACACTAGGGCTTCGAATAGTGCAAGATAAAGTAGGGATGAGAGAGAAAAGGGGGATCATCAGGGCTGTGAGCTGTAGGCTGGCCCTCTCTACACCACTATTTTTGTGGGAATCTAACTCCCAGGAATCTAAGAATTCTAAGTTCAGATCTGAGCTTAAGTATCATTGTGAAGGAATATACCTCAAGGGAGGAAGGCAGAACATTTGTTATTTAATAATTTGCTAGGCTGATTTTTAGGCCAGGCTAAAAATCTGAGCATCTATTATGCAAGGCCCTGAGCAAGAAGATGGGACAAAAAAAGGTGAGTAAGACAGCTCTACCTTCCAAGAGTTTTTTTTTAAAAACAATCAGTCTGTAGTTGTTGTAGCTCATTAAAATATAACACAATAAAATAGTAAAATAAATAAAAGAAAAGAAAAAAGTCTTTTTTCTTTTCTTTTATATAGAAAGAAATATGGAGACTCCATATTTCTCCATATCCATATTTCTCCATATTTAAGTCTCCTTAAATATGGAGACTGACACATGATACCTCTAATACTTAAAAGTCATACATATTTATTCTTGCCCTATCCCCATACAGTCTCCATATTTATTCTTGCCATATCCCCCCATCCCTGAATATAGCCATAAGCACATGTGAAACGAGGTTTCGCTCAGACTGTCGTCCCTCAAGAAATCACTCCAGGTCTTTTCCCCCTTTGAGCCTCCTTGCACTTTCTTTCATTTCTTGGACTGTTTTCAACATAGCACTGCTTCTCTGCCTAACCTAATGAGAGTGGGCTACTTGTTTGGACAATAGGTTTGGTCTCTACCCTTTCTTCTCTCTGAATGCTATCTTACAACCTCCACCTTTTTGGGATTCTGATGTTTGAACCAGGTGCACTCTACCTTCTTGCTCAAAAATCTCAAATGAGATTTGTATGAGGACCAGTTGCATTCTCAGGGTCTGGCATTATGTAGTTGCCTCAAACCTCAGCTGTTCTCTCTCACACTGTATGATAAGCCTTTCCTTGGTATGAAAAAAAAAAAAAAAAAGGAAAGAAAGAAAGAAAAGCCCTCAGAAAGAAAGCCCGGTGTGTTGACAACAGATGTAAAGTAAAAGAAAAATACATGAAGGTGTTCCATCAAAAACTTTTGAAAGCATGAAAGCCTGGAGTGACAATATTGGGTGAAGGCTGAGATGTATGACTTGCCCAGGAAGCTCTGTGGCATATGCAATCACCACCTGCTGTACCCGTTGTGTATATCAAGGTTTACCATAATGTCAATTCCGATGAGCCCCGAATATCTTAATAGATTAGTAACTGTTAAAATTAATTGACTGATTCATTAATTCATTCATTGTACACAAATTCCTCTAGTGTCTATCCTCCAGACTAACTGGTATGTTCCAATACAAGCCCACCATTATACACAGAAGCACTTCATGTCACAGCTATTAGGAAAAAACCAGCTCCTCTTTTGACTCTTCCACACAACTGAAGTCCCCCCTTAAATACTAACATGTCTTACTTTAACTTTTTGATGGAAATATTTCTAAGGTAGCCTCGTTTCCTTAGAGTATACTAAATGTTCTTTAATCACTCATAGTCAATAGTTGTTTTAATTAATTCTTAATTCTGTGAAGTACTCAGAAAATTTCAATTTATAGATGGCAGTCTGTTTGGTTTTTTTTTTTAATTGCAATGTATACTTTTTTGATCTACTCTTGCTCATCATTTCTATCCTTGTGCTTCTTTAGTACCTCTGTCTACTCCCTTTAATGTGCCTCTCACCTTTTAACTGGGAAACCACATTTGGAAAACCTTCCTTCAAAATAGCAGTGTGTGTCTGACTTATTGTTATGACATTTAGTTCACTAATTTTTACAGCATCTCTTTTGACCACTTAAGACCAGTTTTGATTGTTTCCTATTTCTCAGGTGTATTGAGAAGAGAACTTACCGGATGAATTGTTACTAGATAAATGAGATAGTACTGAAACATTATCTAAATATATTATAAAATATGTCACAAGATAACTGACTAGTTAGGAAAATATGATTTTCTTTTGTTTTTTTTTTTAAAGATTTTATTTATTTGACAGAGAGAAACACAGCGAGAGAGGGAACACAAGCAGAGGGAATGGTAGTGGGAGAAGCAGGCTTCCCGCCGAGCAGAGAGCCCGATGCGGGGCTCGATCCCAGGACCCTGGAATCATGACCTGGGCCGAAGGCAGACGCTTAACGACTGAGCCACCCAGGCGCCCCAAAATATGATTTTCTTAAAGAGGCTAATTCACTGAAACGGCTTTGATTTAATTGGCTTATTATTAACTAGATCAATTTACTCAATTGTCTGTATGTCTACATCTACTATTAAGAATTTATTTTGCCTCCTAAATACTCTGCAACTCAAACCCGGCAATATCTATAAAGTTTGTAAAACAAAAATATCAAAATGGGCTAAGAGATCAATCTCCAGTATGACAGTATGAGGAAAATGTCAGACAGGACCCCAGTGAAACTGGCAAAAACTATTTTTTTTTTTTAAAGATTTTATTTATTTGACAGAGAGAAACACATTGAGAGAGGGAACACAAGCAGAGGGAGTGGTAGCGGGAGAAGCAGGCTTCCTGCAGAGCAGAGAGCCCGATGCGGGGCTTGATCCCAGGACCCTGGGATCTGACCTGGGCCGAAGGCAGACGCTTAACGACTGAGCCACCCAGGCGCCCCAGTGAAACTGGTAAAAACTATTTTTTAAAAAAATGAGAGCCTTTGGGAATTGTCCTAATAGGCAAATGGCTTATGAAGATACATCTATCGAGAAATATCTAGGTTTGTAATAGAGTTTGAAGTCAGGAATTGTGATGCCGCCGACTTTGGTTTTCTTTTTCAACATTCCTCTGGCTATTCGTGGTCTTTTCTGGTTCCACATAAATTTTAGGATTATTTGTTCCATTTCTTTGAAATAAATTGATGGTATTTTGATAGGGATTGCATTAAATGTGTAGATTGCTTTAGGTAGAATAGACATTTTCACAACATTTGTTCTTCCAATCCACGAGCATGAAACGTTTTTCCATTTCTTGGTGTCTCCTCAATTTCTTTTATGAGCACTTTGTAGTTTTCTGAGTACAGATTCTTTGCCTCTTTGGTTAGGTTTATTCCTAGGTATCTTATGGTTTTGGGTGCAACTGTAAATGGGATAGACTCTTTAATTTCTCTTTCTTCTGTTTTGCTGTTGGTATGTAGAAATGCAACTGATTTCTGTGCATTAATTTTATATCCTGACACTTGACTGAAT
>CM053610.1:64359447-64433172 GCA_028646535.1 Procyon lotor
ATGTGCTATGGTAAGTGCTGTGAAATGTGTAAACCTGACGATTCACAGACATGTACCCTGGGGCAAATAATACATTATATGTTAATAAAAAGAAAAAAAAGAAAAATATATAGGAAAAATTGGTAATAAAAATAAGAGCATGTGGTATTTGAACCAAGATCACATTCTCTCTCTTTCTCTCCAGCTCAATGAGTTAGAGATTCCCCTCCAGACTGGTGTCACCTGGGACACAGGGTTCCCTCTCTCTCCCCAGAACCCAGATGGAGGACTTTCTTTCCGGAAGGCGCAGGATGTTAACACTGTTCATCCTGCCCCAAGTATCTCGTTGCTGAGGCTAGGTCCCAGGTGAATGTGACTGAGAAGGAGGAACTCTTCTCTTGTGCCCAGCCCCCAATGTATAATGGAGTACTCTTTCTCTGGCTCCTGGGGCCATGGTTCCACACCAGGAGAGGTAAGCTGAGAGAACCTCAGGCTTTTGCTCCTTCCTCTGTGGAGTTCTTAGTTCCTAGAATGGAGGTGACCTTGAAGAAATACTTTTCATCTCCCTTCCCTCAGATCCCTGGTGCAGAGACTTTAGCCTGGGGAGAGAAGCAGGCCATAAAGCAGATAGCTCTTTCTAAGGAACTGCCTTCTTTTGCAAGCTAGAGTGAGAAATTCAAGGCGAAAGCCACTCTTAAGAACAGCAAAGATTGTGGTGAAGGGCAATTGGGAGGAGACTGAAGATACAGGTTAAACTGCAGGCCAACTAGACTGCAGAAGAGAACAGGGACCAATACAGCTGGGAAGAGCCCTCCAAGGATCAGAACAAAAATCAAACCCTGAACTGAGAAAGTACTCTTTCAAAGCAGCCAAAATCTGAATGGATTAGTTTGTAGAACAGTTTTTACCCCAGGGCATTATTAAATGCAACAGAGTAATCAGCTGGCAATTAGTGGGGTTTAACAGCTAAATGTGGTCAGGGAAAGAGAGGGGGAGAGAGCCCTACCACTGTCATTCTGGGCAGCTAAGAACACATCTAAACCTGTGTGTCCCTGAGGAACAACATCAGACGCTCAACCCTGAAGCAAAGAGAAAAGGAGATGACATTAAACTAATCTAGTCAGTTACTAAACAAATAAATAAGCAAATAACAATAACAAGTCAGTTACGACTTGGATATGAGTGGGGAGACAGTACCCAGAATTGGTATGGTATGTTTTCCAAAATGCTCAGTTCCAAGAAAAAAATTACATGGCATGTGAAGAAATAGGAAGTATGACCCATATATAGAAAAAAAAAACAAAAAACAAAACAGAAACAAGAACAAAAACAAAAAAAAAACAAAACAAAAAAACCCAAAGGCAACTGAAACTACCTGAGAGAACAAATATTGAATTTATGAGGAAAAAAACCTTAAAGTAGCCATTACAAACATGCTCACAATTAAAGAAAACAATAATTAAAGAAGTAAAGGAAGGTATGATTCTAATATTGAATCAAATAGAGAATATGAATAAATATAAGAAAATAGAATTAAAAAAGAATCAGAAATGACAGACTTCACTAGAGAGAATCAATAGTGATTTGAATTGGCAGATAAAGAATAAATGATCTCAAGATGGAGTGATAGAGATTGTGCAAGCTGAAAAATTGAGAGAAAAAAAGAATGAAGAAAAATGAAGAGGATCTCAGACAAATGTGGAATATCATACAACATACCAACATACACGTAATGAGAGCATCAGAAGGAAAGGAGAGAGAATACCAGAAAAGTTATTAGAAGAAATAATGATTGAAAACTGGAGTGGCTATACTGATATCAGGAAAAAATACACTTTAAGACAAGAAGTATTACTAGAAATAGAGACAATCCATCTAAAAGATATAACAACTATAAATACTATATTTAGCATATAAAATATATATGCTAATAATAGAGTGCCAAAATTCATGAAGCATAAATTGACAGAAATAATAAGAGAAATAGACAATTTTACAACAATAGTTGGACTATAACACCCCACTTTCACTAATGGAAACAACAAATAGAAGATAAACCAGGGAATATAAGCTGTAGAACAGTGTAAACCAACTAGACCTAAAAGACAACTATAGAAAACCAAATCTAACAATAACAGAATATATGGTGTTTCTAAATGCACACAGGAAATTCTCCAGGATAAGCCATAAGCTAGGCAATAAATTATAAGGACAGAAATAACACAAAGTATGTTCCTGAACCACAAAAGAATAAAATTAGATATCAATAGCAGGAAGGAATTTGGAAAACTCACAAAATATGGAAATTAAACAACACTCTGCTACACGACCAATAAGGTGAAGAAGAAACCAGAAGAGAAATTAGAAAATACTTTTAGACGAATGAAAATGAAGACACAACGTACCAAAACTTACGGGATGCAGCTAAAGCAGTGTTGTGAGAGAAATATACAGCAGCAAATGCCTATATTAAGAAAGAAGAAATATCTCAAATGAATAATGTAATCTTCCCCCTTCAGACACTGAAAAAAAAAAAAAGAAGGGCAAATTGAATCTAAAGAAAGCAGAAGGAAGGAAATAATAAAAATTATAGCAGAAATAAATGACATAGAGACTAAGAAAAAACTGGGAAAATTGATGAAACCAAAGCTGGTGCTTTGTAAAGATCAACAAAGTTTACAAATATTTAGCTAAATTGCCAAGAACAAAAGAGAGAAAGCTCAAAGTATCAGAATCATAAATAAAAGAGAAAACACTACTGACCCTATAGAAATGAAAAAGGGTTATAGAGAACTACTATGAACAATTGCATACCAACAAAATAGATTAACTGAACTAATTCCTAGCAAGACACAAACTATCAAAACTGACTCAAGAAGAAAAAGACAATCTAATAGACAATAGTCCTGTAACAAGTGAGAGATTAAAGCAGTAATCGAAAACTTACCAAGAAAAACTCAGGCCCAGATGGCTTTACTACTGCATTCTACCAAACACTTAAAAATTGATGCCAATTCTTTACAAACTCTTCTAAAAAGTAAAGAGGAGAGAATACTTTCCAGCTCATTCTATGAGGTCAGTATTACCCTGATACCAAAACCAAAATCATCACACACAGACACACCAATTCAACCAATACCCCTAATGAATATGGATGCAAAGATCCTCAACAAAAACTAGCAAACCAAATTCAGCAACATATAAAGAGAATTATACACCATAATACAAAAATGGTTCTATGACAACTGGGTAGCCACATACAGAAGGATAAAGTTGAACCCTTTCCTCACACTATCTACAAAAATTAACCCAAAGTAGATCAAAGACCTAAATATAAGAGCTAAAACTATAATACCCTTAGAAGAAAACATAGAGGTAAATCTTCATGACCTTGGATTTGGCAAAGAATTCTTAGATATGACACCAAACACACAAGCAGTAAAAGAAAACAAAGTAGATCAACTGGACTTCATCAAAATAAAAAAACTTTCATGCAAAAGACACCATCAAAACAGAGACACCCCAAAGCATGAGAGGGAATATTTGCAAAGCATATATCTGATAAGGGACTTGTATCCAGAATTTATAAAGAATTCTTACAACTCAAATAGACAACCTAATTTTTAAAGTGGTCAAAGGGTCTGAATAGATATTTCTCCAAGGAAGACTTTAAAATGGTCAAAATCACATGAAAAGATGTTCAACATTATTATCAGGGAAATGCATGTAGGATAGCTAGAATTAAAACAAGAACTGGTATGCATGCAGTCAAATGCTCTACCCCTGATCTATATCCCCAATAAGAACCGGTGTGGACACAGAGAAATCAGAACCCTCATATACTAGTGGAAAATAAAATGGTGTAGCCACTTTGGAGGGCAGTCTGATAGGTTCTCACACTATCAAACAGAGGTTCCAAATGACCCAGAAATTACATTCCTTCATATGCACCCAACAGAAATAAAAACATTTCCATATAGAAACTTATACATAAATGTTTATAGCAGTATTATTCGTAACAGCCAAAATGTATAAACAACCTAAATGTCCATCAATGGGTAAATGAACAAAAGTAAGTAGATTCATATAATGAAACATTACTCAACAATAAAAAGGAATGGAATAATGAAATGTGTTATAACACAGATGAAGTCTTTAAAACACTTACGCTGAGCAAAAGAAGCCAATCACAAAAACCACAAGCAAAGTCCTGTATAGCAAAATCTATAGACATGGAAAGTATATTAATAGTTTCTTAGTGATGAGGGAATAAGGATAGGGAGATGAGAGATAATTGGTATAGGTTTCTTTTTAAGGTGACAGGAGTATTCTGAAATTGACCGTGGTGGTGGTTGCATATGTTTGCAACTATACTAAATAAAATCCATTGAATTATATGTACCATAACAAAAACAACTGATAAATTTGACCACATATAATTTTCAAATATTATATTATCAGAAACCGAAATACAAAATTTAAAGCAATTAAACTGAATAAAAGATATTCTAAAAATTTAATAGAAATAAAAGTGTAGTATTGATAATCTATAAATAACTTCTGCAAATTAAGAAAACAACAAATGGAGAATTGAAATGGTATCTTACAGAAGAGAAATAGTGAATAAAGTCAAATGAAAAGAATTTCAGCCTCAACAAGTACTCATGAAATATAAATATTAAATAATAAGACAATCTCATACTCATAAAATAAACAAAAGTACAAGGTCTAAGGAAACCAATGTTAGCAATGAAATGGAGAAACAGAAACTCCACATTCCGCCTAATGGGTCTACAAGCTGGTGTAGCCAATTCGGAAAGCCACTTAATCAAACGTCATAACCTATGTCCTAGTAATTTGATTGCTAGTTATACTCCCTAAAGTAAGTTAAGCAAGTGAACTGAAGGCGACACATGTAAGAATGTTCATAGTAGCACTATTTCTTAGTGCAAAAATCTAGAAACAATATGAATGTCCAAGAGCAGGAGATTCATGGTATATTTACCACGGGGCACTAGAGAGCAGTTAAAAAGAGAACCCGAGGGCATATATGACAATGGAAATAGATCTTAAAAACCATGTTGAGTAAAATTAAGGCCACTGCCAAAAGATACCCAGTTAAATAAAATTCTAAATCTTTAAAAAATACTAGTCCACAAACACACACACAAAAACGAATACACGTGCACAAGTAAAGCACAAACACACGTGGGATTGATAAACACTGAATTACTAATAATTGTCATCTCACTGAAAGAGTCAGTGGAATGGAATTGAAAAGATGTTTACAGACGGAATGTTATTTTTAAAAGTCTAAAGCAATGTGTCATAATGGTAGGATTTAATGGAAAGGCAAAGCAAAAAGGTAGTATAGGATGAGAATTATGTGCACAGGTCCTGAACCAGAATGCTTTGTTTCAAATTTGTCCTCTGCTACCTACAATCTGTGTGACTTTATGCAAAGTACTTAACTCCTTGCTCACTCAGAAAATCAGGATGATAATAATAGTACTACATAATAGGAGTGTTTGGGGAATTTAATGATTCAATATGTATAAAAATTCAAATGAATGCTTGGCATGTAGTGTTTAATATTTTTATTTGTAAGCTGCATAATTAAGCCTCAATATTTATTTTTCTATTCTAGTTTCTCTGTTTGAAATATCACACAATAACAATACTATTATTTTTTAAATTATACCAGACTTTCCACAGGAAGAAAAGGCAGAGAGGGGCTATCCACAAGGACATATTTGAAAGCCGATCAGTCCCTTTTTTATAACCCAGATATATAAATTTCTAAGAAACCGAAGTTAATTACAGGGTAAATATTCTAACAATTAAGGCAATGACTACACCAGGTAACAACTTAATTGAATTAAAAAATATTTGTTAAGATGTCTTCTGCTTGTGTAGCTTTTCCTTATGCAGTAGGAAAGTTTTTTTTAAAAAAAATCAAGCAATAGTCTACATATTCCCCTGCCCTTATTAGCACATTAACAGTGTGTTTATGAAGAAAATAACCAGAGAACAAGGCAAGGAATTATATAAATGCCATATTTTATGACCCTATGTACTGAAGTAATACAATGATGAGAAAGGGTTGTTTGGCAGGAATAATCAGGGAAAGCCAATGGGCTAGTTGGCTTGGGTTTTTGTTTGTTTGACATGAAAACAGAAATCAGGAAGACAGGAAATAGTACAAGAAGCAAGAATGAACATATCCTGAAAGGGGACTATCTGTTTGCTGGGAACAGAGGGTTTACCCTCCGGGGGCAAGAGAATCTAGTGGGTTAGATAAGCAAGGTGGGTGCCATTAATATCAGAACTATACTTTATGACAGTTGAAGGGGAATTCTTTAAGTGTGACTTCTGGTGGAGTTGATTCTGAGAACCCTTTTACTAGGAAGTAGTTTTGCTTGAATCTTCCGAAGAAAGAACTCTGTATTTCATACATATCCTTGTCAAGAGAGATGAGAAGCTACACCTTGAAGCTACAGATGAAGTAGAAGACCTTTGGAAGGATTTCCAACATGACAGAGTCTCCTTTACAGCAAATACGCACATATATAACTAAACACATTTAGTTTTAAAAACAATGGCATATATTTTAGGAGAGGAAAAGCAACTAGCTGTGAAACCTCTCACCACATCTTTTCTGGAACTCATGGAGAGAGCCCTACAGCCATTTTTACAACTACCCAACAAGCTCTTGGAAATTAGCTTTTTCTGTGATTTAATGACACCATTTACAGGAAACAAAACTTAACTTTTTTTAATACCCACTAAGAGAATGAAGGCAGAGGGATAAGGCAGTAGCCAGTGAACAATTCATTATCTTTGTGAAAACAAACATGTAAATAATCCTATACTTAATTTCATGGATGTGGAGTGGGTAGAGGAGAAAGTAAATCCTTTTCAGATACTATGCTGGTGGCTGTAAACACCCTCTCACCCTACCCTGTGGTCCCAGGGACATGCTGGTGCTAAAGTGAAAATATTCTACCAATTCTAATAGACTGAAAATAAAAATAAACAGCTTAATTACATGGTGGGTGTTTTTGAATGGCTTTCTGAATTTTAAAGTGCTCATCATATGTCTCTATTATTTCCACACTCCACAAGACTTCCTTGCTTGAAGTACCCAATGAAGTGAGGTGGATGCAACAAATAGCCAGGAAGCATCAAGTTTCCAATGCTGGTATCTCTGTTCATTTCATCATTGAAATGATAAGCATTGTGGCAACCTTGCTGCCCATATTTCTACATGAATGTCATGCCTCGCTCAAAACTTTTACTTCAAATCAGGAGAGTAAGAAACCATGGTTGAGAAATATTTCATGAGTCTTCTTTGGTCAACTGAGATGTGGATTTCTAGATTTCAGGATATGCTGTAAACTTTCAGAAGACAGAACCAAATCTATCAAACTTGGTGGTGCTGCATTCAAAGGAAAGCCTACATAAAAGCTTCATGAAAACAGTGAAAATACTGCCATGTTACTAAAGAAAAATCATTTTGAAAACTCCCTTTCCCTTAAAGTCAATTAGCAGACCATGTGCTCCATCAGGCAACCCCTTTTTTGAACTTTTTTGATGTTGGAACTATGGACAAAGGAGAGAATGAGAAAGAGAAGAGGGATATACATAAAGTTAGAGATACAGTGATAGAGATAGAGGAGGAGAAGGAAAAAGGAGGAAGAGAAGAAAGAGAAGGTAAAAGAGAAAAAAGGGAGCAAATGATGAAAGGAAAGAAAGGAATAAAAGATGGAAGGAAGAAAGTAATGGAGGAAGTAAAGAAGAAATGAAGTACAAAATTTTCATAACTAAAGAAATACGATTTTCAAAAGTTTTCAGGAGCTTATGGATATATTTGATTAAGTTGATAACTGGAATTCCTCTTTGGAAACTATCCATTTATTTCTCATTAAAGAAATGCAGTAGATGCAGTTTTATAATGTTTTATAATAACAAAAATGTGTTATCTACCATATTCATCAATCTTACTTGTGAATTACATTTTTTCCCCTAAAAGTCAATCTAGGCTGGTCTTTTGAAGGAAGGTGATATAAATATGTGGGAGATATAAAAAAATGGAATTCTTGCCATGTGTGCTGAAAAGAAAAACAGTGGGTCTACTGAGAGAGAAGAGCAAGGCTAAAGCCCAGAGACAGAGACATGTGGGGGAAGGGACAGTCTCTCCTGAAATTCTGACAATTTTTCACTTCCTGTTTCCTGAAGTCTCTTGAGTTCTAAGAGACACTTATGTAGTTCTTATTTTGTTTTATCTCTAGTGCAGAAGATTGGTTTGATTAATCATATTTCTCAGTTTGTGGAATTCTTTTATAAGTTGATGAAAGCCTCCTTCTTGTTTTACGAATGCATGCGTCTACATATGTATGTAAGAATGTAGATAAAGTATGTATTCATTTTTACTCTCATCCACCATTCCCATTCTTCATATTCTCATAACCACCACTCCAATATAATTAACATATATGCTTGAAATTCAATTTAATATTGAAAGTTTATATGGTACTTTGTGTGTGTGTATTTTTTTTATTACGTGGGTGATATTGTGCTATAGCCTCAATTTTACTTACAATTTTCCTTCATCTGTCTGCTTTAGAGATCTACCCATGTTCCTGTATGTGTATCTGTCCGCATAGGTGTTTCTAATTGCTGCATCGAATTCCACAGTGCAAATCTACTACATTTTGCATATCTACCCCCTTGATATATAACCAGTGTTCCATTTTACACTACGATATATAAATCTAGAGTAAACATCACAGAACATGTCCCAGTACAGAATGTCATTGTATTATATTGGTGGATCATAGGCATGTGAATATCTGTGACAAATACTATTGAATGTATCTCTGGGACATTACAATAGCTTCACCACCATCAAAAGTACAAGAAGCCTTTTTATCTCCAACTCCACTAATATTTGGCATTATACAGCTCTAATTTTTGTTAATCTCATGGGTATTAAGAGATATAGCTCTTTCTTATTTTGACTTTTAATTATCTAATTATTCATGAATTTGAACATATTATCCTTTAGTTGTTACCATTCACTTTTACCTTCTGAAAATGGTGTTCATATTCATTCCTTTTTTCACAATTGGGTGATCTCTTTTTTTTTTATTTTGCATAAGTCTTTCATTTTTTCATTTTGCATAAGTCTTTTAAATAGTCAAAATATTTGTTCCATTTTACAGTATCTTCCTTATCTTTAAACTATTACTTCACTCCGTGGTATATTTTATTAAACAGATATTTATAATTTTGGAGTAACCATATGTAGTTGTTCTGTGGAACTACTTTCAAGAAATACATAATTTTCCTTGTTTAAATGCTATTTCAGAAGACAGGAAAGAAGAGAAATCCAAACAACTCATAGAATTAGAAAAATCTTAATTTGAAGAATCAAACAAGATCATTACAAAAGATATACTCCACTTGTGCACATAGGTGAAAATTACAAAATACTGAACAGTAATCAATTTAATACTAATAAATTACTAATAGCAGATTAACTTTCTCTAATAGTGGATTAAAAATAAAGTGATTAATGGTTTATTAAAAGAATTCAAGGATAGTTCAATATCATCTATTATTCAATTACACCTATAGAAGGAGAAATATCACAGGATTTTTTTTTTTTAAAGATTTTATTTATTTGACAGAGAAACACAGCGAGAGAGGGAACACAAGCACAGGGAATGGCAGCAGAGAAGCAGGCTCCCCGCCGAGCAGAGAGCCCGATGCGGAGCTCGATCCCAGGACCCTGGGATCATGACCTGAGCCGAAGGCAGACACTTAACAACTGAGCCACCCAGGCGCCCCTATCACAGGATTTTAAATAACAAAATTCAACAGGGAACATATTTGAAGGAAAAGATTGAAGTGGATTCACTTTAAGGTTAGGGAAAAAAAAAGGTATTCCCATTATCTATTGTATAATATAATACTGTGGGTCATTAGCAACTCCATAGGAAATAAAAGAGCTATGAGGTATAAGATTAGGAGAAAAGTTAAAATTTCATTATTCTTCCTAGCGTATTAAACAAAATAAGGCAGACTATTAAAACTAAAGAGAAAATTCAACCAGATTGTCCAACAGAAAATTTCCCCTGAAACTAATATTGTTTCTTGATGATATAAAAATTAGAGACAAATCTGAGAAATGATAAGATTCCATTGACAATGCAAAAAGAAAAAAAAAATTAAACCTATTAATTATCTGGATATTAAATTGGCAAAGAATACACCAGAACTCTGGAGAGAATTTTAAAAGTACATTTAATGACGTAAAAGAACCTATTTAAGGATAGCCCATCATCATTGGTGAAATGGCCTAACTTTGTAAGTTATTAATTCTGGTCAAATTATCCTATAATTTCAGAACAATCCTTATCAAAGCATCAGCTAGATTTTTTTTAAAAAGAAACTTGACAAATATCATAAAATTAAATGTAAAAATGAATAACTTTGAAAAAGAAGTCAAAACTGGGGACTTACTCACTAGATGTTAGGACTTTAAAGCCATTGCCATAAAAACAGTTTTGTAGTTCTAAATGGACAAATACAACTACAGAACAGGCTAGAGGGAGAGGTCAGGGTTGGGTGTCCCCAGGCTTCCTTGGCCTCTGGGGAGGAGAGCAACTGGCCCGCAGATGCCTGCAAAACTAGAAGCCCCACCCTCAGGCAGCAGCTTTTAAAGTATGCAAAGAGGCCTGTGACTTCTGTGCTGAGCCCTGGCAGGGACAGCTGGTTAGGAACTGTTTCTTTATGTGGGTTGCTGAGTTTTATGTATCATTCCCAAAGAGACAAAAGATTTCTTTTCCTTTTCTGCAGGCTCCAGGATGGCATCTTTTTATTTGGAGACAGTAAGTCAAGTTTCTTGGGAAATGATTTCAATTTTAAGGCAGCTGGTTCCATACACAGAGAATCACAGAGTGTGGAATTGAAAGGAACTCTCGAGTTGACCACTCTGGACAGTTAACCGAGGTGGGGAAGGAACTGCTTAGTTTGGAGATCCTAGAGCAGAGCCTGTGTAATCACTCAATGTTTTTTATCTTTTGAGGTCTAACTGGATTGCCTTGAAAATCTCCAGTGGCAAAAAGTTTATGTATTCCAACTTGCAGGAGGCAATTTTATTGTGAAACTCCAGGTACACATAATTTTCCTCTATGTTTAATGAAAGTTTCCTTCCTCCTTTCCGTTACTTATTCACTCGTTCAAAAATTGTCTGTCAGTAACGGTATATTTACTACCCACTTAAAGCCTTTGTTTCATATTCCGATTTCCAGAACAGCAAAAATGAAGCTCTCCTAATATCGGGTAGAACTTAAAATACTGGCATGATTTTGGATTTCAATTCTTTCAACCATGACCTGGTGTTCAGACTTTCTCCATCTTGGTTTTCTTCCTCTGGATTAAGTGTCCCCATTAAAATATGGCACCCAGAACTGAACAAAATATGCCGGATGTGGTCTGAGCTACAGAGTGTAGGAAAACGATTACTGGTTGTAATTTAGAAAAAGGGCTTCTACTAATGCAACCTACGAATGGGACTTTTTAAAGGCATCTGCCTTAGACTGATGGGTCTTATTAAAGTTGTGGTCAGCTAAATCCTCCAGATCTTTTTCACATGAATTTCTGCCAAACCAAGTTTCTCCATCCTGTACTCGTACAATTAATATTTGAACTTTTATACAGGACATTGCATTTATTGCTATAAAATTTCATCTTATTGGAATTTGCTTAGAATTCCAGCCTGTCAGAACATTTTTGAATGTTGACTGTTGTGTTTATTATCCTTTCCAACTCTGTGCCTTTCAGATTTCATAAATTTCCTTTCTATATTGTCATCAAAATCACTGGTAAACAGACCTAATGAGGCCCGGCCAGAGAGGGAATGAGTGGCTGTCCACTGGCAAATGGAGACTAAAGTAAATTATTTGGGGCTGATTGTTGACTTCAGTTAACCCAGTTTTACTCAGCTTGAATTTCATCCTGACATTAATTTTAGAGGAAATACTACTGGCTATTTTATTTAAATCAAGTTGTTTCTGCAGCTTTCTTATGGTTGGCCAACTTTATAGTATTATTTGGAGAAAAAAGAAGTTCATTCATTCATTAGCGCCTACTACGTGCCAGGCAACATCGTATACTAGAGAAGTACTGTAAGCCGTTGTAAGGAATTTTAATTGTAATTGTAATGACAAACCACTGGAGAGTTTATTAGGCATAGTAAAGTGATCTGAGTTCAGGGTTAAAAGATCACTTTGATACTAGGTATAGAACAGATTATAGAAAAGCAGGAATGTGAGCAGGGAGATCAATTTAGGAGATTAATTGAAGAAACCCCTACTTCTGCGACAGAAGATCTAGCTTCAACTCCTAGCTCTGCCACTGATGACAAAGTTGGGGAGAGATGTTTCAGCCAAAAACAAGGTTTCCCTTATCTGTGAAATAAAGGAGGAAGGTGCTTTGTGAAATAACCTCTATAGCACTTACCAGCTCTAATGTCCCATATATCTGCAGTTCAATCAACACTAATTGATTTGTTTTCTGTCAACCCCAGAATGTTTTAGGCTCTATGACAATGTCACCTTTCCTCATTCATTGAGGAAAGATCCTCAATTGTCTGAGATCCTCATTGTCTGAGATCCATTATCCTCCCTTATTTCAAATTGAGACTTCCTCTGTTGTACGTGATGCTTCAAAAATTGTGAGGGTTGGATCTTTGGAACAACATCTGCTCATTCTGTACGTGGTGGGCCCATAATGTGGAACTTACCTCACGTAACTATTTACGTACCATAATAATCCCTTACTTGGAGGACATTCTTCATTTTATATCCTTTAACTGTCTGCTCTCTGAAGACCTTCCTCCTTGTTTGGCAGGCCATAGCAAACTAAGAGCTGAATAGTTCTGCCTTCTTGTTATTGACTATATACTTGGACGTTGTTATACGTGTATGTCATCACAGATGTACTGGCTGCTGCCATAGCTATCACAGGGCACACACTAAATGGATATATTTTGGCAAGAAGCAGTTAAAGAGACCTTCTTGCTGCATAGGCTTACCATAGACCTGGAGTAGTCTTTCCATCTTCAGGAAGAAGTTCATCTTCTGCTGGGTTGTATCATCATCACCCGCATCAGCAGCAACATATTGTCCCTGAAATATATTAAATGTGTAGTATATATCTGCTACTGAGCTAAAAGATTTATGTGCATTATCTCATTTTATAGGGCAATTTATTCAGACATCCACTCATTCATTTGATTACTATTTATGGTACACCTCCAATGTACCAGATACTGAGCAAGCACTAGGATGTGGGGGTAATCCAAGCAGTTGATTTGCTGCTTCATATCATGTGTAGCCTAGAGGGAAAAGATAAGCACTAAACAGGTGATCATAATGAAGTAGATACTAGTTTTTGGAAATAATGTGAGGTGTATGGGCCCACCGGATAACTCCACCTTTTGCTATTTTCTGAATATACCAAGCACTCTTCTGCTTGAGAATTATTGATTTCCTGCTCCCATTATCTAAGGCTCTCTTCTAGAAATCCATATGGCTTACTCCCACATTTTATTCATTCAAGTTACAACCTATTATGTTGGTGGAGCCTTTTCCTGCCACTCTCCTTAACGATGCAGCTTCTTTCCTCATGATTTTCTATCCCTTTACCCACCTGATCTTTCTTCACAAAATTCATCAACACCTGAAAGGATGTGTGTGTCTCCCTTCAACCTATTCTATTAAGTAACTTGCATGAGACCAGAGACTTTGTTTTGTTCACTGCCACTTCCGGAATACAAGAACAATAATTGGCATGGCTCAATAAATATCAGTTAAATGGTCAACAGATTAAATGAATAAATGACTGGATGAACGCTATATGAGAGCCGAGGCAAAAGCTTCAAATTCGTCATGTTGTGCCACAGATCAGGGCCTTGTGTTTTGCCTGACACTGAATAAAAGAGAGACAAGCATCTCTGGCTTAAAGAATGGTCATTCCACATTTGTGTTGGAAGATGGCTGTGTTAGTCTAAAATTCCTGCACAGAGAGAAGAAATAATCTTGAGCAGTTTTGTAAAAGAGACAACTCAGAGGTATAGTATTTGTTACAGACAAGTGTTGAGCTGATGAATGGATGTGTACATTTATGAGTGAATAAGTGCCTGTCTTGGTTTATTTTCTTATATAAGATTATGTACAGTGTTTCCATTTCCCTGTGTCCTGTGAACCTCTTACCCCTTCTTGGCCCAATCTGTTCCTCTTCTCTTTTTCCTAGCCCTCTTTCTACATATATCTGGCCCAGATTCTGTACTCTGGTGTTAACGGTACAGGACTATAAAAAGAAGATAAGATCCAAAGTCAAATAGCAACAAGGGTCACAGAAACACAAAGAAAATGAGCTGGATGAGAAGAAGTATGTGGCCTTTGGGAAGCAGCACTGGGGGGAGGGGAAGAAGCCAAGAGCAGTCTCTTTTCCTAGGCACAAACTGGCTAGAAAGCAAAACAACTTGATGGGGAGATATTATCTCTAGAGGTGGAAAGGGTAGAAAAAGGGATGCAATTGATGAGAAAAAGCAGGTCCTCAAATGGGAAGGCACACCCGGCTTTAGGAAATCAGAAGACAGAGAGATCAAGAGGGCCCTAGTAAAATTTGCAGGGAGACCAGTAGACCACCAAGGATTGTTTTTAAATGTCCCAGCAACAAGGAGGAAGAGAAAGCCAAGGACTGGAGTTGGGTGGGGAAGTGGGGGTTAGGGGGAGCAGGGGAGGTGGTTTGAGGAATTGAGAGCATCCCAGAAGAGCAGAGCCTATGTGAGTTCACAGTCATCCCTTCATTGGAACAGACCCTGTTTCCTTCCCTTTGCATAATAAGAATCTCTGCATACTGTTCCCTTTTCCATAGGAGGCAAGGTGAGATTCCTTGGCAGCTGCAATGTTCTTAGCCATCACCAAACAACTGACTAAAAAAACATTCAAACTCATTTGTGGGCCTCATGAAATTGATTTTTTTTTTAATGAAAATCTCCCCGGAGTTCAGCTATTCCCATATTTATACGTGGACAGGGCTTCAACTTGCAGCTTCACTAACCTAAGCCGAAGCAAATGGATAGTGGGAAATTATACTGAAGGATTGTTTTTAAATGTAAATTTACAAATGGGTCTGTTTGGAGAGTCAGCCGAGTTAAGATGTCTTGGCAGGTAAATATCAACATGAGGCCTTCTAAGTCCATTCCTTGTTTCTTCCTTTAAGAAATGAGAGATAATGTTCAGTGAATCACCAGATGGAGAATTTGTTCAGGCAAAATGGCTTTGCAAGTTCCCTTGTAAATCGCCTCTGGCTTCTAAAAAACAGTAGCAAATGTGCCGAAGACTGAATTAGCTAGAACAGAAGTTTCACTTTTTCACTACAAGAATTATCTGGGCCTGAGCAAAAACCTGGACTCCCAGAGTTGGAAGGGATGTGAAAAGACTGTCAACCAGGCCTCTGGTTTTAGTCAGGAAGGCTTAAAAAGTTGACGAAACAGGGTGAGGTCCCCTTCAGACTTGAGAGAAATCCATTCCCTTCATAACCTCGAATTTATAGGAATTTGCTACCCTTAGGATGTGGATACTGAGGGAATGACATTGACCTCTACATGATACATACTGCGAAGCCCTTGCACAGGTTCCCAAATGGCCTGGGGTTGTTGGAAGATGACAGTCATTTTAAAGTTGATAGCAAGAAATGAGACTCTTTTAGAAAGCCTGAGGTTGGAACTTTGTCTTGCTTTCCACACCTTTCAAATCTTCCAGAAGATAAGACTCAACCCAAGAGCCTTCAGCTGAATTGAGCAAAAGACACTGTCTACGCTGAGATACAGACCACCATATATCTTTGAGGCCTGCATCTTGAGCACATTCAGCATTCTGAAGTGTTTTTAGAAAACAAATGCCTTTCTAGAACATTATCTTAGAGGTAGCCCCCACCACCCCTGCCAGGACTCCATAGGGCTTTCTTCTCATAAGACTCCACAAACGGCAGGTTATGCTGAGTGAGAATCTGCTGAGGAAAAGACTTCTACCTTGACCTTCACTCCTCCGGAAGTAGAAAGAGGAATTGGGGAAGTCATAGGACAGGGTGGGAAAAATAGCAGTTGGCTATTTTTAAGCCATACCTTTCAACAGCTTGGGTTAAAATCAGGGCACTGAGTCAAAATCATAGAGCCACTTACTCAAAATTTACTGGGCTTTTACATGTGTTTCTTTTCTTGAAACTAAAGCTTACACTTGGGGGCCAGGGGAAAGCCTGAGGGGATTATGGACTGTGCGCAATTTAAATTCTTTTGCATTTAGTGACTTTTTCTGGTTAGGGAAGGATTCAGGTATTTGGATAATTTCATAAACCATTGACTTTTTAAAGAGGAGTATGAAGAAACATATGCCAATTGAGTTAGAAGCTGGGCATAACTGTGAGATAGATATTAGTCCCTTTTACCAAAATGTGGTTTATGAGGCTTTTAATAGAGATTAAATTGGTGGAAACCAGGTTTTACCTTATTATGGATTTGATAGTTTCTACATTTATCTCCCCAACATAATACTGAACTGTTGGACCCAACATAAAGTCTTATACTCTGTGTAGATCACCAGGTTCCATTTTACAAATAAGAAATGACAAGTTTCAATATATAAATCAAAACAATTCATCGGCGATTAGCTATTTCTTTCTATACAAACCCCTCCTGCTGTCTCTGTTTCTGTTAATGGCCCTAAGAACCCTGGTGTGTAACTTGGGATCACTTTGATGTCTATACCCATTCCCATCCTGGGATGTTCTTCACTTGCCAAAATTCTATCCATTCAATGAATATTATTGAGTTATTGTCACCGCTAAAACTCTTTATAGACAATGATATGTACTATGAAGAAAAACAAGACTAAGGGGAAGCAGAATGCCAGGTTTGGAGGGATGCAAATTTTAGAACAGTCGTCAGGAAGATCTATCTGTCTAGGGAGGTGAGAAGAATGAAAATTTTAAAAAGCGAAGTGGGCAGAAGCTGGTACATTCATGAATAGCAAGGGGCCTAGTGGCTGGAAGGAAGTGAGGGGAAGAGTGGAGGGTGACAAGGTCAGAGAGGCAGGCAGGGGCCACACATGTGGGGCTGGATTTTATTTCAAGTGTGAGAGCAGTGGACGGCTGTGGCGATGACAGTGATAAGGGTGCCAGAGTGCCACTCCTTATGGAGCTTCGGCTCCAGTGGGGGAAAAAAGATGAACGAGTACACCAGAAGTGAGCTGGCTCCTGCTTTAAAAGATAGAACCAGGGGCGCCTGGGTGGCTCAGTGTGTTGAGGCTTCTGTCTTCGGCTCGGGTCGTGATCTCGGGGATCACGAGCCCTGGGATCGAGCCCTGCGTCGGGCTCTCTGCTCGGTGGGGAGCCTGCTTCCCTCTCTCTCTCTGCCTGCCTCTCTGCCTACTTGTGATCTCTCTCTCTCTGTCAAATAAATAAATAAAATCTTTAAAAAAATAAAATAAAATAAAAGATAGAACCGAACTGACATTTACAAAGTCATGAATTCATAGGGCTCCAAACTGCTGAGTTCACCCCAGTCTGCAGAGGGACATTATCCAGCTTGAACTTCCCTCTACTTGAGGGTCATGTGTCAACTTTTCATCATTCTGCAACACGGATTTAATGCTCAGGATGATATACATATTTTCCAACCTACCTTTGGGTAGAAAATAAGGTTTGATGTTTTCAAGGCCCTCATTAAATCATTATAGAAAACAGATTCTAAGAAGACCCTCTTTTCCCAAAAGAAATGCTTTGTGTATGTCTGCTTTTCAATACTGGTTCTTAAGATCGATGAAGTTATGACTTCAGCTACCCAATGGGAAATCCTGATAACATCCCATCTAAAAGATTAGAAGAATGTGTGTGTGCGTGTGCTCTGTCTCCATCATCTATGTGAATTCTATGTGAATGAATTAATGAAGGAGGATATGAGAAGAAATGAGCTGAGGCTGCTGTTGCTGAACCTAATTTTCTTTCGTCATCTGTCTCTTGGTTCACTTAATTAAGGCAAAGGTGTGGATGAAGTAACCCCTCTTTCCTCTGGCTCACGTGTCATGAACCCCCCCAGTGGTGACCATGGAAGACCGCAGCTTCTTGTTCTCCCACACTGGATCCATCAGACCGTTTACAGAAGAAAGGATGGCGCTAGCCTACTGGTTAATTTCTAATATCAGTCTGGAATCTTCTATACTCGTTGACCCTGTTTCCTTCTATTCAGATAAAGAGGTGAAAATCAGTGCCTCTCAAAATAAAAGCAGATTTACGTTCCCATTACTCTCCAAACCACAGAGAAGGAATTGGGTCAGACCACTTGGCCTGAAGCTGCTACTTCTGTATAAAAGCTTCAAAGGACTACCCTGAGCGCCCATGGCTCCCCACGGGCCTTGTAGCGGCACTGTTTACAGACAGAAAATGGAAGGACTCTGGTGCAGAGGCAAGAGGATGGAGCCAGGGAGGAGGGGCAACGGGTGAAGACAATTCTGCGAAGGAACCAACCCTTTTACCTAAGGCCCTTTTCCCCCTCCCTTCACAAGCTCATTACTTTATTTCCATTCGGTTAAACTTCTATTTGGCTAGGAGGCACCAAAGAACCAAGAGCCTTCTTTGAACAAAGGAACCCAGAAGGGTGGGGCCCAGACAGGTTGTGATAAAGGCCACTGTTTAAAAGAGAAGTGATGAGTAACAGAAATGCTAGCATCTTGCTTCAGTGTGAAAAACGCTTATGTGGCTTTTTAAAAATTTATTTTTGGGGGTTGTTGGAAGGGAAGCTGAATGAGGAAGAGGAGGAGGAAGGCAAGGCCCCACTTTTTCCAAAGCCCAGGGGATCAGAGGTCCTGAGCGGTGCCAATTCTGTTCAGTTCACCTGAATGAGGGCTAAATAATAAAATCACATTATACAATGCAGAAGTCAAGCCAGAGCAATGAATACAGAACAAAGGTACTTTGGAATATGCCATCCTAATATTCCTGTCTGCACACTCTAGTGTTCTTAAATGTGTTTTATGTTTAATGAAAGAAACAATGACTTTCAGTGGAGGGAAAAAATAGATCTTTAAAGATAATCAAGGCCTTAACTACCTACCTTAGGTAGCTGAGAAAAAGCTACTGTACTCTTTATTTTTTAACACTCCAGATATGTAATTTAATGCAGGTCTAATGACAGTCTCAAACATGGGGCTTTAATCGAAATTGTTCAAGCTCAGTACTGTGACAGGAACTCACAAGCCCCCAACAGTGCTGTCCATTTTCTCAGGTTCTGTAAGAAAAAAGGAAAGAAGAAAAAAACCTCTTGAACTTATGTTGCTATTGATGTGTAATATACAATAAAAAAACAGTTAAATTTCAATTACCCACAGGTAATTATAATTTTATTGTTTGACTGTACTACAGGGATTTTTGTAATTCCCAAGACTAATAATTTTCTATAATTTTACAGGTTGTCAAATAAACTATTAAAGATTATCTTTGAAAAGGCGTCTGCAATTGTAAGGACATATCATACTGTTCCTGTACTGTATTAGTAATTAGAGATCCCTGGATAGTGAAATATCTGTGCTGGGAGCTCAGCAGCGGTAGCACATTTCCTCCCGGCCGCCTCTAATCTCCCACGAAAGCTTTCAAACTTCTCAGGTATTCTCTTCACTGCTGTGGGACGCGTGTTCAAATTTTATTAATATTCCCCCCAGCAATTCCAAACGGTTTGTCAAGATAAATCTCTACCGCCTGGTGGGAAGAAGTTAAAACCAGGGGGATGGGCCCCACCTATTGTTAATGGAAAAATCTCAGGACCAAATGCAAACTGAGAGGCAATGCACTGGAAGGCTGCAAGGTGTGTGTGTGTGTGTGTGTGTGTGTGTGTGTGTGTGTGCACGCGTGCGCGCGTGTGTACATATGTTGGGTAGAACAGAAAGGTTTGGGGGCAAAGATAGTTATATAGTTACTTCTACCAATAACTACTAGAATCAATGATATGAAATGAGCCCCCATAGCAAGGTTCTTTCTGAAAGTTTCTTTTGCAAGGCAATTTCCTTCTGCCATGGCCATGTATATAACGTAGAGTGGAGGCCGAGAAGCCTAAGGAGATAAAGTCTGTGATTTTGACTGGGCATCACTACTCTCTAGGAAACAGACACCGGTGATCGATCAGGGAGCTGCAGAGATGACTCATTCACAGAGCCTCTCGTTCTTCTCCAAATGCACCACGCTTGTCTCGCCCCCCTTTCCTGCCAACTCCAATTCACCCTTTAAGAGCAGATGAAATATACACTCTTGATGAAGATGTTATTAACTCTTCTACTTCTACTAAATATCTTCTCTTCCGGCTTTTTCCCCTTTTTATTACTGGGGCAAAAGTCACCGTGTCAGGGAAACCCAAAGAAACCCGGGAATAAATAAGCAGCGGGAGAACACCTTGAGGAATCTGAGGGATCCGAAGAGCCGGGTACGACTTTCAGGTCCAAACTGGAGATAAAGACTCACTCTAGGTGTTGGGGGAAATAGGATACCAGAGCAGTGGTAATGACTTAACAGCAAGGATAAGAGATTGAGAAGTCAAAGGGAAAGCAGACAAGGAAAGGAAAACCAATGCTGCCTGCTCTGATTGGCTTATTTGGACAGACACCTTCTGAGAAAGGTTGAAAAGTACTGTGGGGTCTGTTGGCTTGTGCCAACACCATCTCACCGGGCCCTACCGGGGCCTACCAGTCTAAGCGTTGCACAATCCTGCAAACCTATGCTTTCAAGCATCTCCACCACTGGCCCGTGAATTCCCAATGGGTGGATACTGTTGCGTTCAGCTCTGTGCCCCAGCACATTGCCCAGTAGTCCCCTAATACATGCCTGCTGTCTGGAGTTGGACATGCACAGACAACCTGAGCTCCTATCCTGGCCCTAACACAGCCTGTCTCCAGAACCTGTACTAGATTGAGGCTCGGATTTCCATTCTATGTTATACAACCATTTCCTTCTAAAAGTCTGGAGGGAGAGTAGAAATCATTCTTTACTAGCACCCTAAAAATCTCTCCCACTTGGATACTTATTTCTTGAATTCCAAAATAGGCGAGTCAAATCTTAACTCTGCAACCAGAAATAAGTGCAAATGCAACGAAGGGCAGCAACCAGTTAGTTCTTCCTCACGATGGGCTAAATGGTTGGTTAGAGATCTTGCGTGAGAACCTCGTTTGGTGAGAGTAAGAATTTACTGGAGTGACAAAGTGTTTCGTGGGTGTGAGTGAAGAGATGCAGAGGGAGGAAGTAGTCATGCGAGAGAAAAAGGAACCAGAAAGAAGGTCTTTGGAACTCCAAAGACATTATTTTGTCATCTTTACATTTTGCCCAGAGTTTTCCTTGGTAAGAAGAATTGATCGCAGTTTGATTTTCAGGTAAAAAGTAGGACAAACAAAGGTCAAATTAAGAAATAAGATTGTATCAAACTTATAAGATAATAAAGTTTTAAGGAATGTAAAGATGATCATAAAAAATTTGCCAAGGTCACACTGGACAACCACATAGTAATGACCAAGAACGAAATCACTTGCCTTTTAAGATTGATTGATTGATTGATTTATCAGAGAGAGATGCAGCAAGAGAGAGAGCACAAGCAGGAGGAGTGGGACAGGGAGAAGCAGGCTTCCCGCCGAGCAGGAAGCCCGATGCGGGGCTCGATCCCAGGACCCTGGGATCATGACCTGAGCTGAAGGCAGACTTTTAACGACTGAGCCACCCAGGCACCCGGAAATCACTTGCCTTTTAATCCAGTGCTTTTTCTGCACTTTAGTGTTTCCAATCTCAGTGCTGAAGCTCAAAAAGATACCCTGCAACACATAGAAGAGGTATTCCACAATCAAATAATTATGTTAAGATGCAAATGAAGTACAGAATAGTAACAATACTAGTGTTTAAACAAAGACAATTTCCTTTACCAGTGCATAATCTCAGCACAGATTTCATTCTCATACAATGTCTTCTCTTTTTTGGTCACTGAAAAGCTAGTATTTGTCCTGTTGGTATAAGCATCTGGGAGCTTAACATTCAAAATGTAGAATTACTAAATAAATAGTCCTTATTGCAGCATGTCTTATTTCTCGATAAATCATTTGGTAACAGCTTTGTGCCCTGAGCTGAAGCAATGTCAAGGTCAATTATTTCATTCAAGGCCCCTAATTAAGACTACTTTTTTGAGGTCAGGAAAATGCATTACTTTACTTTAATAGAGAGGAGATCAAAGCTCTACCTTAAATTTTCCTGATGCAAAGCAATGCTGCTTTAACCTAGGTTATAGTAACAAAGAGGGGAAATGGTTTAGTTATTTTGGGGCCCCTGCCCGCCCCCAAGCCCTCCATCCCAAAGACAGAGTTCAGATCCATAGAAATGAAGTTTATCTCATGATAGAGATAGTCTCAACGTCTGCTCTCATTGCATATCCTTAGTCATTTTCTTTTGCTTGATTCTTTTGTTTGTTTTCAGCTCTAGAAGAACCTTGATTTCTATGGAATAAGCTTGAATTAGCAAAACCAGTTTGTCCAGAAATGTACAAATGAACCCCTTTGTATACTTCTGATATCCTGAGTCCCTGTAGTCCCGGTGCTGATTTTGCTGTTCCTATGGGAGCAGAGATTGTGTGTGTGGGAGATGGACACCCCCAGATGTATTTCATGGGGCCCGAACAAATGCAGCTTACACAGTGTTTAAAAATCAAGATATTCCCCATAAAATCTCAATCTCTGGATTCTCAAGGAGAGAATCCAAAGATCTAACAGTGCTCAGTTCATATTGTTAAATGGCAACGGTTGGCTAGAGCTGAGGAATGGCTGCCTCTTCCAGGCAGGATATGCACTCAAATTTGTCACCGTCCCGAGTCCTGAAAGCTCGTGTTGCAAGGGTTACAGGCTGGCCAACACCATAACCTGGTCAACACATTTTGTTTGGCCAGAAAAGCCTCTCAATTATTACTAGCATGTATTTTTTAAAGCTGTAATGCTTTCAGGCAGTTTTTAAACTGGGCAGTTCCACAGGCTCAGCATTCCCCTGGCTCTGTACCTGACCAGATTCAGATATTTATATTGCCAATCTAGCATGGGGAGCAGCCCTGCCCCCTGTCCTGCCCCATTTCCCCTCCACCACTGGAATTCCCCTGAGGCCGACAAAGGCGGGTTCCAGCAGACACACAGCTGTCCACCTCAAAAGCCTGCATCTCTCTCCCTTTCGTTCTTTGCCAGCGCGTTTTCCCCGTACCTCTACGCTGATTCTGCAGCGAGACACAAAGAGGAAATGCCAGGTGGGTGTCGGCGCTCCCTGCCGCAGCCCTCTGCCCGCCAGTGCAGGGTGAGTGGCAGCGGACGCACACCTCAGCCTCCTCAACACCAAGTGGAATGATTCTCACACGGTTTCTTAGAGTATCTCCCATGCAAAGGAGCCCCACTCCCCATTAATTCATCCTTTGTGGCTTTCCTCCCTTCCAGAGACTGGAGGCCACTCTTCTTAACTTGAGCTTCCTCCCCAGTCAGCCATGTGCACCGAGCTTTGAGCTCAGCTTGCTATCTCAGGAAACTACCCTAAGACAGTATTTAAATGTATTCTCCTGTGAGGGCATCCTGACAGTTACACACTGTGAGAATGGCTGCTCAGGGTCAGGAGGGTTCCAGGAGCCATGTCACGGAAGGAAAGCTTGTAGGAACTGTGCAGAGAAGACTTAAAATAAGTCTGATAACTACAGTCACACTTGGGGAAAATGTCCTCTGAAAAGAGATAAAATGGACAGGTTAGCTCCAGAGGGCAAGATTAAGACTTGGAAATCTGACCCAGGCAGATGTAGGTTTAATATAAAGACACATTTTTAATCTTTAGAGCACGCTAAAATGGAATGGTCTGCTTTGTACAGAGATTCACACTTCCTTTCAGAGATTCAAAGACCTTTTTAATCTGTGTTGCCCACAAACATTTATTTAATATCACAAACATGGGACATACAGGGGAGTCTTGCCGTTTATCGAATGGAGTGGCTTGTCAGATGTTTCTTTTGAGGTTAGGGAAAGGGAAAAGAGAGAGAGAAAGCTGGCATTCGGTGAGGCGAGAAGTAGTTCCCCCACCATTATAGGGATATAAGTTAGCACCCCTATAAAATCTAGGAATGCCTCAAATCAAAATGCATTTTTCTCTTCACACTGAGAATCTCTTAAGTGCACAGGAACGCATGAGATCGGGTGAATGATCTATTATCGGAAAGATATTTAGGACGCTTAAGGTAGAAGGGCACGACTCATACCTGGTCCTCAAGGGAACTCAGACTCGTAAGCCAGCAGGGAGGGAATAGCTGAAATATTTGGAAGACAGACCCTCCCTGCCAGAGGTTACTGCGAACTCAAGTGTTTTCCGCTTCTGCCCTTCTTCAAAGCGACAAAGCAATGAGGTAGTCAAATTAATGAAGTATTGTAATAGCAATGGAAAGATTAGAGTGTGCCGAAGAGTGGAAGACAGTTTTGTTCTTAAGAGGCACGAGAGGTAGGAGAGAAGCACTTTGATGCAAGAGGCCGGCTGGAGGGGCTATTCAGTTGCAGTGTCACAAAAAAAAAAAAAAAAAAAAAAAATCAGAATGGATTAGCATGGTTTTGTTACCATTACAGATAGATAACGCGTGAGAAAATAGACATTAGCAGGTTGTCATTCAACAAGAGTTCCAGATAAATGGAAGCCATAAGAGCTAGGGCTCTAGCCAGTGTACGTTTTATCAGAACCTCCTGTGGGTTGAATTTACAGCTCCCATAATGGCCAGCAGTCCTCCCATCTATATTTATGGATTCCAGTCCTCCCCACAAAAGCAAAAAATAAATGGAAATTCAATGGCCTGAGTGAGGGAACCCCCAAAGTGACGGTGTTCACCTTTCAGGGAATCAACCCCAATTGCTCGCAAGCCAGTGCCCCACGGTGCAATTTACACAGGTTCGCGAGAAGCTTAGTCCTAAGTTTGAACATCAAGGGCCTTTAAACCTGAGAATGAGAGCATTGGATCTTTGAGCACACACACAATAAACTGTAAAGTGCACTTGTCACTCCTCTGCCTCCAGGGCTCCTAACAATGACACAGGCACTAGGACAAGCAAGGGACCTGGAATCATCTCACTTATCCCCCAGGTCTGCCCCGGGGACCTCTCTAGTAAGGGTACAGGCTTCAGTCCCTGCATCCCCATGCTCTTGTGGGCGGGCCACAACAGGTGACTTTTTCAATGACATGCTAGTTCCTATTCTTCTGCTTGTGCAAGTTGATTTCGCTGGGATTTTCTTTTGATGATACTAATTCCGCCAAAGATAATTAGGGAACAAGGAAGTCTGCTTTTACATTCGTGCCTTGGGATGTACAGATTTAGCATCTGAAGGAAAATGAACTTCACTGAATGAGAGGAGAAAGGAAATTTCTCTATTTTCAAAGAGAAACGACTGCTTCTTAGGTCCTGGAAGCAACTTAAGGAATTAAACCTCTTATTATGACCCTTCTGGTGATACGAACATGCCATCGTTTTGTTCAGTGTTTTCTGCACAGAAACGGCAGCCAATGAAATGGGCTGGTATTTGTAAGACAGAACTTATTTTTCAATCAACAAACTCTCCAAGCTAGTGGTGTTGGTGTTGATGGGTGCCACTCTGTTATTAATGTTGAAATGCTTCACATTTAACATAGTTCTTGAAGAAAAAGATTAAAAATAGTAATAGTAATTCAACAGCCCACTCCGCTTTTTTGGATGATGCCTTGCACGGAACTTTTTGATTAGAGCCAAATGTGTCTAGTTGTTGAAGACATTCCATTTGGTAAGACTGACAGTTCGTTTTAAAGATTTTAGGATAAGACAAGTAGCAATAAAATGTCACAAAAATGCAATATTTTAGTGGGGGAAAAGATCACAACCCATCTGAACACCATCGCTGTCTCTTATCAATAATGCGATCAGATTGAAAATTCCTTAAAAACAGTTACTGTGCCGCTTCTGTGTATGTGCTGTGGTCCCACAGTTACACGGAGAACAGAGTAGGCCATTAATACAGATTTTTGGGATTTAAATTCTTTAAAAAAAATTAACCATAAGAAATGGAAAATACGCTCCCTTAGCTGCTAGAGATTTTGTTCTAAGTATTTTAGTGTAGCTCATGGTTTGCAGTAACACTTAATCTTCAGGGGAGAATGTGACTTGTAAAATAGGAAAGAATTCACACAGTACTGGGAGGCACTTGCTCAATGTGGTGGAGCTACAGGACTGGGATAACATAAACAAATTCTGCCCAACAGACCAGATATGATGATGTTTGACAAACTTATTGATATTGCAACTCGTCTAAATTCACCCAGCTAATACCAATGAGTTCCAGTGAGTATGTGGGTCTAAGAGAGGAGATGAAATTAATATGTAGACTGAGAGACTTCAGAGCAAAGTCAATTATCTTTTCGGTGACTAGGGTACTTTGCATACACAAATTAAATATTATAAGTAACTGAGAATTAATTTTATACTGGAATCAATTCTGAATATTGTACTCTCACATACCTGTTACATTAGCGGGATATTTTTCATAACAAAAAAATAATGAAATTGACTATTTCCCTAATTTTAAAGTTTATAAAGAATCAAGTTATATGGGAAGAAGAAAAAGGCAAAAATGTGAAGGAGAGGAAAAAGAAAGTGCAATTTTAAAAAAATTGAAGGCTACATATTTGCATATGAGAGAAAAGCACTTTTTCAAAAGTAACTAGTTATTGTTCCTTTTATGTACTATTTGCCACTTAAAAAGATATCATATTATCTATAAACAACTTTAAAACATAACAATAAAAGAAACATTTGTAAACTCGTTACCTGACTTAACAGTTTCATTGTTTCTACATTCATCTTATTCCTCAGTCTCCCCACTGTCCTGAATTTTATGTTCATTATTTCCTTGATTTTTTTTAAAAGTCTTAATCCCTATGCATTTATCCCTAAATACTACATTATTATCTCTTGTTTTTAAGCCTTATAAAAATGGTATAATGTTGAATATAATCTTTATGACCTGATTTTATCAGTAAATATGTTTTTTAAGATTCATCCCCTTATGGGATGTAGCTGCTGTGTATTCATTTTTATTGCTGTATAATGCTCCATTGTGTGTTTATATCACAAATGTTTCATGCATTGCTGCCATAACAAAATCCTACAGACTGGGTGGCTTAAACAACAGAAATTTATTTCCTCACAGTCCTGAAGGCTGGAAAGCCCAAGATCAAGGTGCTAGTAGGGCTGGTTTCTAGTGAGACTTCTCTAGCTTGCAGACAGCTGCCTTTTCACTGTGTCCTCACGTGGCCTTTCTTGTGTTCGTGTGTGTGTGTGTGTGTGTGTGTGTGTGTGTGTGTGTGTGTGTGTGTACTCCAGGGATCTCTTCCTTTTCTTATAGGGACACCAGTCCTATGAGATTAGGGCCCCACCCTTATGACCTCATTTAACCCTAAGAACTTCCTTGAAGGCTCTATCTCCAAATGTAGTCATATTGAAGCTTAAGGCTTCAACATATGGATTTGGGAGGGTAGGCACAATTCAGTCTTTAGTGTATATTACCCTGTTGAAGGACACTGGGGTGGTTCCCAGGTTTTTGCTCTTATAATGAATGCTTCCATGAACATTCTTATACATATCTCCTGGAGCTCATGAGTAAGAGTTTCTCTAAAGCACATAAATAGAAGTGGAATTGCTGGCCCATAAGGCATGCAAATGTTCAAATTCACAAACTGGCACCAAATCATTTCCCAACATGGTTGTAATGAGTTTTATTCCACCAGAAGTGTCTATGTGTTCCCAAGGGGCCACATCCTTACCATCAATGGTTATTATCAAACATCCTCATTTTTACCAATCTAGTGAGCATAAATGTCATTTTACTGAAGTTTTTAACATTATTTCCTTAATTACAAAAGATTTTAATTTTTTCATTGATTTGCAATTTGTAGCCTATTTTCTATAAAATCTCTATTTCATCCTATTATCCATGTTTTATAAGCTTATATTTCTTAAAAAAATCTATTCGTAGACATTTTATGTGCATTTTAGATACAAGATCTTTGCTGACTATATGTGTTGCTGTACTTCCTAAAGTCCTTTATTTCAACCCCACTATTAAAAAAAAAGTATTGGTTTTAGACTTTACAAAATCCTTCACTATTTTGCATCCTAAACTGTTTTAAGATGTTGTGCATAAATTGTTTTGGATAATAAATTCTTTTGACCCATTTTATTACATCTACTCCATGCAAAGGCACTGAGAGCAATACTATGCAAATTGGTTACGACCCTTGCTCTCAAGATGCTGAAAGTCTAGCCCAGAAAAACAACTGAGTAGAAGCATAATATCAGAGTATGTTATTAGGGTTATAATAAAAGGGTCCTGAGATCCCAAAGTCCTTTAAAATAATTTAAATCTAAAATTGATTGAATTTTTTTTTTAAAGATTTTATTTATTTATTTCACAGAGAGAGAGAGATCACAAGTAGGCAAAGAGGCAGACAGAGGGGGGTGGGGAAGCAGGCTCCCCGCCGAGCAGAGAGCCCGATGCGGGGCTCGATCCCAGGACCCTGAGATCATGACCTGAGCCGAAGGCAGAGGCTTTAACCCACTGAGCCACCCAGGCGCCCCTGAATTTTTACTATATGGGAAGATAATCTCACTTATTCCTCTGAAAACCCAATGAGATTATTGCTTTACTGCTGTACTTTAAAAAAACTGGCAAAACCAAACTAAGGTCTGAAAAGTTCTCCTCAGTTGCCTGAAGGCCCCTGGTCAACAAGGACTATAGTGGAATTTGATCTCAGGCAGTCTGACCCACAGTTCTTCTACAACATTCCCCAATCTTTTCCTCACTGAGGAGGGAGTTACAGCTGCAGGGTCATAAGAGAGGAATTAACTTAGGCTGTGGTGCTGGATGTAGGTCTGAAATGATGGGAAGATTCCAGAAGTCCGAGAGGAGGGCCCTCAGCATAGATAAAGTCATGGCGGTGGTAAGGTGTAGGCTCTGTTTTGAAGAGAGTAAGCAGAGCCTTGGGACATGCGACTCCCTTTTCAAGAAGGTTGAAAACATGTGAATGAGTGAAAGCAAAAGGAATTGTATTCCCAAGAAACTGCCATGGTCTAGAAGGCCCCTCAAGTCTCTCTTCTCTCAACACTCTCTCCTGACTCCAGTCATCATGGCTTCCCTGCTGCCATGGACAGGCTCAGCACTGCCCTGCTTCAAGCACCCCACACTTGCTTTTCTGTTTTTCCTGAATGCTCTTCTCCTCACCCCCCCACACTCCCACATCCCGCACCCCCTGCCCAGGACCTAGAATGCATCCTTCTACCTACTGTTTGGGTCTACACATAAATGTCACTCATTGTAGAGGCCTTTCCTAATTATTTTGTCTAAAACTCTAAGTCCTCTCCCTCTCTCTTCTTTACTCTGCTTTATCTTTTCTCATAGTGCTTATTACTACCTGAGGTTATATCATATCACTGTTTTCTTACTTGTCACCCACTGGCCGAAAACTTTGGATGGTTTTTATCTTTGCAATAACCCCAATACCTACACTGTGCTTGCTTCACAATGTATGGTCAACAAATATTTGTCAAATAAATGAAATAAAGGAATGAATGATGGATGAATGATTGAATGAGTCAATGATGGGCATGAGAGTCCCATCAAAGGGTTCTGCAGGTGGTGACACGAACCTATATTTCCATAAATAGTCCATGGCAGAAACAGTAAAGGAGAAATGGGAGAGATAAAATAAAACAAAATAAAAGAAGATAGGAGGAGAACTGTGAAGTTTTATAAGAGCAGTGAGGAGTCTCATAGCTTAGACCTTCACTTCTGGTATCAGATTATCAGAGTTGAAAACCCAGCACTGAAACTTTCTCACGGAGTAACTTCAGGCAAGTCACTGAGACTTTCTGCCTTATTCTGTGTGTAAAATGGGGATGCTGTTATCACTTGATTTTTGAGACTGTTGGAAGGCTTAAATGAGATAATACATTGACTAAAGTGATTCATAAAACATAATGGTCACTGGCAACCCTAAGCACTTGAGCTAGGGCAGTGTCAGTGGGACTGGAAGGAAGAAATGAGTTAAGAGACATTGAACAGGTAGGACGAGAAGGCCTTGGGATAATATAAAAGGGAAATGCCTGGAAGAGCTCACGACCTGAGCTGAAGGCAAATGCTAACGACTGAGCCACCCAGGCGCTCCTAGTAAATCATATTTTAAACTGACCTGAGTTTAAAAACTCAGGTCATGATCCCAGAATCCTGGGATCCAGCCCTGCATCAGGCTCCCTGCTCCCAGAAAGCCTGTTCTCCCTCTCCCACGCCCTCTGTTTGTGTTCCCTTTCTCGCCGTCTCTCTCCATCAAAAAAATTAATAAAATCTTTTAAAAAAATAAAAATATGGTTTACTTAACCTGAATTTTGCTATCTCTCTAAGCCTTATCACTCTAACAAGTACTTCACAAATTCTCCTGCATTCCGTGAGTAAGCCCACAGTTTAGTAGATCAAAATAATGACCCAGAGCCTACTCCTAATCCCACTTTCATGTCTGTCCCAGTTGTTCAGTGCACTGAGGAACTAAGAAAAGATTCTCAAGCTCCACATGGATCCTGAAGACTTGATTCAAATATACTATGGGGCTGAATAAAATGGCTGTTAAGGGACCTCCCAAGGGATGATGACCAGCCCTCCAATTTGCAAACCAGAAAGCTCTTGTTTACCATGCTCAATTTTAACCACACACATTCCTACTCAGAGGAAACAGCATGCTCAGAGCCAGTCAAAGAGCAAAAAGGGGTAGTAAGAAATCTGTAATAAATGTATGTAAGTGAGACAGAAAATTAGAAAATGGCCACCTGCCAGCAGCCACATAAATTTTGGAGGAAATGCATTTTCTACTGGGATGCTTTATCATAGGAATTGCAAATATTTATTAAAAGTATTAAAATAGTCAGAATGTTAAATGTTTCTTCCAGTGGCGAAATTTCACATTGCCACATTAGAAGATGGGATATTCTGATACAGTGTTTATGAAAATGACTTCATTTTATTAGTCTGTCATCCACAATAAATGGGCAGGTACCTTTAAAACAAGATCTATTGAAGATAAAAGAGATCTGGGGGGAGAGGCAGCATCTCATTGTGTGAATGTGGCTTTGACTACACAAGTACATAAATCCTGCAACCTTTCCCAAATGATGCCAATGAGGTTTTGTTGTTGTTTTGATATGAAGTTTGTTGGATTCTGTCATCACATGAAAACCAAAAGTAGTATTGGCCACTCACTGCCACGCTTTCTCATGCAAGTGACACCTGGTAACTGTTTGGATGGCCAGCCCTTCGTGGGTTCTCAGATGCAACTAACAAGCACACCGGAGCGAAGATGATAAACTGGACTCCAAATGAAAGGAAGATGGAAGGAGGTGGTCGCTTTACTGCAGCAGGATAATAGAGATGACAGCTAGAGCACATCATTACTGAGTGGCACTAAGTTGAAGAGTGACAGGATGAGCTGGACAGATTACCTCCCTAAGAGGCTTGTGGCTCGTGCGAGGCACTGACCTAATAAAGATCTTATGCCATCACCCAGCAAAGATAGAAAGAGCCTTTTCCCATCTTAAGGTACTCTTTTGTGTGAGTCAGAACAGCTTCCTGAATTCATCCTATGAAAAATGCTGACGGTACTGAAGGGAACGTAGTCCAGCTAAAATATGAGGTGGGGTGAGGTGAAGGGAAAGAGAGGCAGGACCGGTTGGGAAGCCAAGCACTTCTTGGACAGAATAATTAAGAAGTCATTAGCCTTCAGTAGGTGGGTGGAGTGGCCATCTTTCTTATTAGAATGCAAACACTCTGTTTAAAGTATTAGTTCATTTAGTCAATGGATTTTGGGGGACATCTCTGAAAAGCTAACACCAAATCTGGGTGCTGGGAATCAGAGGTGGACAACAGAGACTCGAGCCCTGCCTCAGGGATCTGACATTCCGGTGGGAAGGAGATGCATGTTTACGAGTGAATACACGGTATTTCACGGGGTAATGATGGCTCTGAAGAAAAAACAAAACAGGGTCACAGGGTGAGAAGTGGCAAAGGAGGTCAGGGAGTTTGTTGGATGAGGCGACATTTGAGCAGGTGTTTGAATGCAGTCGGGGAATTTGTCCAGATCCTGTGGGATTCGAGGGAACAGCATTCCTGGCAGAGGGAACAGCAAAGGCAAAGGCCCCCTGGCGTGAGCTGAATGTTGGGGTGTTGCTGTTTTCTCCAGCCTCCAGCCAGCCTTCCAGAAAGAAACATTAAAGATCTGCGAGAATGTCAGAGCTGCTTAGTCACTGCTAATTTAGGTATCTCTTTGGGTTTACTTTCTGACATGGTTTCAGGTTCCCTTGATCTCAGAAGAGGGACAAAAATATCCCATGGCAAAAACACTCTCCAGCTACTTGCAGGGCCTACTCTGATAACTCATGTGATGTGGGAGCACCCAATGGCTCAGGGGACTGAAATTCCAAATTCTGCTGAAATCTCAAGATGATAGCACAATGATCTTAATGAGGTATTAAACTATAAGAGAACTTGTATGTTGGCTCTCCAGAAAGCCATTCATTCATTCTTGTCCTCCTTACCCCTCCCTCCTTCATTCCTCCTTCAAGTATTATCTATCTACAAGTGTAATGCCATTGGCACTAGGTGTTCTGGGGGATACCAAGCAGTGGGCAGCAGACTAGTGGGATGCATGTGGATGGAATGTTTAGAAATCTGTGCTCCAATTTCCACAGGCTCTGGATGGCCTAGAGATTCCTAACCATATCACAATGCTGTGATAGAACCTGTCTTGTTGGGCTTTTGCAGGGGCTAAATGAGATTACTTTAATGGCTTAATATAGTGCCTAATACAAAATAAGTGATTTTATAAATGTTAGTGCAGAGTCATCGGAACTCCTGAAGTGTTTCTCAACTTTTATCTGTATTTATAATATCAGATCCGTTATTCAGAATTGATATTGAATTTTAAAATCACTTCTCGTTTCTACAATTTATTAAAACACTTTACAGGTATGAGAAGGGGCACCTGGGTGGCTCAGTCAGATAAGCGTCCGACTCATGATTTCAGCTTAGGTCATGATCTCAGGGTCGTGAGATTAAGCCCCACGTCAGGCTCGACACTCAGCACGAAGTCTGCTTGAGATTCTCTCTGTCTCCCTTTGCTCCCCTCCCACTGGCTCTAAACAAATAAATAAAATTTTTATAAAGAGCACTTTACAGGTATAAAAAAAGAATTAAAAATGAATTGGTTCATATGTTGCAGATATCAAAACATGGCACTTCCTTCTCAATAATTTATTTCTTCATTTATTCCACAAAAAGGTATTCCATGGCTGTGCTAGAGCTCAGGCTTTAGTTGGAAACAGTAAATTTAGGACTTGAAGATAGTAAGAGGATGACTCGAGATGGAAGGGATATAGACAAAATCATGATCAGAAAGCCAGTATTTTGCACTGTAGGAGACAGAGGTTCTGCACTCACTGAGAGAACAGTGAGGTAACTAGCTCAACGAGACTTGGGACCACTGAAAAAAAGAACTCATCACTTCCTTCCTCTTCATGCCTGGATTGCAAGGAATTCTGGGAGGAGCCATGGCCATCACCAAAATGTCATTAAGTCACAGTACCAGCCCTAGATGATCTGTCAGTGCACCTCTTGTTCTATGAGCCCGATGAACCCTCTTTTATTTGGTTGAGATGGTGCAGCTGAGATTCTCTGTAACCCTCATTAAGGCTAGGATCTGCTATTTTCCAGATATTATTCTAAGGACTAAGGATTGTGCAGTTGTATTTCTGTGTGGGCCAATCTGTGGTCTAAATTTGTTTTCATTTTCTAACGATAAAATATAGGAAATAATACCCTCTGATAGTCAATAAAGTAAGGGCTTTGACCTGGGTTAAGATTACGGTAATACTGAAAAATCTGTGTTAAATATTCCCTATGATCTCTACCTGATATGCAATGAGAACCTCTACCTGAATATGTGTATATGTTCTGGGGTTCCATGGATCCCTTCGGGCTATGTGCTTTTAAGCACGGTGTAAAGGGATGAAGAGAACAACCTTATCCAGGAATGCCTCAAAAGGAGGATTCCTCATTAAGAAAAATTAAGAGACTGCAGAAAGTTTTGGCTGAGAATGAAGTGAATAAATGCAAACATGTTCATCAAGATAGTTCACTGCGAACCTTTTGAAAAGTCAGGAACAGAAGTAGTGTGTGTGCATGTGCATGTGTGCGCGCATGCGTGTGTGTGTGTGTGTGTGTGTGTGTGTATGCGTGTGTGCATGTGTGTCTTGAGTGAGCTGCCGAGGCCCATGCAGAAAGAGAATCCTCAGGCTTTTCCCCACACCTAGTGCAGAGGGACAGAAGGGAGTCAGGAAAAGAAGGGAAGGAAGGACCCTCCTTCCAAAAAAAAGCGAGGAAGGGAAGGAAAAAAGAAAGGAGGGGGTGAGAGAGAAATTAGGAAGGGAGGGCATGAGCAGAGCAAAGGCACAGTCAGAAAGCGAGGGATGCACACTGAATGCCTGCTGTGGGGGAACCAATACTCTCCTAGCGCTCTCATCATATCCTCACCTCTGCTCTAGAGGGGATGCTTTTATCTCTTTGCTGAGCTTAAGGAAGCAGGTTTAAGGAAGGGAATCAACTTGCTCACGGTCCCATGCCTGCTAAGTGGCCCACACAGGATCCAAAGCTCAGGAATGCTATAGAACTCTGTGCTTTATACAATCTCTGTAAGGGTACGAGCCAAGAATCTCTGAAAAGGGGTTAGTTTATTAAATGAATATTTATTGAGAACCTACAAAATGCCCTGGAGACACACCAGCGGGAGAGCGTAAATCTAGAAAGGGCGGATGACTTAATAGCTATGATGATGTTAAGAGCTGTGGAGAAAATTTAAGCAGGATATAGGATATGAGAGGTGTACAGGTTTGGGGTGAGGGTTACTCTTGATACAGGAGATTGTGACGAGCTCAGTGACAAGGAGGAACTTGAACAGAAATCTAATATAAATAAAGGAAGTGAGCTGTGAGGCCATCCTGGGAAGAACGTTCCAGGGATGCCAGGGACGCACCACAACAAGAGCAAAAGCCCTGTGGTTTTTAACAGCTCAAGACAATAGGGTAGTAGGAAAGTAAAAACCTAAAAAACCTACCTGTAATAGTAACTTATACTCGGTTATAGTCAGTTCAATTATAGCTCGTCAGTGGTGGAAGCATTATCCAGGAAATACTACAAAATATATGAAGTATATAAAATGCTTCAAGAACAACTGAGTTGGAAAGAGACCAGATCAGAGATGGTATTATAAAAGGTATTTGCACGAGTCTTAACAAAAACAGCTGTCAGTGAACCAGGTTCTGTTGTCTTCAGAAAACCACAGAGAAGAAACAGCAAACAGAACGAGCCACTAAAATCTGAGGCAGGAAAAAAGCTCTCTGGTATTGGGTCAGGTCATATTTTGTGTTTTTGTTCCATTTCCTGCTTGAAGGGTTTCCATATTGTGGTGAATCTGTGTGTGGCTGTAATGGGGGCTTCCATCTGTGATCCTGGAAGAGACAGGTCCCAGAGCATAAGCCTGGTCATTCCCTATCTTGGGAGGAAACTCAATTCAGACCTTAGGCAGAAGGACATCCATATAGCACAACAGATAATCTCCTCCAGACCAGCTGCTCCTTGCTTTTCGGGCACGGAATAGGACCCAAATTACAGAATCTGGGACCAGCTCTGTCCTGGGTGCCACATCCTGTTTTCCTTCCTGGCAGGAACAATTGGTGTAGCCTTTTCTGTAAGACGCGTGCCAATGGGACACAATAGAGGAAGCAGCCCATCAAATGTGAACCAGGGATTCTGGTGACTACAGAAAGGCCCTTGTCAAAATGAACTCGTGTGAATTAGAATCAGATTCCAAAGGCGTACTTTCATATTTTCATGCATTTCCTTGTTTTCCCCGGGCCTTTTTCTCCCTGACACTGAGTCCACCAGAGACCACTTCCTAGAAGTGAGTCCTTCGAAACAACCAGCCACACCTGCTTCTTCTCTGCATCCCCACTGTTTCGGAGAAAGTTGGGCAGGCGTGCATCAAAGGTCCTTAGTATGTTTATGGAAGAGAACTGAAACATGTCTTGAGGGTCCAATCAGCCTGAGTTTGTCTGGCTTGGTTAAAAGATGAATGGGAGACCTTTCACAGGGCCCCAAGTGCTATCCTATCCTTTTGGAATTAAAAAAAAATGAGGAAAACGTTCCGGGCATTTTGGGGAGAATTCAAAGGATATGCTTCTAGGAAGAGAACTTTATATCTAAGGGGAGAGTCAAACCAAAAGCATATGAGGATGCAAATGGCATTCCTGACTCTGAAGAAAGGTTCGAACACAACGGAAGAACGTGGCCGGACAGGTCACTTTCCATCGCCAGGTGAGTGACTGCTACAGAAGGTCAGGAAAGGGAGAGATCTTTTGCCTTCTTAGGTGGTCAGAGACAGAGCCAGGTGTTTGGGATGGGGAGAAGTGCTTGACCTAACTATCGAAGGAATGAGCAGGATTTCTCAAGTTGAAGAAAAGAGGAGAATAGAATTGGCTTCAGCCAAAGTACAGTGGAGGTACAAAGTACAGTCCCCTGCAGGAATGCACTAGAGAACAAGGCAATGGTTGGAGCAGAGGATTAGTGGGAGAGAAGAGGGAAAACAGAGGTGGGAACTGTATTGTCAGGAACTCCAGGGGCAATCGGAAACAGTTTCCTTAAACAAACTTCGAGGAGGCCGTAGGTCTTTGTCTCGACACTGAAAGAAATAAAAAAAGAAATGCACGCATGACATGATTTCACTTGCAGCCTGATTTAGCAACGTCTTTTCTGCTCTGCCTCTGCTGTTGCTTTCCCTAATTTCCTCACTGCACAAAGAAAATAAATAAATAAGTGTACTATAGTCTTATTTATCCTTCTTTGGACATTTCTTTACCAGGCAGATGGTCAATTAAGAGCACTAAACAATGACACTGTTTTCTCTGTAAACATTTTTTTCTAATAGCCTAACAAATGTAAGCCTGTGCTGCCACGCTGCTGAATACCATCTTGACTTTCTAATTACAAAGAACTGTGTCTTGATAGTTACAATTACAGCTGTAACAATGATGCCGGGCCCTGAACAATACCGTGAGAGGCAAAGTGCTTATCCGAATATTCACAAATAAAGGCTTAAATTTATGCCAGAGATGTAGATGGAGGTTAAACAATTGGGAGGGGAAAAAAAAGGTTGAAAACGCTAGTTTAATGCTACAGATGTGAATTTGAATCCAATTACTCTAAAAAAAAAAAATAACTTGAAAAGGTGCTGTTTTATTCTGTTTTAGTAATCAATAGGTTAAGGGGTGGTTCAACTTAGCACACTAATACCTCTAATTTTGATATTTGGCTACACTCTAGCATTTTCAAAGCATACTATCTTTTTAACTAAGTGGGTTTTTGTAAAGTGCAAATGAGTATCTCTCCATGGTTAAAGGTAATTCTTCAATCAATTAAGCCATAAGTGAAATAATACAACTCTCGCCCCTTCCAAAAGAAGTGTTCCTTTGAAACCTTTTGTAGGCCAAAATGGTGTAAAGGGAAGAAGCGATTACCATGAATTTATATGGAAAGATTTCTGAGCAGCCCCAGACCCAAAAACTGACCTCTCTCAGGCTTTTCTGATACCTTAAGACACAACATCTTGCTAGCGATGCACAAAAGGAAGGAAGCTAGAACACAGATGTTCACAGACACAGCTCAAAGCTGTGGCGGCTGGGTCCCGAGTTGCTGAGTGTGGGGTGGGGTGGGAATGCAGAGCCGGGCAGGGCCCCCCTCGCGGCGCAGGGGGTGCTGCTGCCTCTACAATCTCTTGCTGCAAAACACTGAAAGCTCTTTTCGCTTTTCCCGCCTTTTTTTGTAAAAGTGAAAAACCCTCTGAATTTCTTTCAGTTAGTGAACAGATACGAAGGTAGGCCTTTTGTAAAAGCTAGGAGGCATCATTCAAACTTTCAAAAATCAGGGGATACCTCTATATTTTTGAGCGACTAGTAGGTATGAGTAAAACACCCAGTACTATTTTAAGAAGTCACTATAATAAAGTGATGAATCTCCTTAAGGTTTTGAAGCCAGATGGCTAGGCATCAAAACAAACAAACAAACAAACAAACAAACAAACAAACCTTGTTCTGCCTGTTTCCTCATCTGCAAATGGGAATAATAATGACACTACCTATATAGCTATTACCAATAGATTGTAGTGAGATTTAAATGAGTAGATACAAAGCAAGCAATATAGCAACTGCTACAGTATTTTTTTTTTTTTTAAGATTTTATTTATTTGACAGAGAGAAACACAGCAAGAGAGGGAACACAAGCAGAGGGAATGGTAGTGGGAGAAGCAGGCTTCCTGCTGAGCAGGGAGCCCGATGTGGGGCTCAATCCCAGGACCCCGGGATCATGACCTGAGCCGAAGGCAGACGCTTAACGACTGAGCCACCCAGGCGCCCCTGCTACAGTATTTTTAAAAGGACAGGAAGTGTTGTTATTAGTGGAAAATAGGCTTCAGAACGACCTCTTCAAACCCGGAAATAAAAAAGCAAGGGCAAAATATCTAGTAAGAGGGCATCTACCTCAAGGACACAGGATCATGCAGTATCTCTGGGTGTGACCGTAGTCTTTCCATAGCTCTTGAGCATGATTATTTCACTTCATGGCATGATTCGACCAACCCTGAATTGCACTTTGCCATTAACAGCATTTTAAATTTTCATTTGGGAATTTCCTTTCTAGCTCAAGGCTGAGAGTTAACATTGGGATTTAGCGTGCTAATTAAGTCTTTCTTCTTCTACTTCTTCTTCAAACTATCCACAATCTACTATAGTACTAAGACGCCAAGTGCCCGAAAAATATGAGGACAGCCATGTTCCCAGCCACGATTGGAGTAAAACCTGTACTTATTGATGAGCTCCATTGTTTAGTTAAAATAATATTCACAATAACTTCTACTTAATTGTGCACTGTACACATGCCACGGCTAAGTCTGTTCTATGGAAAAACTTAGTCCTCTCAAAAACTTTATAAGAGAAGTAATATTTTATGTTACAGAAGGGTCAATCAGACCAGATAGATCAGGTAACTTAATCAACATCAAATCATAAAATAAATGGCGGCGGATTTTGAAATCTCGTAAGCACACTAATCATGTGAAAACCTATGAAGGCCCTAAAGCAAACAGACAAAGATGAAGGCCCATGACATGTGTTAAAATGCTGAACACTCTGTTCCAGGTTCGGTTACACTCAGTCACATTATGAGGATGCCTGCCCCCCCCCCACTAATCACGTCCAGTTCACCTGCACACAGCTGTCACCATGCTGCAGAAGGGCCCATCTAATTACATGATGGTTCCTGTTAAAGCCCTTGCTGCCTTCCCAATTTGCATAGGATAAAGGCCAAGTCCCTTAGCTTGGCACACCGATCCCTGTGACCTAATCCTCATCTCACCTCTGAACATGCCTCCCTCACGGTCGACTTTTAAGCTGAGAATCACAGTTCCGTGAATAGGCCCTGCTGCTTCACACTTCCTTGCCTTTGTCTCCGCTTTCCGCTGCCTGGAACAGAGGCCACACATCATTTTCCTTACAGACCTGCCTTGAGCCCACCAGGTGGCACAGTCCACACCGCCAACATGTGTCCCCCCATCTTCACTCAGTGCATCTGAGCCCTGGTATCGCACCATTTGTTTCCTTGGTTTTCTCCCTTGGTTAGACTTTTAAACTCCTATAGAAGAATCTACCTTAATGACGGTTTAATCTCTAGCATCTAAGTCCTTGAAAATAGGTACTCCCTGACTGCTGAGTGAGTGTAAATGAGGAGAAAGAAAAAACTTTGTAAGTATCCAGGAAAACTGAGAAAACCCCATCCAACCTCACTGACTTCTTCAATAGTCTGAAAAATGTTAACGGAGCCACCACACTTTCCTGCTTTTCTAGAACGAGCATTCCTCTTCTCTGTCCCTGCTTTTCCCCCCAGTGATTTAGAGCTCTGACGAGGGGGCCTCAGGGGATCTATGGTTTAGATCTGATGGGATAAGGAGTGGAGAGCAACCATTATCTTTGAGATATTTCCCTTTCAGAGAAATTGTATTGAGTTAGAAGACTCTTGAGTTGTCTTGCCATTCCTTGGATCAGCAGGGACTACATCTATGTCTTTAGGTATTAAATGTAAACTCCATGAGAAGAAGATCTGTGTCGGGTCCATTGGGGTCTAAATCCACCATGTGCACCATGTCCAACAGCTATCTGTTAAGTGCATGGGGTGTGGTAGGCAACCCATTATTGAGAAGAGAAAGTAACCTGTGCGGTGGGTGTGATACTGCTGATTCTCTTTACACAAAGAATACTCTTTTGGAAAAAAAAAAAAAAAAAAAAGAATACTCTTTTGACTCCTCACTTTCCACATTTGGAACAAAAATAGGCCTCCATGGGAAGAAAAACTAGCTCTGGGGTTTCCATCCTGAAAGCTGAAGGTAGGTGGTTGTATTTTCCAAGCTGGAAAATAGGAAAAAAAGAGGTTTGGCTTCAGTTCAGTTTGGCCATGTTCATTTTCAGACATCTAGACTCTCAAACGGAGATACCGAGTGGACAGATGAATATATGACTCTGGGGCCTTGGAGAGATGTCAAGGTTAAAGATGTAAACCAGAGTGTCAATTACATGGCATATCCAGCCACGGGCCTGGATGGGATGATTCAGGGACAGCACGAAGACAGAGGAGACCAGAGAGAATGAGTGGGGCACTCCAAAATTTTGAGGTCAAGAAGAGAAAGATCCAGAAGAGATATACCTAAGAAGTATCATACGGTAAGGTAGGAGAGAGTGGTATTCAGGAAGCCAAGGGTGGAAAGTGCCAAGGAGGGATCCACTGTGTTAAACGCTATCAAACTGTTCAGTGAGATAAGGCCCAGGAATTAAATGCTGGATTGAGTAACATGGAAAAATCCCGAAATTTAGATTACTGGGCTTTACTTCTTACAGATCACAGAGTGCTTGATTGTTGCTGTTGTTGTTCCATTTGATTAGTCACGCTACGCTTTTGTGCTTGCTTCCCTGGGCACCGGCCTTTTAGACTGAGCCGCAAGGAGACTTCCCCGTGTTTCTGGTGGGGAGTTAAACCTCAAGGAACTGAAGCAAGGGTCACACATCATTAAGGAAAGGTCAATTCCCAGGCAGGAATTGGTATTTTCTTTCCTCCCATTTCCATATTGCAAAGATGCCTCAGGCTTCCTGGAGTTTCTGTTAAGAATTCCAAATCTCCCAGCGATGATTTTTAAATACTAGTTTTCCCTCGGACAGTTCTCTTTAGCTCGGCTCACCCCCACAAAACAGTCAGGCCCTTCAATCACTGTAAAAGCCTTTCATCACTCTGACTCCACTCCCTCCTGTACACCATCTCTAGATTAACCTCTCCAGAAGAGTGCCTTCATAATGATAATAGCTATAATTAATCTGCCCCACATTATCTTCCTCAATCTTGCGCACATAGTAGGCACTCTACAGATATTTGTTGTGTGGTTTGGAATTAGGTAATTTTTCTAAGTGTCTGAAATTTCTTCCTTCCTTTTGATTAGCAAGATTCATTTTGTTTTTGTTCTCCTCTGCCTAGCTACCTTTAAATATAATGAGAGAACAGTATCTCCAGATAGTGTGTGAAAGCATTTTAATACTTTAATAATTCCACATAATTCCAAATGATCTTTTCCCTCTCATACTTTACAGTAAATAATAAGTACACAGATGAAAAATACGTGTTTTGTATCCAAGGGAAGAGCTATTAAGTATTACTAAAAGATGGAGAACATTTTTATCTTAAGTCAGCCACATAAATACCCATTAATTTTTTAAATGATTTTATTTGGTTGATGGAGTATTACATCTCCAAATTACATAGTTTAGATTTCCCATTACACGCTCCTTATGGATCATATGCATATTCACAAAGTTATACAGAAGATTCTACGATGGGAAGGAGCCAATTTTCATTTTCTCTGTTCTTGTTTGAAGAACCAAAACTGTTAAAGGGATAAAGCACTCAGAAGTGCCTGTTCCAGGTTAATTGTCTCAAATTGCTCATTTAAAGCACCATTATAGTACAGCAAAGCCAGTTAATCTACTCTGAAGCTTCCTTTTTTATGACCGTAGCTACATTTGGTGAAATGGCACCTTTGGCAAATGCCCAAATTGGATAAAATTGCCATTTTTCTTGGAACCTAGAAAGAATAACACATGTTTTGAAATCACTTTATATCATGTGGCTCTAAATGGTAAACTGCATGTTAGTCCTGCTCTGGAATTCACTCTCTTTGGCATTTTCTGATTTGACCCTCAATTTCCTTTGCTTTACTGAAGTGAGTAAATGATGTGCTTCTGTGCACAATGCATAGGTAGGAGTTGGGGGAAGGGTGCAGAGGGAACTGGTGAGAGGAACCGTGGCAATATTTTTAAACATCACAACTGTGTAAGAAAATGATGTGTCCCTGTGCTGACACCTGTGCACAACTTTCAGCTGATGATACCTTTATTATTAGAAACACTGTAGTTTGAGAGCCTCTTCAATGTCGACATAACTAGCAGGTGCCGCGATCATAATAGTAAAAACATTCACTTATTAATCAGCGCACATAATTCCTCTCTAATGCTGTCAATTTAAGATGGCAACCTGATATATATATGTATGTATATATATATATATGCATGTATTTTTTGGAGTGGGGAGGAGGGTCAACAATTTAATGAATCTCGTCTGCATTTTAATTCCAACCTAATAATCTGCCTCTGGCTCTTTTCCCTCCCTCACTCTGAGAACGCTTCTCTGGATCCTGCTATCAAGCACAATGGGATATTTACCTTCCTACCTCAGTTACGCGTTAGGGTAGGGGATACAGACGGATAGCCAGACACTCCAACCCAAGCACGACTGATGTTAACCTGTCACCAACCCTCCCTGGCACCCTCCTCCAATTCCCTTCTCTCTATTTGTTCCTCTAGAATCTCCCCTCTCCCTGATTCTGACACTGTGGTGCTTTGCAGGTTTCTTTTATTAAACACCACTGGGACCCAGACTCCGAAATGTGCAGTACGTTGACACAGTTAAAATAAATAAATACAACCCACTGCCAGAAATATTAAAAAATTCATCTAAATGTGCTCCTGTCAGAGATGATTTGTTTTCAACCAAACACGGAAGACCGATGGCTTCGGGACGGACCCAGTAGAGAGACTCCTTCTACTCATTCACTCTTTCATTCATTCATGCCTTCGTTCATTTCCTTATAAAAAAGCAACCCGCCACCCCTTGCTCGCCATGTCAAATGTAAACAGAATAGACTTTGTTATTAGGAGAGATGTGACTCCAAGTGTCTGAGCTGCAGAGTGACAGCCGGCTCCTCTCTGAATTTCAGGCAGCCTCTGTCACTTGCCTTGACAATGAAGGAAGTTAATATATTCATGACATTACCACACATGCATTCGCAATTCACAGCATATTGTATTGTTTACCCCTGTTCTTTTGTACTACTGCATGTAGTAATTTGCCTTCTAGCAACAGAAAAATTCCTCAACTTAAAATTTTACCCTCATTTTATTTACCCTTAATAGAAAAACCACTGCTTCCTGGCCCATCCGTGGTTGGCAAGACCACCTTTCCAGAGCATTGCAAACAGATAAATGTCAGATTTTACATTTTGATCAGATGTGTCTACAGTAATTTCCTATACATATTCCTCATCTTCTGCCTCCCACGCCTTCCCTCGGCAGTCATTGCCGCCCTTCCTGTGTATTCTCAGTGTGTTTTTGCACTAGGTGGCCAGCTCTTCTAGGGGAGGGCGAGAGAAGTGTGGCATGGATCAGATAGCGCATCCTAAAAACAGGGGCAGTGCCAGTGAAAATGAGGAGCATCGGGAAGTTCCACTCTTTTACCACCTTTGTTCAACATGCCCTCGGTGCTCATACACACAGTAACACCTCCTTCGGTTTATTCACCACTCCCACTGGCCTGGATACATTCCGCGACATGTGTAGACCCCCAGGATTCATTTAAAACCAGTCTATGGGACACTGATTACTCAGCCTCCTCAGTCTAACTTATTTATTCTGAAGGGGTGCAAACTTGTAATAATGTCGGATGCTTAGACAGATGGCTTTGCTATGATGAGTACGGGGTAGAGTTGTTTTTCTCAGACATCGCACTATTGTTCTTCAAGATTTTGCTATTGAGGACCAGAAGTGAAACACACTTTGATGGCTCAGGGCAACTTTGTGGAGCTGGCTGGAGGAGGCAAGCAGTCTGGGTGAGCAAGACACAATGGCCGTTTCATTTTCCTCACTGTGATGAGCTGTCTGCATTCCAATGCATGTCACAAAATTCCCTGGCTGAGGGAGACTGTGAGGGGTCACTCAGTCCAATGCCCTGCCTTTGAGTAGAATCATTTTTAAAAAACACCTTATGTTAAGAGTCTTCAAGACAACCTATGCCTCTCAGTCCAACTGAACGTTGAAACACTTTCTTAGACTAGACATAATCTTGTCTGCAATTTAAAAGCATCTCCTGTTCTGCTAGAGAGAAAGCATTTGGTTGTTCTTTATATTCAAACCCTTTTCACACTTAAGAATTATAATTGAGTTACATTCTCTCAAATTCTGCAGCTCTTGTAGTGGGCTATATAATTCAGTGTTTACTTGTGTAACCTCTTGGTTCCTTTGTACTAGTTATTTATTGTTTCATCTGTGGATGTTTATCCAATTAATTTGTAAGCTCACACTGGGCAGGAACTGTCTTTTATAAACTCTTATAAATGATAAAATAGAGGCTCTAGAGTAGAGCTTCTAAGCTCTGGCTGCCTATTTGGATCACCTGGAAAGATATTTTGAAATACTGATGCCTGGGTTATACCCCCAGAGGCTCTGGGCTAAATGGTCTAGGACATGAGAGGATGTGGTAATTTACTAAAAGCCACCCAGATGATTCTAATGTGCAACCAGGGTTGAGAGTACAATTTTGGGCAGATTGCTTAGCATTATGTAAGAAATGAGGATAAAATAGCAGCCACTCTTTATTGGAGGATTAAAAAGTTCATGTATGCAAAAGCCTTAAGCGCAGCGCTTGGACCACTGCATATTATCGATAAATGCTAGTTAGCATTACTATTGTTCAGGTTATTATAATTATTTGGCCCAAAGTACCTAATATGCTATTAGAAAACTAGCAATCATGTAATAAATGCATATTATCTAAGCGCTTCAGGTTATTTTGCCAATTAATCCCCACCTACAAGAAAAAAGCTAAATAATCAAGGTAAATATTCAAGTAATTCAAGCCAAAATACAGTTTTTCATCTTATATATCAAAATGTTTGAAGAATATGTGTTTTGGCATTTGATCTAGGTAATCTTACTTGTTCCCAATTTCTTCTACATAGAGAATTACTGGATTGACTGTGAATTGGAAGATGTATAGTGGACAAATAAAATGGTCATAATGTCAGAAGAATAAGTCAAAATATAAGGAATTACAAAATGCTTATGACAACCAGAAGTTGTCAATCAAGGATATTATAGCATTATAAGGTGATAAGATCATCAGGATAATAGTATTTCATACACAGTATCATATTTCATTATAATAGGTAAACCTTAAAGTTATCTGAGAAATTTAGCTATGCTATATCCTCATTTTACAGATGAATAAGCTAAGTCTATGAAAGGTAAAATAATTTGGCTACAATCATTTGTAGCTATAATACAAAAAGCTATAATATAAAATATGATAAATTAAGACAGAATCAAACCAAGAAACTTAGAAACAGAGAAAGAAGATATTACTTGTGATGTAGATAATCAATGAAAGCTTCATAGAGGTGGTGACATATAATCTATGAGTTGAAAGAAAGATATAATTTAAACAGGCAGAAAAAAAGCATAGACCATTTAAGACAAAGGGAACCAACGGAATATGCAAAACAGTGGACCTGGTTAACCTAAGCATAATGTACATTAAAAGGGCAATAGATGATAAGATTGGAATAGAAGTTTGGGGTCAAACATTGAAAGGTCTTGAGTGATAAATGCAGCATGAATCTCAGAGAAGCCAGGCTAGGCTAACACTATAGTAGACATTTCTATAGGTTGGCCATAATAGAACTGAAAATCATACTTTCAAGGGATGAAGCTGATAAAAAAGTAAATTAAATGTGCATCAAAAAAAGAGAGAATTCAATATTAATTTAAGGAAGACAAACAACAAAATCTATATCCTAAAAACATAACAATAGCTATTTTCAGCATTCATTAAAAGCTCACTAAACATGTGAAGGAGCAGGAGACATGACCCGTAGTCAGAAGGACAATCAATTAATGTAAACAGACCCAATAATTACAAAAATGACGGAATTTTCTGATAAGAATTTTAAAACAGTTTTCTAAATATACTTGAATATTTGAAGGAAAATATTCTGAATATACTTGAAATATTTGAAGGAAAATAGACTGAGAAAAAAATGGAAGATATAAAAAGGACTAAGTAAAAGTTCTAGAGCTATAATACATAATATTTGAGATTAAAAATTCAGTAGATTAGTTTAAGACACATTTATCATCACAATGATCGGTGAACTAGATGCCACCACAGTAAAAGGAAAAGTAGTTGAAGAAAACACAAAGTGTAATTAGTGATCTGTGGGTCATTTTAAAGTGTTATTATGTTAAGTGGTATTAGAGTTCCAAAAGGAGGATCAGAATAATATCGAAGAAATAGTGACAGAAAATTGTCCAAAACTGATGTAAACAAAATAAACTCAAAGGTGTAAGAAGCTCAGTGAACACCAAGAAAGATAAACACAAATAAAGTCATACATAGTCTCATTGTAATCATATAGTTACAAGCCAATGAAAAAGGAAAATCTTAAAAAACAACTGGAATAAAATACTGTTTAAATACATTTCAACAAAGATTAAAAATGAGAGATACATTTTCATTAGAGGCAATGAGAAATAGAAACAATGGATCAACATTTTAAGTAAAAAAAAAAAAAGAAAAAACTGTCAATTTAAACTCTATATCTAATAAAACTATCTTTAAAAATGAAGGTTAAATAAAGATTTTTCAGTTGAAAGAAGGGAGAAATTCATCACCATTAAACTTGTAGTGCAAGTGTGTTAAAGGAAGTTCTTCGGGTAGAAGAAAAAATAATACCAGATGGAAATTCAAATCCATACAAAGGAATGAGGAAGATTGGAAATGAAAATATAAAAATAATTTTCAAAGACTTTGTTCTCTCATTTATTATTTATTTAAAACATAATTTACTGGTTAGTACCAAAACAATAGAGGATTTTAGCAATTATAAATGTATACAGGTAAACTTTATGACAATAAGGCAAAACAGCATAAGGAGGATAGAAAAATATTGCTGTAATTTTTAAATCGTACTTAAATGAGTATATTATTTGAATGCTGACTATGATAAGTTACAAAGGTATAGTATACACCACATAATACCCAATAATTTAAAACAAATGAAACAAGGGATATCCTTAAGTTGTCACCAGCTAGACTCCAAGACCTGACCTTTATTGTCCCCCTGCTTGTACCTTAACCTCTTCTTTCTGGCTTTTTTCCAGCTTATCTCTTAACTCAGGCAAATGGAAAGCAAAACCATCCCTCTAGCAATAGTGACTGCTCTGGCAAGACCTCCAGCCTTCCAAGACCACTCAGACCAGTTTGAGCTTAACCCTTGACTCACACCTGTGCACATGGACCATGGAGTGACCTCCAGAATGACCGATGACTACCTTTACTGCATTGTAATACTAAAATCTCTGCCTAAGGAGGACTGCGAGCCTCATTTACATAATATACAATGTATGTATAGGCATGTCTCCTTGAGACACACGTGCAACCTTATGCCTGTCTCTACACACCATGACAAAGCTTCCCTATCTAAATATTCAACCTAACACTAAATAAAAGGAATTTGTTAACATTTGCTCAGGAAGTCGTGGCTTTGGAATAGCCCCACTCACTGTAGAAAGTGTCTTCCAGCCCTATCTTATCAGAGAGCTAGAGATAACTCCTGGAAGCGCTGCAGCCCAGGGACATTCAAATCAAGAGGTGGAAAGAGCTGATAGTTCACAGAGCAAGCCAATGGCCCTGGTTAGTCAGGGAACTTGGGATGCAGGTCAGCTTGAGTTAAGATAACAAAGGGCCTTAAAGGTTTTGGAGCTCCTTCACCCAGGCAGGGAATCTAATTCATAGTCCTGCTCATCACTGAATATTGTCTTCAGCTCATCCAAGCAGGAAACCTAACCAGAGCACTTGGGAAGCTGCATAGCCCTTTCAGCAGTGGCACTTGAACAGATGGCAGTGTCTTTCCCCATCTGTAGAGTAAAATTGGTAGCCTCACCTGACCAGGGAATTTAGGACACACTGGACTGATTTGGGTCACCAAACAATGAGCTGTACAGGCCCTGGGTCCCATCCTGTTGCCTTGCCAGGGCAGGAAAGCTAAATCATGGCTCTACCTACTACTGAATATAGTATCCATCTGGTAAGTCAGACCAGAGAATCCCGGCAAACACAGAGCTAATCCTATAGCTCACTTGGGTAGGAAACCAATTCAGCAGCCCTATCCAAATTTTCTTGGTCAGTGGCACAACCCCTACCCCCATCCTCAGATAGTTGCCTATCCCCAAAACAGACCATACCAGCAGGACTCACTTGTCCAAGGACATTACCAGCAGAAACACCCAGAAACACAAATACAGCTGACTGGTAAAAACTATCTCTGTTCAACCCTGCTCTCTGCCAAAGCAAACCTGTAAAGTCTGGAAGAGGAGCTTGATTACTCAAAATGTAAAGCTATCAAGGTAAGGAATTAAGAATCATAAAATATCAGGTAGTTATAAAACCAAATGAAATTAATTAGGTTCAATAAATGACCCTAAAGAAATAGAGACTGATGAACTGTCAGACAAAAAATTCAGAGTGATGTTCTTAAGGAAGTTAAACAAACTAAGAAAACACAGACATAAAACAAAAGAAAATTAGGGAAACAATGCATGAACCAAATGAAAAGTTTGATAAGAAAATAGTAACCATCAGGAAAAAAACAAACAAACAGAAACCCTACAGTTGAAAAATACAATAACTGAATTGAAAAATAGAGTTTCAGGGGTGCCTGGGTGGCTCAGTTATTAAGCATCTGCCTTCAGCTCAGGTAATGATCTCAGGGTCCTGGGGTAAAGCCCGCATTGGGCTCCCTGCTTGGTGGGAAGCCTGCTTCTCCCTCTCTCTCTGCCTCTGCTTGTGTTCTCTCTCTCACTGTGTCTCTACCAAATAAATAAATAAAATCTTAAAAAAAAAAAAAAGAAAAGCAGAGTTTTAAAAGTAGAGTTGACTATGCAGAAGAAGGAATCAGCAACCTAAAGGATATAACATTGAAAATTAAATAGAGAAATAAAACAAAATAAAAAAAGAATGAGAAGAGTAAAAAAAGCCCATGGGAATTATGGCGCACAATGAAATGAAGAGAAAAAGTATTTGCATTATGGGAATTCCAGAAGGAGAAGAGAAAGAGAAAGGGACAGAAAATATATTTAAAACAATGGCAGAAGACTCCCCAAACCTGAGGAGAGAAAGAGATATCCAGATCCATGAGGCCCAAGGGACCCCAAAAAGGTCAAACCAGAATCCAGGACTACACTGAGATACACTATAATTAAATTTTCAAAAGTCAAAAACAAAGAAAGAATTTTAAGAGCAGCAGGAGAAAAAGAAAAGTTACATACAAGAGAATTTCCATAAGACTATTGAAGGATTTCTCAACAGAAAATTTTTAGGGTATGAGAGAATGGGTTAACATATTCAAAACACTGAAAGAAGATTATGGTCAACCACAAATTCTATACCCAGCAAAGCTGTTCTTTGTAAAAGAGTATGGATAAAGACTTTCTTAAACAAGCAAACACTGAAGGAATTCATTACCATTAGACCTGTCTACTAAAAAATGCTAAAGAGAGTTCTTTGAGTGGAAGTAAAGAAATACTAATTAGTATCATAAAAACATAAGAAGGTAGTGTAAATCTCACTGGTAATGGTAAGTATACATTCATAGTTAGATTCTGCAATACAGTAGTAACAGTGGTATGTAATTCACTTAAAACTCTAGTTTAAAAGTTCAAAAAAAGAATGTAGTAAAAATAACCATAATTGCATATATATAACCATACAATCATAACTAATAATCTGTTAATAGTTGCACAATATTTTAAAAGCATGTAAAGTGTAACAGCAATAACCTAAAATCAGAGGGAGAGAAGTGAAAATGTAAAGTTTATGAATTCTATTGAAGTTAAGTTGTTATTAGTTTAAAATAGGGTGTTTTAAGTTTAAATATTTTTAGGTAAGTCTTACAGTAACCACAAGGGAAAATCCTGTAGTAATTACACAAAAGAACACAATAAAGAAGTCAAAGCATGCTATACCTAAACTGTCAAACACATTAAAAAATAAGCAAGAATATAAACAAAGAAAAATGGATCTATAAAAAACCAGAAAACAAATAATAAAATGGCATAGTAAGTCCTTACCTATTAATAATTTCTTTAAATGTAAACGGATTAAATTCTCCAAATATGAGACATAAGATGGCTGAATGGACAAAAAAGCAAGGTCCAACAATATGCTGCCTATAAGATATTCACTTTAGCTTTAAAGACATACAAAGACTGAGAGTAAAAGGATGGAAAAAAAATTTTTCAAGAAAATGGTAACAAACAGAAAAACAGACTTTATTATAAAGTGATCAGTATATTAATAAGATATAACAATTATAAATATTTATGCACCTAACATTAGAGGACCTAAATATATAAAACAAAAGTAACAGAGCTAGGAGAAATAAATAGTAATACCATAATAGCTAGGGACTTTAATATCTCACTCTCAATAATGAACAGATTACCCAGACAGAAAATCAATAAGGAAAGAGCTCATTTGAACACTATAGACCAAATGGGTCTAACAGACATATATAAAACATTCTATCCCACAAGAGCAGAATACATAGTCTTCTCAAATTCACATAAAACACTTTATAGGACAGATCATATATTAGGCCACAAAACAAGTTTTAGGAAATCCAAGAAATCTGAGATCATACCAAGTATCTTCTCTGGCCACTGGAGCATGAAACTAGAAATCAATAACAAGAGGAAAATTGGACAATTTGCAGACACTTGTAAAATAAGCAAGAGTTTCCTGAGCAACCAATGGATCAAAGAAGAAATTAAGGGGGAAATAAAAAATTTTATTGAGACAAAAATGGAAACACAATATACCAGAACATGTGGAATGCAGCCAAAGCAGCAGTTCTAAGAGGAATGTTCATAGCAATAAGCACCTATATTAAAAAACAAGAAAGATCCCAAATAAACAGCATAAGTCTGTGCTCTAAGGAACTAGAAAATGAAGCACAAACTGAGGTTAAAAATAGTAGAAGAAAGAAAATAATAAAGGTTAGAAGAGAAACAGATGAAATCCAATCAAGAAATGGATAGATGACATGAACAGACATTTCTCCAAAGAAGACATTTACAAATGGCCAACAGACATATGAAAAAATGCTCAACATCATCCAGCATCAGGGAAATACAAATCAAAACCACAATGAGATACCACCTCATATCAGTCAGAATGGCTAAAATTAACAAGTCAGAAAACAATGAATATTGGCAAGGATGTGGAGAAAGGGGAACCCTCTTATACTGTTGGTGGGAATGCAAGCTAGTGCAGCCACTCTGGAAAACAGTATGGAGGTTCCTCAAAAAGTTGAAAAGACAGCTACCCTACGACCCAGTAATTGCGCTACTAGGTATCTACCCCAAAGACCCAATACACAAATGTAGTGATTCAAAGGAGCATCTGTACCCCAATGTTTATAGCAGCAATGTCCACAATAGCCAAAATATGGAAAGAGTCCAGATGCCCATCAACAAATGAATGGATAAAGAATATGTGGGGTGTGTGTGTGTGTGTGTGTGTGTGTATACACATACATAAAATGGAATCCTACTCAGCCATAAAAAATGAAATCTTACCATTTGCAATGACTGGCTGGAACTAGAAGGTATTATGCTAAGCAAAATAAGTCAGTCAGAAAAAGACAATTATCCTATGATTTCAGTCATTTGTGGAATTTAAGAAACAAAACAAAGGAGCATAGGGGAAGGGTGGGAAAAATAAAACAAGATGAAATCAGAGAGGGAGACAAACCATAAGATACACTTAATCACAGGAAACAAACTGAGAGGTGCTGGAGGAAAGGGGGTTGGGGGAATTGGGTAACTGGGTGATGGACATTAAGGAGGGCACATGATGTAATGAACACTGGGTTTTATTTTAGACTGATAATCACTGAACTCTACCTCCAAAACTAATAATACACTATACGTTAATTAACTGAATTTAAAAAAAAAAAAAAGAAATGAAATAGAAGAAAAAAAACAATAGAAAAGGTTAATCAAATTAAGAGTTGATTCTTTGAAAAGATAAACAAAATTGACAAACCCTTAGCTCAACTAACCAAGGAAAAAAGAAAGGACCCAAACCAACAAAATTACAAATGAAAAAAGATATTACAACTGTAACACAAAAACATAAAAGATCATAAGAGGCTATTATGAACAACTATGTGCCAACAAACTGAACAACTTAGAAGAAATGGAAAAATTCTTAGAAACATACAATCTACAAAGACAGTATAAGGAAGAAATAGAAAATCTGAATCAGTCAATTACTAGCAAGGTGATTGAATAAGTAATCAAAAATCTCCCAACACAGACAAGCCCAGGACCAGATGGCTTTACTGGTGAAATTTACCAAACATTTAAAGAAAGATTTACATCAATCCTTCTTAAACTTTTCCCAAAAATCCGAAGAGAGAATACTCCCAAACTCATTTTATGAATCCAACATTAACTTCATACCAAAACCAGGAAGACCCTACTGAAAAAGAAAACTTCAGCCCAATATCCATGATGAAAATAGATGCAGTATTTCTCAATAAAATACTAGCAAATCAATTCAGCAGCATATTAAAAATATCATTCACCATAATCAAGTGGGATTTATCCTTGGGATGAAAACATGACTTAAAATATACTAATCCATGTGATATATCACTTTAATAAAATGAAAGAAAATAATCATACAATTATTTTAACAGATGCAAAAAAAAAAAAAGAATTTGATAAAATTCAACATCAATTCATGATAAAAACTCTTAGCAAGGGGCACTTGGGTGTCTCAGTTGGTTAAGCATCTGCCTTCAGCTCAGGTCATGATCCTGGGGTTCTAGAATGGAGACCTGCATCAGGGCTCTCTGCTCAGCAGAGGCCTGCTTCTCCCTCTCCCTCCGCCTACTATTCTGCCTGCTTGTGCTCGCTCTTTTCTCTCTCTGTCAAATAAATAAATAAAATCTTAAAAACAAACAAACAATCTCTTAACAAATTAGGTATAGAAGGAACATACTACCACATGATAAAGGCCATATATGACAAGCCCACAGATAACATCATACTCAGTGCTTGTGAAAGGTTGAAAGCTTTTCCTCTAAGATGAGGAACAGAAAAGCATGTGCACTCTCACCACTCCCATTTGAAAATAGTGCTAGAAGTCCTAGCTAAAGCAGTGAGGTAAGAAAAAGATATAAAAAGTATCACAATTGGAAAGGAAGAAGTAAAATCGTCTCTATTTGAAGATGACATGCTTTTATGTATAGAAAACCCTAAAGACTCAACCAGAATACTGTTATAGCTAATCAATGAAATCAGTAAAATTGTAAGATACAAAAGTAACCACACAAAAAATCAGTAGCATTTCTATATAGCAATGAATTTTCTTAGAAATAAATAAATTGATCCCATTTACAATAGCACAATAAAGTAGGAATATATAACTTAAGAAAGAGTTCTACTTTGAAAACTATAGGATACTGATGAAAGAAATCAAATAAAATACAAATAAATGGGAAGATGTCCCATGTTCATGGTTTGGACAAATTATTATTGTTAAAATTTCAGTACTACCACAAATTATCTACAGATTCAATGTAATCCCTATCAAAATCCCAATGGCATTCTTTTCAGAAGTAGAGCAAGCAATCCTAAAATTTATATGGAAACACAGAAGATCCCAAATAGCCAAAGAATTATGAGAAAGAGAAACAAAGAATGAAGTATCATACTTCCTGATTTCAAGCTATACTATCTAAAGCTACAGTCATCAAAATAGTATGGTATGGGCATAAAAAAAAAAGACAAATAGAGCAATGGAACAAAATCAAGAGTACAGAAATAAATCCAAGCATATATGGTCAAGTAATATTTGACAAGAAAGCCAAGATACTCAGTGGAGAAAAGATGATATCTTTAATAACTGGGTATTTATATGTAAAAGAATAAAACTGAACATGTATCTTATATCATTCACAAAAGTAACTCAATATAAGACCTAAGACCTAAAACCATGAAGCTCCACGCCAAGACATGGGTCTTGGCGATTTCTTGGTTATGAAACCTAAATCATAAGCAACAAGTTAAATAATACAAATGGGACTACATCAAACAAAAATAGCTTCTGCATAACAAAAGAAACCATCAACGAAATGAAAAGACAACCTACAGAGTAAGATAATTTGCAAACCGTATATCTCCTAACGGATTAATATCCAAAATCTGTAAAGAACTCATATAATTCAATAGCAATTAAATATACAAACAGCCCAATTAAAAATAGACAAAGGATCTGCATAGATATTTCTCCAAAGAGGATAAACGAAAGGCCAACAGGAACAGGAAAAGATGCTCAATATCACTAGCATTAGGGTAATGTATATTAGAAGCACAATAAGATATCATCTCATGCCTGTTAGAATGGCCATCATCAGAAAGAAAAGAGTTCAGAAATGCTAGTAGGAATGAGGAGAAAAGAAAACCTTTGTGCACTGCTGGGATTGTAATTTGGTTTAGCGACTATGAAAAACAGCATGGAGGATCTTTAAGAAACTTAAAAATATATAACTACCATATGATCCAGCAGTTCCACTGTGGGAATATAACCAAAGGAAATAAAAACACTAAGTCAAAAAGATGTGAGCACCCCCATATTCATAACAGCATTATTTACAATAGCCAAGACATGGAAACAGCCTAAAGTGTCCATCAACACATGAACATATCAAGAAGTTGTGGTATATATATAAATAAATATATATATATACATACACATACAATGGACCATTGTTCAGCCATAAACAATGAGGAAATCCTACCACTTGCAACAACATGGCTGGACCTTGAAGGTATTTTTCTAAGTGAAATAAATCAAAGAAAGACAAATACTGTATTATCTCATTTATATGTGGAATCTAAAAACAAAATAAAAGCAAACAAAACTCACAGAGTCAGACTTGTGGCTACCAGAGGCAGGGGATGAGGGCATGAAGAATTGGAGGAAGGTATCAAAAGGTACAAACTTAACATTTATAAGGTTAGTACTAGGGATACAATGTACAACATGAGGAGTAGGATAATACTGCTGTATAATACATAGGAACATTGATGAGAATAAATCCTAAGAATTCTCATCATAGGAAAAAATTACTTTTTTCCTCCTCTCTCTCTTTCTTTCTCTCTCTCTTTCTTTCTCTCTCTTTTTTTCTTTCTCTCTCTTCTTTCTTTCTTTCTTTCTTTCTTTCTTTCTTTCTTTCTTTCTTTCTTTCTCTCTCTCTCTTTCTCTCTCCTTCCTTCCTTCCTTCCTTCCTTCCTTCCTTCCTTCCTTCCTTCCTTCCTTCCTTCCTTCTTTCCTTTCCCTTCCCTAATATTTGGGAATATTAGGGAACTAATAATATTAGTTTATTAATAAATTTTAAATTTATTTATAAATTTAAATAAATTTATTAATTTCCCTTCCCTTCCCTTCCCCTCCCTTCCCTTCCCTTCCTCCCTTCCTTCTCTCTCTCTCTCTCTCTCTGTCTCTCTTTCTTTCTTTCCTTTCTTTTCCTTTCTTTTATTTTCTTTGGTACCTATATGAGAAGATGGAGGTTAGCTGAACCTGCTGAGGTAATCATTTCACAATACATGTAAATCAAACAATCATGGTATACATCTTAAGTTTGTACAGTGGTGTATGCCTATTATTTCTCAATAAAATCGTAAAACAAAGACAAAAAGAGATAAAATGGAGTGCTTAAAACATGTTTACATATGACAAAAGAAGGCAGAAAAAGAGAACAAAGTAACAGAAAACAGGTGGGACAAAGTGCACAAAAAGAGCAAAAGAGTAGATTCAGACCCAACTGTATCAACAGTTACATTAAATATTAATGTCTTGACACTATTATTTAAATGCAAAGAATGGCAGATTAGATAGCTGAAGCTAAATCAAACTATATGATATGTATGAAAAATAGACATTTGCTATAAAAATAGAAATAGGATAAAATTTAAAAGATGGAAAAAGGGGAGTGCCTGGGTGGCTCAGTTGGTTGGGCCTCTGCCTTTGGCTTGGGTCATGATCTTGAGGTCCTGTGGCTGAGCCCCGTGCCAGGCTCCCTGCTCAGCTGGGGAAATTGCTTCTCCTTTGTTCCTTTAATATATATTAAATAAATATATATTTATTTAAAAAAATAAATAAAGGAGGAAAAAGGTATAGCATGCAATTATTACTCGAAAGAAAGCTAAACCATCCATAGTAATACCAGAGAAAATTGGTCAAAGAAGAGTCAAGAGATAAAGAAGTATGTTTTTCAAAATAAGTGGCCAATTCATTTAGAAGATGTAAGAAACCTAATTAATTAAGAACATATAACGTGTACACAGTTATAACAGTTTATTTTTTTAACAGTTTCAAAATGTATAAAACAAAGTCACAGAACTACATGAGACAGACAAATATACAATAATCAGAAATTTCAAAAGCCTTCTCTCAGTTTAACAGAAGCAGACAGTAAATCTATCAACCAATATGAACTAATTGACATTTATGTAGCATGACACAGAGCAGTAGCAAAATACACATTCTTTTCAAACATACGTGGATTATTCACTCTAATACACAATATACTGTGTCATAAAAGAAGAGTCAATAAGTATAACAGGGTACATACTATGTTAGCTGGCTATAAGAGAATTAAAATAGGATTTAATTTTTTAAAAATCCTGCAAAATTCACACTTATTGGGATAAAATTGTACTTTTAAATAACAGAGCTCAGGAAGAAATCAAAGTGGAAATCAGAAAATACTGTGAACTGAGTAAAATACAACACATCAAAATGCATCAACTGCAGCTAAAATAGTTTATCAGGGGAATTTTTTAATTTAAAATGATTGTATTAGAAAACATGAAAGATAAAAAAAATCTAGGCTACCACGGTAATAAACAAAACATTCCACATTTTAAAAAAAAGAGCAAATCAAACTCACATTAAGTAGAAGGAAGGAAATGATAAAGTTTAGAGTAAAAATCAAGGAAATGGAAAATAGGTAGACAGGAAATTAATAAAAATGCTGGTTAACAGAAAGATAAATGCTTTGATACATTTGATAAATTCTTAGCTACAGTTATCAAGTAAAAAAAAGAGAAGACATATTTGCTAGCATCAAGAATGGAAGAGGAGACAATACTAGAGATCCCTTATTAATAAGACATCATGAGGAAATTACAAAAGACTTTTAGGCCATAAATTCAACAAATTAAATGAAAATAACACATTAATCAAAAATAATTAACCAAAACTAGTACAAGACAATAGAAAAGCTGTAAGGTCATATATATTTGCAATTTCAAACTTCTTTGTAAGAAAATTCCAGGTTCATTTAGCTTCACTGGTAATTTTTATGAAATAAGGAACAAATAATACCAATGCTCCAGGAACTCTTTCAGAAAATAGAGTAGGATGGCAAACTTCCTAAACCATTTATGAGGTTAGCAACACTCTGATAATAATACTGGACAAAAATTTGATTCGAAAAAGAAAACCACAGACCAGTATCTCTGATGAACAACATAAGTACAAAAATACCTGATACAATCCTAGTAAATGAAATCCAGAAGCATTTCAAAGAAGATTTATCTCAAGTTTGCAAATTAGTTTAACATTTGAATGTCAATTGTATATTTCACTTTAGTAGTAAAATAAAGGGAATAAAATATATGCTTATTCTAATAATTTTTTTTAACATTCATTCATGATAAAAACTCTCAGCAAAGTTAGGACTTTCTTACCCTGACAAAGAATATATATGAAAGACCTAGAGTAATCATCTTATTTACTCATGAAAGTCTGAATATTTTCCCTAGATATTTGGGTAAGGCAAGTTTTTCTGATCACCACTTCTACTGTCTACTACTAAAAGTCTCAATTAATGAAATGAGCCAACAAAACAAAATGAAAGGCACAAAAATTGGATATAAAGAAATAAAGCTATCTTCACAGATGACATCATTATGCACATGGAACATCTTAGAGAATCTACAGACAAATCTCTAGAAGTAGTAATTGAATTCAGCAATGTCACAAGTACAATACCAGTATACCAAAATTAATTGCACTTTTAGATACTAGAAATGAACAGTTTGAAAGTGAAATTTTAAAATTTCCTTTACTGTGGCTTTAATAAAATTATTAGGGAAAAATTTAATAAAATATGTGTCATATCTATATACTAAAGATTTAGAAAGCATTACTGGGAGAAATTAAGGCATCTAAATACATGAAGAGATTTGGAACATCCATGAATTGGAAGGAAGACAATTCTTTTAAGATACCAGTTCTCTCTAAACTGGTCTACAAATTCTACACAATCCCAGTCAGAACCCAGGAAAATTCCACTAGGCTGTTTGCTAAAAATTGACAAGCTAATTCTAAAATTTATATGAGAAATTTATGTGGAAATGCAAAGAATGTAGAATCACCAAAACAATATTGAAGAAAAAACATATGAATAAGCCATACTACTTGGTTCTTGGTTAGACTTACTTGAATTAAATATCGTACTTAATTGTAATTGACCTCAGCCTTTGCCTTACACCATACACAGAAATTACCTAGATGGATGGGACCTAAAATAAAAGCTAAATCTTTTTAGAAGGGTTCACGGATAAAATCCATGCAATCTTGGGGTTGATTAAGACTTCTTTAATAGGACATATAAACACACACACACACATACACACACACCATGAAATAATTTAAAAAATCAATTGGAATTCATAAAAATTTAAAGTCTGTTATTTGAGAAGCAGCCTTAATAAAACGAACAGGCAAACAACAGACTGGAAAATATTTGCAATGTATGTGTCTGACTAATTATTTTGTGTCAACAATGAATAAGGTAATCTTTCAACTCAATTATAAGAAGTCAAACAACTTGATGTAAAAATGGGCAAAACTTTGATCAGGTACTTCACAAAAGATGTGCAAATGACCAATAAGCACATGAAAAATGGTCATCATTAGTCACCGAGGAAATGTAAATTAAAACTATAGTTACTTCTATGCACCTATTGTAATGGCTAAAATCAAAAAGGTTGACAATACCAATTGTTGATGAGGATATGGAATACTGGACTGGGAACTGTCACTTTATCAGTGGTAGTGTAAAAGGGTGGAACCACGCTTTGGAAAGTGATTCGATAGTTTCTTATAAAATTAATCATGCTTAATCTATAATCAAACAATTCTGTTTTGTTTGCCTAAGAGAAACAAAACATATTTCTACAAAAAGACTTGTAGTTCAATCATTATAGCAACTTTCTTCATGATACTTCAAAACTGACACAGTCTAAATGTCAATCCACAGATGCATGTGTAGACTATTGTAGTATATCCATACAAAGGAGTACTATGCAGCAATACAAAGAGTATTCTCAAGGAAGCAAGAAATAAAGGCTTACATGCTATAGAACTCCTTTTATGTGAAATTCTAAGGCAGGAAAACAATCTTAAATAGTAACTGAAGCAGATTAGTGGTTTCCTGGGAACTGGGTATGCTGGTGGGGTAAGGTCAGTTATTGACTGCAAATAGCATTTAGGGATCTTACTGAGGTGACAAGAGTGTCCTGTATCTTGATTGTGAGGGAGGTTACACAAATATACACATAGAGCAAAATTTACCACACTGTTCACTAAAAGTGGGTGTATTTTATGATATATAAATTATACACCAATTAACCAGAACCTGCTAAATTTAAAGATTTGTAAACATTTAGCAGTCAGGGTTAGGGAGATACTTTTGCCTAGAAGAAGCAAGCTTTTTAGAAAGCTTTAAGAAAAGAAGCGACTGTAAAGAGCCACTGGGACTGGAATCTGAATCAGAACTTATCTGATAATCTCTGTAACAGGCAGCTCTTAGCAAAGGAGCAAAATTTAAAATGAGGGAAGCATGGGGAAAGCAGGAAGGCAATCAAATTCATGCTCACTGAGTAGTCTTACTGTGTTTCATGCTAAGGGCATTTCATATATAATCTTGCATGCTTATCAAAACAATATCCGATAAGCATTACTAAATCTTTTCAATAACATGCTCAAGTCACAAAACTAGAAGTAGAAGTGTTGAGATGTGAACTTTAACCTGCTGTTTCCAAAGATACAGCTTTTTATCACTTAAGTAAGAAAAAGTAATTGATGAGGCAGTGCTTATTAAAAATGCAAGGATGGGTTGTTTTGTCTATAAAAAGGATGACAGATTTGTCTTTATTTTTTTTTTCAAATTTGTCTTTAAATGAGAATGAGAACTTCTACCTCTAAGAGAGATGTCAGAAGTTGTATATGAAGAAAGTAGTTAACATTTTGAAATGGAAGGAACTTGATACTTATATTTCATAGTTAACTTGACCTGATTTCCAATTTCTGAACTGATAGACTTCAGAAAGCCTCTTAAAATTTCCCCAGTAACTAAATAAGTGAGTGTGGCAGGATGATACTCTTACATTAGTAGCTTTTTAAAATAACTGGTCTAAGGTTATGTTCCTTATGAGAATCATCATTTTGGTTGGCTGTCCCCAGTGGTACTACGGCAGAGATTGGACTGTTCTACACTTTTAGAAATCCTTCAAATCCAGTCTTATAAAGGTATAGCAGTATTATTTTTCCCTTTGAAAATGATATGAAGTTATGGGGAAAAGATAGGAGTTAGAGAACTTAAAAATTAAAAATTCTGAAGAGAGAAAAGATGGGAGATTCAAACAAAAATGCAACCTAGTACTAAATATAAAGTCTTGTATGTAAGCTGGAAATCTGAAAGGCACAATAAGGGATAAAGGGACCTAGCTTTTACGAAATCCATTAGAAAGAGACTGTATAGGACCATATAAAATAGAAGCATAACATGGATGAATGTATATGAAACTAACAAAATCTTCAAAATGCGTTAAAGAAAGTTTCCAGAATGTTCTAATCAGATTGAGTGTAGAGTGCTGCATTCAATCTAAATAGTCACATTTTTTAAATTATTTTTTTTAAGTAGGCTCCATGCCCAGTGTGAAGGCCAACACAGGGCTTGAACTCACAACCTTGAGCAAAAGACCTGAGCTGAGATCAACAGTCATATGCTTAAGTGACTGAAAAACCTAGGCACCCCCTAATAGCCACATTTTAAATTGGACTTGGAAAACTACAGTTCATTTAGAGAAGGAAATCAGAATAATAAGGTATTTAGAAAATACATTGTAGGAAGAACAGGTGAAGATGTTGAAATGAAAGGGTTTTGTGACAACGGTCTGATGGATAAACACTGATTTTGCATTTTTCAGTGGGAACAATCAGTATGTGAAGAGGGATGTCTAGCAGACATACTTTTCCACAAATGAGATGGGCTGCTTCCCAGAGGGACAAACTTCCTACCATTGAAACTACTGGAGAAGATGATAAATGATAATCTTTTAAGAAGAGTATATAGTTGGGGTTCTAAGGTTCTTAGCCTTCATTGCTATCAGATACCTTGCATGTTACAGATCAAAATGATTTGGCCACAGTTTGGTTGAGAAGGATGAAGAAGAGGAAAGAATTTAAGGGTAGCTTCATAGATTCTTTTTTTTTTTTTTTTTAAGATTTATTTATTTGACAGAGAGAGTGAGTGCACAAGCAGGGGGAGTGGAGGGGGGAAGCAGGCTCTCTGTCGAGCAGGGAGCCCAACGTGGGGCTCAATCCTAGGACCCTGGGATCATGACCCAAACCAAAGGCAGACGCCTAACCAAATGAGCCATCTAAGCTCCCCCATAGATTCTTGAGTAAGGGGTAAGAGGACAGAAAAGCAAGAAGAGCAGATGTCTGGGGAGAGTCTAATAAACTATATTTTATAGTAGATTTTAAATTTATACTGAAATGCCAATGTTATAGCCAGGCATAAATATTTGATATTATTTGCAAATGTGGACCTATGTTTCATGGAAAAAATGTAAGTAGTTATAGTTCTGGAACTTATTTGCCTGGAAGTAGTTGCTGACGATGAGGGTGTGAATGACGTCTCAAGGGAAAGGAGTATAGAAAAATGAAAGGATAAGGAGAGAATCTTAAAGAATTATTACTTTGCAAACTTAGAAAATAGTAGAGGCAGAGGGAAAACAAAACAAAACAAACCATTAAAAGGAGAAAAATAGGATGCTTATAGAAGCCAAGAAAGAAGAGAATGCAAAGAAGTCAGGAGCCATGGGCTATATTTAAAATAGTGCAAGGAAGGTTAAAGAAGACTCAGAAAACTCCATTTAATTTGACCATCAGGATTTGGACACGGGAGATAATTTTCTGTAAATTAATGGATACAAATATTAGCAAATAGAAGTAGAGAGTGTACTTTTTTCCCAATGAATTTAGTGGCAAAGGGAATAACAGTGAGATAGCATGTTGATTGTCAAACAAGATAAAAGCAATTTTGTTTAGAAAGTTAGGTGCTTTTGTGTATGTTTATGTGAGCAAAAACAATTGGAGAAAAAGACCAACAATACCAAAGAAGGAAGAGGTATCTCCTCCAGATCCTGGAAAAACCAAGCAGTAAAAAGCCCCAAAGTGCTTCATGACCTTGGGACATTGCTAACTCTTAAGGCTCAGCTTCCTGATACTGTGCCTGAGATACCTACTTTCAAATGTCACCAAGAGGCCTACACGTGAAGTGCATAGCAAGTCTAGCTCAGTGCTTGATACAGTCGTTATTATTTTTAAAAACCTAGTATTTCTTTTGGAAAGGAGATGGAAACAGGAGGGCAGAGAAGGAAAGATGAAGATACCAGAGAAAGTTTCAGAGAGTGAAGCATGGTGACAGATGGAGAGGAGGAAAGATTATGGAGGTTGTACCAGATGGCCTCTGCTTTTTCAGTAAAGTAGGAAGGAAGGTCATCTGTTCAGAGTGAGGACAGCATGGTTGAGAATGAGGCATGAAAAAATGTAGAAAAATGTTAGAATACTTTTTTTTTCTCCCTAGAGAAAAGGGATATACAGTTCAGAGAGGCATAAGATACTGAGATCCTGAGGAATAAGATGCCTAGAAGTGAGAGTGGAAAACAAGAGTTTAGCAGATCCCATGAAAGCTTTCTCATAAGTTTATCTGGAAAAGCTTAGCACTTGGGAGTGAATGGGCAACCTACAAATGGTGAGGTAAGGGCATTTGGCCATGAGCTAGAGGTGATTCTGGTATGTTACAACAAACCACCCAGAAGTCTTGGAGTCTTGCTGCCTGGGGAAGGCTTGTGAAGTTGGAGGTAGGATGAAAAACTGGATACTTGAGGGGCCCCAATAAAGATGGAGAAAAACAAAACAGGTGGGAGAGATGGGAATGAAGATGGTTGTAGCAGGTGAGAGGAGTGCTTGTATATGGATTATTAAGGCTGGGTCAGTCTTAAGACAGGATGAGTTATAAAGTGGTGTTAAGCAGAAGGGCGACTGAAGTACAGTAACATCATATAAGAGTTGAAGAAGTTAGATACATTTTTTAAAAGGTATGGTTTTGGACATCAATGAAGATTCTCAAACTATTGGGCTGATGAAAGAGTTAAGGAAGAAAAATGTAATATGGTGACAGCAGTAGAGCTTCAGTGAAGAAAGGTAAGAATAGTAGTTAGGTGACTGTTCCAAGGCTGTGAAGAGGCCTTTAAAAGGTGTCACAGAATTTCAGAACAAAACATTTACCCAGGACTCAACAGATCTGAGTTTGCAGCATGGCTCTGCCACCAAGGAGCTATTAGGTTTCGTTAAGTGAGTAGCAAGGTAATTCTTACTACAGATGTATCTCAGGACAGCAGCTCCATGTTAGGGTCGCCATCTTTCCTTGCAGAGAAATGAGGAAGCCCCATGCTCTTGGCTTCGGAACAAGAATGAAGATCACCTAATCACTGCCACTGAGGCACAGCTTCCCAACCAACCTGGTGTTAAACTGGATGTGTTGCCCAATGAAGCTCCAGACTAGCAGTACCCCCTCATTCTGAGGAAGGCTCACTGCAGAGGGAGGAGCACAGCAGTGGCCTTCAGCAAGCCTCCCACTTCCACCCCTGGCAGTTTCGGGGGATCTTCAACAAAGCTCTCTGGAATTTGCCTCTTCCACTCACCACACCCCACACCTAGTCTCTGCCCTAAACAGCCACATCCACTTACTTGCTGTACCTCTCACATGTCATTTTTTTTCCCTACTCCAAACATGTGACTATGATAGTTCAAGTTATTCATTACTTTAATTTTTTTTAGCTTTATTGAGGTATAATTAATGCGCAAAAACTGCATGCATTTGTTTATATCTTGATAAATTTGGAATCATTGCTGTCTGAAGCCAAGCCCAGGGAAACAGAAGTCCTGCTAAGTGCAGCCTCTATTAGGAGACTTCTTATGACCTATAGAGTGACCATAACTGGGACAGACGCATTTTATTTCTGTAGTCCTGGCTTCACCATTGGGCATAGTGCTAGGGTCCACATGGCATTAGGGGTCCACAAAGGTGTCTTTTTATTTCTTTTAGAATAAGAAAACAATGAATATGATAACATGAATATAATATAAGGAATCTAGCCTGGATTAGATTTGTTTTTACATCAAGCATTCATAAAATATAATTTTTACTTATTTATTTTTTCTGGACGAAGGGGACCATGGAGTCAAAAGTGCCTAGACGCCATGAAGATCATAATACATTCTTGGGGGTAATCATAACAGCTTTCTTTTTTTCTCTCTCAAATTGTCTCTATTTCAATGATAAGGTTATAGGGTGACCCTACCAATGAGAGAGCGGATGAGAGACGTAAGGGAGATGCCTAGAAATGGAAACTCTCTCTCTCTCTCTCTCTCTTTTTTTTTAAAGATTTTATTTATTTGACAGAGAGAAACACAGCGAGAGAGGGAACACAAGCAGAGGGAATGGTAGCGGGAGAAGCAGGCTTCCCGCCCAGCAGAGAGCCCGATGCGGGGCTCAATCCAAGGACCTCCGGATCATAACCCGAGCCGAAGGCAGACGCCTAACGAGTGAGCCACCCAGGCACCCCGAGATGGAAACTCTCAAACCCAAAGTAAAATACAGATGAAGGTCTGTTTCAGACCAGTAGCCACGGTAAACATATGGTCATGTTTTAATGTTCTCTGTGAGCCTGTCTGCCTCTGAAGTCTCCCTTCCATTCTTAGAATCATTCTAAGAGAAGACAGTTCACCAGCCAGGACCCTAAAAAGTATACACGAGAGAAGGAGCATGGAGATTGTGACTCCACCCACCACTGTGGGAAAACTCCTACCCCAGACCCCCTCTCCTGTCATCTGTTTTTTCCCACCCCTTCCCCCTCTCACTTACTGTCTCCCAGGCTGCCAAGTTTTGTTAGAGTTAGTTTTGAAAACATGCCGATTGGCTCTGCCACAAATTCGTGTTCTCTAACTCCTCACTGTGGCTCAGCAATCCTTCTTTTCATCCCTTGTTAGCTCCGTTTACTCTTCCTCCCATGGCTTGGCATAGAGGAGAATGAGAAACAGGTCAGTCTCTCACTCACTCAGGAAGTCTCAGTTGAGGACATACCAGGACACTCAGGAAACTCCTGGTTCTGTCACAGATCTGACCTCAAGGCACTCACGATATAGTAGGAAAACCAATGTGATTCACCAATTTTTTTTCTTACATGCCTACTATGTGGCAAGCAGGATGACAAACTACTTGTTTTAAAAAGATGAAACTGACGCAGCCTCTGCTTCCCCTGAAAAGTTCACTTCGCAATTGCGTGTAAATGAATCAATACCAAGCCAAATGTTGCCTCTCTTTAGTTGGGGGTCGGGGCTGATTATGCAAAGTTCACCTGAGAGCAGATCACAACTGAAAATTTGACCCAACTTGCACAACAGGGATCGCTTTGCTCTTAATTTGGACCTCCTCCTCCCTTCAGACATTTCTACATTAAAACCAAAGTGAATACAAGCTTATTTTTAAATCATTAAAAACCCTTGGCCCAAACAGCTCGCTACAGCATGTTGTTCCTTAGTTGGGAGCTGTCAGAATCACTTAAAAACAAAGCTGAGCAAAGTGTTAAATAAACGTACAAGAAGGCAGAAGGGGCAGTTCAAATATCACCAGGTAATCCAAATCCGCTGTGGATTTGGGGAGAGCGCATCTGCAGACTCTAAGAGACCGCAATGCTGATTAGCTTTTTAATCTTACCCCAGTAAGGATGGAAATTTTTCCTGTTACTGAGAGACACGAGGAAACCATTATTTCTTTGTAAAGACAAATATCCATTTCAGTAAGTAATTTAAAGCACACACTGCAGAGAACATGTGTGGATATTTGGCAGAGAGCTGGAAGTACTAATAAAATAACTTCTCTTTAGCCAGTCTTTTCTAGACGAAAAGACAGAATTAATGGTGTCTTCTTTCTGGTATTTACCATATTATAGATACTTACAGTTGATCAACTGTTAGAAATAAAGAAGTCTTATGCACATAAAATAAGGGAAGGAGGACAAGAGAAATCTATCACTATTTTCTTTTTTACTTAGAATGTCATCAGTGTTTAACTAACGCTCTTGATGTCAGCCTGGCTAATGACTCTGTCTTTCATTATTTAGATATGTCTATACCTACATAGCCTGGGATTATCTCAATCATACGTATTTGGCTTTGATACTGTTTGCCCCTTTAGGATTTGGTGACATATCCTAGGAAAAAAAATGCACTTACATTTTTAGATAAATATTATTTTATGACATGTTTGTGAGGCTAAGCAGAAGATGGGGGTTGATGATATTATGGGGCACTAAGAATAACTTCACTCTAGAAAACACAGATCTTGTCACCTGTTCCTCATCGTGGCATCGTGCTGGACAATGGCAAGATATGGTGAGTATTCATACATGGAGTGGGAGAGGGGGCTGGCTGTTATGGAGAAATTATCCCTGCCTGCCCCTGTCATTACCCGCATGGACTCTACTATGGCTTTAGGGTAGTAGACTATGAAAAAGGCCAAATACGATATTTAATTAGTGGAACCAGAGCAAAGTATAGAAAAATTAGTGTTGTATCTCATGACATAAATGAAGTGCCTAGCACTCTGCCTGGTTCCTAGGAGTTGCTCAATAAATATTTGTTGAATGAATAAATATTTTCTATACCCCAGATGATGGTTGTGAGCTATCATATACTTGGGTCTCCAATGGCAAGTAGGAGACTTCAAGATTTTCAGTCACTTTTTTCTCCTAGAGAATTGGCTTTTTTATATACACAGTTTAACAAGTGACTATCAGAAAAATGAGTCTCCTGATCCTGTGTCCAGGGAGGGTTTCCAAGACAAAGGACTCTACTATGCATTAGAGGTGGGAATCCACCGGTCAAGACTTTCAAATGGATCTTCATATGTCACTGTTCTGCAGAGCCCCTGTCTCTCTTTAAATCTTTGGTGTCCTTCAGGGACTCTTCATATTAGCTTTCTAATTACCAAAAATCATGTCACAGAATTTCCTTTTCTCTCATTGATGTCAATTGCAATGCATCATCTTCTGGATCGAGTTAAGTAGTTCTTCTTCCTTTGCTTTTCTACCTTTGAAATTTTTGTGGACTGTAATTATTTCCCATCTTGGCAATGGCTTCAATGAATTACCCATTTTCTTTAATCCACCCAGATAACTGGATTCTTCTATGGGTTTAATCATCTTGCTGCTCTTGCCTGGAGTTCCTCTCATTGCTGTTCATTTGTTCTGAAAGGAGATGCCTCAAACTGAACCCTGCACTCTGGTGAGATTTTTAAGGAGCAGATGTTCTCTTGGTATCCCTATGATGCAATTTTATTGCTATGCAGCTTTTTATGGCATTATCAACAGTTTGTATTTTCTCCAAAACTATGCCTAAAGCTTGGCAAGACTTTACTTTTACCAATGGGCCTTCATTTTACTTGCATTTTATGAAGAGGGAAAGAGAAAGAGAGAGAAAGAGAGACTTGCATGCATGCGTGTGTATATCAGATAAAAGACAGAAGGACTGCCAATGGTGTTTATGTTTTCTAACTAAAGAAGTCATTTCTTTTGGTCCAATCCCTTAGAGATGACAACTATCCAACTTTACCATCTCAAAAGCTCCTATTTGTTTGATAGTTAATTATAAAATATTATTTTATATATGCCTAGTTAGATACATAGATACAGATTTGTAGTATTTAATCCCATGAGGCAGAATTATTCCCATTTTACAGATGATGAAAGCAACTGTCTGAAGCATGTAATAACTGGCCTCATGAGGCAAGGGGCAGATCTGGGACACACACCTGGACCCCCTGACTCCCAGGCCAGAGCTGTTTCTGCTCCAAACAGCTGTCTCCCCATCACAGCTGTTGTTTAGAGAGACCAATTTCAGTTTCGGATACTGCATATATAATAAAACACTACAGTAAAATTTACACTCAGCCTCCAATACTTATTGCATACTTTGTTTTATCAGATTGCCTTGCCACAGTCAAAGGAAGGGAAAAAAGAAACTAGGAAAGTTAAGTGTAGCTCATGTTGTTCTTTGCAGAGATGCCTGCGAAAGACCAGTGTTGGGAGTCAAGGGCAAGAGCATCATTCTGAGCCTTCTCTGGTATAGTGAGACAGATTCAGCATCACCATGCTCTACTGGTAATAAAACAGAATGCACAACACGGAGCATACAGTGCTGATCTACTGAGCTGAGGGTCCCCAAATTATGAACAGGTTGCCTTCCAAATGTTCTCTTAAAGGAAGTTGTTTAGATTAATGAATGCATGTTCTCATGCCCAAAAGGGGCTTATAAATAAGGTTAAGAGTTTAGGTCTTAGCCACAAAATCCTGGCTGTAGGTACCTGGAGTATAGTACCAGGTGTCCTGGGGTCTCTATAGTTTAAAAAAAAAGGGGTTTGGGGATGTCTAGGACACAAATCCAAACCACAGCCCCCAAACACTGCAGTGAATCAGGATCTCTCTGGGCTCCAAATCATGAGCACCCAGGTGGGATGCTATGGTCTTGCTATGGCCTGGGGAAGGGGCCCTACGGACAGGTGGTGAAGGTTAGTTAGGACCAGCAGGGAATATCTGTAGAGAGCAAGACAGGGCAGCTGAACAGTAGAAGCTATCCTGACAGCCCAAGACTCCAGCTAGGTCAGCACTAGGGAAAGGTTCCTCCTTTTCTTTACTCTTGCCAGGCTGAGAAACTATCCCTCCTTTCCGGTATCAAGATTCTCCTTCACCAGAAATAGTTTGGGTCAGAAGAGAAGTCTGGGGCTCCCACCTCATGCTCTGCTCCTGAAGCCAGCCCATAGTGATACGAAAGATCGGCTGAGTTTGTACATTTTCAGGTCCCTTTGTATAAAGATTGCACCAGGTGAACCAGATTCTTTGCCATGCTTTGGGCCCCGACTGCTCTATCAGGATCATTCTGAAATTTAACAAATACTTTATTTCATATGTAAATTCACAAGATGTAATTGTCTAACATCTCAGTTGCTTAGATTATGCCTTTTCAGAAAACTTAAATCTGGTATCATCTAGTATAATCACCCAGATTGATATCCTTATTCTTAATGTGATTTATTTATATCTAAATGTCTAGTATGAATTATCAAGATTTTCCCACGTAGTGGCAAAATAATGGGTTCTGGAGTAGGACTGCCTGGTTTATAAGCTTTTGCCCTTTATTTATTTATTTATACAAGAGTAAAAATAATGCCTATTCCAAAGGGTTGTTGAAAGGATTAATGGCTTGGTTCTTACAATGAGCTTATCCTAGTGATTACCAGAGAGTAGGCACTCAGTTTTTTCTCTTGTTACTATCGTCATTGTCATTGTTGTCTTGTTATGCTTCAGAGTTATGTAGGTTCTATATTTTCTGTGGGATTTTAGCAGAGACCTTGGGAAGGACTCTCTGTTTCAATAGGATTCTCTGAGATTAGAGGATGTGAGGAAAGGGGCTGGCATCTGTGAACTCTTCCAGTGGAAGATAGGAGAGCGGGAAGCAAAAATGACTCCTCTTCTTTGCTCTCACCACTACAGAGATTGGTATGCCCAAGCCCAACCCCAGGATTCATGAAAAGTGGAGATGGCCATAAGGTCAGTGCGTAGAGAAAGAGGCAGCAGAGTGTGATAGTGATGAACGTGTATTCCGAGGGGCCAGCTCTCTGGGTTTGAACCCCATCTCCATCCCTTAATATCTGTATGACCTTGAGAAAGTTACATAAACTCTGGGTCTCAGAGATAACGACAGTATCTACTTACAAGGTTGTTGTGAGGATTGAATGAGTTAATTTATATAAATGACATAGACTAATACCTGACATAGTTTAAGTACTATAGAAGGAAGTGAAAAAAGGGGTGATAACCCAGATACAGTTAATAATAAGAAGCACCCACTCCAGGGGCTCTTCTTGAATCCCATATGTATACGAGATGTGTTTATATATCAAGTGTGTTTACTGACCTGAGTTTATTTTTAAATAATGACTTAGCTATCTTCTCATCTTCTTTGGTTTTACATGTTTGCATTTTTTTTTACCATGGTTTCTCCATGTCATCCTAACTTTATTATCAACTTAAGAAAAAAAATTCAGCACTTCCTTGAATGAACAGACTCTTAGTCTGCATCCGGAATGTATCCAGATTTTTCCCCTTTAGCATCTAGAATGATAGGTAAGAAGCAGTCAAATCCATGTTTGTCTCTACAAGAGGCATGACCCAGCCATTCTTCCTGTATAATTCCTGCTCTGAAGTGATGCTGGCCTCTTTTTTGATCAATGTCTTTATGAATGGCTACGCAATTCCTCCAAAAAATGGCCTGATGAGAGACAGAAGACAGAACAACAGAGCATTGCCAGACTAAATTAGCTATCGGCCCCTGTAATTGTTACTTAGCCCCTCTGCACTTTAGTTTCCTTCTCTGTGAAATGGACATAATATTACGTACCATTTCATGCACCATTCACGGAGTAATTGAGACAATGAATTATTATTGCAATGCTCTGTTTTATTACAATAGCTGTGTTTTCTTTCTTGATTTCATCAAAATCTGCATTCACCCATGGAGTATGTTATGTAGGTGAGTACTGTCTTTTGTGTGTGATGAGGCAGAAAAGGGGTGAGAACAGTTGATCTGAAGGACTGGATGGATTGTATGCCTCTCAGGAATTCCTCCAAAGATACTGTTTTCCTCACGTAAACTTCTGGTGTGTCCAGAGAGACAAAGAGCTCACAGTTGGGCTCCCTGAGAAGTATACAGTACACTGCTCTTCTGCGCTTTGGGTTTGTGCAGAAATGTATGGCCAAGTAGCCAACGCAGCTGACCCAAGATTTGACATTTTCTTGTGAACATTAAGGAGCCCGACCAAGGACACTTGGCCATCTTTCCTTCTCATGGAAGCATTTCAGAGTCTCTGTAGTCAGGGCCGGGCTTTTCCTGAAGTGGTTTGGGGCCACCTGTGGCACACAGACAAAAGCCCAATAAAGACCCTAGTGTCCGAGATCATAGTGCATGACTCTACTAATCTTAGTCTAGAAAACGTTTAAAGCAGATGTAACCAAACATCTGTCTCAGTCATAATAAAATAAGTAAATAAAGAACCCAAAGGGGAAAGCAACCATAGAATATAAAAGCTCCGCTTTCAAACTTATCATGTGCCCTCCAATGATTTTCTCTCGGTGTTGAATGTGTTAATTTGCTGTGTTTACTCATCTATAAGGGTCTGAGATAGCATTATGAAAAGTCAATGAGATCTATAATAATGAGGGCTTTTTAAAAAGATTTTATTTATTTATCAGAGAGAGAGCGTGCATGTGAGCGAGCACACAAGCAGGGGGAGTGGCAGGGAGAGGGAGAAGCAGGCTCCCCACTGAGCAGGGAGCCCAATGCAGGGCTTGATGCCCGGACCCTGGGATCATGACCTGAGCTGAAGGCAGACACATAACCGACTGAGCCACTCAGGCATCCTGAGTTTTCCGTTTTTAATTTTATGTTTTTATATAGATTATATTTTTTAATATATGAAAAGACAGAGCACATTCTGAATCATCTAGTAAACCACCTTAGAACCACGTATCGCCCTATAATTTCAGTGCTCAGATTTATATGTGAATGAATAGTCATATTGATACGCAATGATAACATATAGTCAGAACATTTCTGGCTGGCTTTAGGTGATCATGCCCTAATGTTAATGAGGCAGCGATCATCATGTGTCTGCTATTGTACTCTCTGGATTCTTTTACTAATTATAAAGATAAAACTTCTTTTACAGTGATCAGCTACAATTGAAAGATATTTTCACAGGCTAGGGTTTTAGCTTCATAATTTATTTAATAAATCTAGAATGTTTTGACATCATGAAAATGACAATGTGGTGGAATAATGTTCTACGTTAATTGTCACAAGCTAATGAGAAAAGAACAGAGACAGACAATATATAAATGGGATTTTGCACCAAATGAACAGTAAATGACATCAAAGCACCTGGTACAAACTTCCAAAGCTTTTATAGTTGTTGAAATAGAGAATTCTGGTTGAATAATTAAACTGTCACCAGGCAATAATGGTATAACCATACTGAACTTAAAGAAATTCATGTAGAGTAGTAAGTACCTTCCATGTTGCCTATAGATGTTCTGTGCAGACCCATCTTTGTATATAACAACTTTCAATAGTTCATGAGAACTAAGCAGTAATAAACAATGAAGAATTTATCATCCTGACAGCTGTGAGGTGATATGTAATTGTAGTTTTGATTTGTATTTCCTTGGTGATGAGTGGTGTTGAGCATCTTTTCATGTGTTTGTTAGCCATCTGTATGTCTTCTTTGGAAAAACATCTATTCATGTTGTCTGCCCATTTTTTAACTGAATTATTTGTCTTTTGGGTGTTGAGTTTTATAAGTTCTTTATAGATTTTGGATACTAACTCTTTATCAGATAATCTGGAGATTATGCTAAGTGAAGTAAGTCCGTCAGAGAAAGACAAATACCATATGATTTCACTTAAATGTGGAATTTACGAAACAAAACAGAGGAACATAGGAGAAAAAAAAAA
>CM053610.1:64433672-64476867 GCA_028646535.1 Procyon lotor
AAAAAAAAAAAAGAGTGAGTCTGCATCCATTTATAAAATCAGGGTTCTCCTAAGAAAGAGAATATATATATATATATATAAAATACATATAATATATATGTGAAAATATGATTTATTTTATATATAATAATATATATATATTATTTATTATAAGGAATTGGTTCATGTGATTATGAAGGCTGGGGGCAGTTCCATGATCTGCTAAGCTGGAGACCCAGGAAAGCTGGTGGTACAGATCCACTCTAAGTCTGCAGACCTGAGAACCACATAGCTGACAGTGCAAATTCCAGTCAAAGTCTGAAGACCTGAGAACCAGGAGTGCCAATGACGCAAGACCTAGGGAAAGGGCAGGAGAAGAATGATATCCCAGCCCAAGTAATCAGAGAGAACAAATTCTCCCTTATTTACACCACCTTTTATTTTATCAGACCTTCAATGCATTGGATGATGCCTATGCACACTGAAGAGGACAATCTGCTTTACTCAATCCACCTATTCAAATCAGTGAGAAACACCCTCCCAGACACAGCCAGAATAATGTTTAATCAAATATCTGGGCACCATGTGTCCCAGTCAAGTTAGCACATAAAAATGAACCATCAGGGGATGCCAGAGTGGTTCAGTCAATTAAGCGTCGGTCTTGGGTTCAGGTCATGATCCCAAGGTCCTGGAATCCAGCCCCATATCAGACTCCCTGCCCAGTGGGGAGCCTGCTTCTCCCTCTGCCCCTTTCCTTGCTTATGCACACACACACACACATTCTCTCTCTCTCTCTCTCTTTCTCTCTCACATGTTCTCTCTCTCAAATGAATAAATAATCTTGAAAAAAATGAACCATCACTAGCTCTTTCCCATACTTCTCAGAACAGGAGTAGTACAATCAAATCTCGGGCAGTATAAGATTGATAAGAGAAATTGCACTGAGGTGCATGGGGCCATTTCCCTGGTGTCAAGCATCTTCTTGTGGATGAGGGAGAACTGAAAGATATCTTTCTAGGGCCTGATAAGCCCACACTGAGTGGACCAGATGCCCTGTAAAAGCTAAAGATGGGAGAGGAGAGTCATGAGAAATCTTCGTGAGGCATACTGGTCTTTTACTGATTGCACTGTGCTGGCTCTCTGAAGGCTCAGAGCAGGCAGCAGGGCAAAAGTTGATCTCCTGAGGCAAAGAAAGTTGGGGTAGAGGGAACAGAGAGCAGAAAAAACTTCTCAGTAATCTGAAATAATAACATCCAGAAGGTAAAACAGAAAATTTTCATAAAATGAGAAAGTTGGAAGCTTGGTTGTAAAGCATAAATAGATCTCCAGAATTTTACAGGTGTGTAGATCCCAAGCTCGGTTGAAGGGAATGTCCTTTTTCTGCCCTCAACTCATAAGAAGCCAATAATGGACATAATCTAAGTAAAGCTGCATCAAACCTAGATTCATATTAACTACAAATAAAATTTATCCAGCTTCCTGCATTTGTGGCGTAATAGAGAGGTATGCCGTTTTCTGGAGAACCATGTTACTTATTTAGTTCAAACTCTATTTTTCTGTTACACAAAATGTTTAGCATATAATCTGTCCTTATGAGAGCATGAAGAAACATAATAATGAGCCTCTAATCAAGAGATGGAACAGAAAATAGAATCAGACCAAACGGTTTTAATTATCAGAGACAGATTTTGAAATAATGGTGAAAACAAAGTGAAAGACTCCAGTGGAAAGGTGAATACCTGTGAGACTAGGTGAATGATTTTATCAGAGAAAGAGAAACTATAAAACGAACCATATGTAAATTCTAGAAATAAAAATCTGCATAACAGACATACAGAATTTATTTGATAGAGTTAACTGCAGCCTAGGCAGAGAACAGGGCACAAAAAGGAATATATCAAATGAAAGATCAGTAAACTTAAAGACAGGTTAGCAAGAAACTATACAAAAGGGTGAAATCAAAGGAACAGAGAATCTGACATCTGTGGAAAAATATTAAAAGGTCAAAAACACATGTAATTGGAGTTCCAGAAATAGAGAATAGGACAGAAGAAATATTTGAGGAGAGAGTAGCCCAGAACTTGTATAAAACTGGACATCATTCTACAGTACCAAAAATTTAAGCAAACATCAAGCAGGAAAAATATAAATAAAAACACACAAACCTAAGCACATCAGAATAAAAATGCCAAAAATCAATGATGATAAAATCTTGAAGGTGGCCAGAAAAAAATAAAGACACACATATGCATATGCATATATGTATATATTTGTATATATAAAACTTTACATAGTAACTTCTTTAAAGCATTATTAACTACACGAAAACAATAATTATATTACGAGGTTTTTAGCATATGGGAGAACAGTGTGGACTCAGACACTTGAAATATATACACATACACATTCTCTCTCTCTATATATATATATGACTTTTGTAAGATTTATGTATGTATAATGCATAGTTATATATGTAATTATATATATCTTACAGAAGACATATACCCAGGATACATAAAGAACTCTTATGAATAAATTAGAAAAATACAGACAAACCATAAAAGGTGGTTAAAAGTTTAGACAAGAAATTCATAAAAATGATATCTTAATAAACAACAATTATATAAAAAGGTGCATTACCTCCTTCATCATTAGGAAAAAATAAACCATTCACCACAATGACTAAAATGGGAAACCCTAACAATACAGAGGTTTAAGTGGATGTGGAGCAACTTGATGTTTCACAAATCGCTTGTGGGAGTATCAGTTATTAAAACTGTCTTGGAGGACTTCGGCAGTAGCAGTTAAAAGCTGAACATATGCATATTCTATGGCCTAGTGATTCCCCTTTTACTTATATAGCCAACCACGAAGTGTACGTATGTGCAATATACATAGACAGAACTAGAAATTGAAACAATCTAATCATCTATCAATGGCAAATAAATACCTGCAGAGTCATAGGATAGTATATTACATAGCTATGAGAATGAATTAACTATTCATTAACTGTGAATAACTATTTCTTCATGGAACAACATGGATGATCTTGTGAATACAATACTGAATAAAATATGTCAAACACAGAAGAGTTCATACTGTATGATTTCATTTCCTTAAATTCAAAAATAACTAAAATTACCATTGGAGATAGAAATCAGTTTAGCAGTTAACTTTAAGAGAAGAACGATGATAGGCAAAGTCACAAGGCGGTATTCCAAGAGTACCACTATGGTTTATTTCTTGCTCTGGGTAGTGGTTATATACATATGTTCACTTTGTGAAAATTCACTTATGATTTGCACAATTTGTATTTGGTACTTCATTTTACAGTTTAGTTAATTAAAAAAGAGAGAGATTGGACAGAAAGATTGGAGGCTCAAAGTGTCTGCAGAATAAGAAAATGAATGAATAAGTTGCATTCACCATTATAGTGGGGTGTTTTCTGGCAGGGATTTGGGGAATAAAACAATGAATCGGTCAGGGTATCAATAAGAAGTAGACAGCATACTTAAATTAGGATGATTGGAGGGTGGTTAATATAAAGGCTATTTATAAAATTGTGCCTGGGGTGCAGGAGAAATGCTAAGGGATAATGACCTGAGGTAGTAAAAGCAGACCTATCACCATCCCTAGCCTGAAAGGAAACAGGACAGAAAGGGGCTAGTGGAGCCTAGGAGAGAGTAGCTTAAGGAAAAAGTTGCTTTGAGAGGAGGAGTGACCTTTGACCAACAACAGATCAGCTAACCCTAGGCAAGAGTTAGCAAAGAGGGAATTGCAGGAATACATTTTTTTGACCAATCTCTTTCCTTCCCCTAATATCTTGACAAGGCCTCCAATTTTATAAACATGATTAGAAACACAAAGTCGAGCAAAACTTTGATGTTTCCCATACAGGTCAGCTTCTAAGGGCAGAAAGAAGGGTAGAAAGGGTCTAAAGGGGGCAAATGGAGAATAGAAAACTAAACAAATAAAAATAAGATGCAATTATTAATTTGGGGGCTTACATTTGAAAACATACATAATTATATACTAGATGTCTCGGCTGTGAACAATATTTATTCAATCACAATGGCATAAACACTGCTTATTGAAGTATCTTAAAAATTGGGTTGGGTTTACATGGGGGAAGAGGTAGTGCTATAAAAGAGCAAAATTCTCACTTTACACACTAGAAACTCAATAGATTCTTTTTTTTTTTAATCAAGAAAGAAAAGGGGCACCTGGGTGGCTCAGTTGATTAAGTGTCTGCCTTCAGCTCAGGTCATGATCCCAGCAAACTGGGATGGAGCCCCATATTAGGCTCCTTGCTCAGTGAGGAGCCTACTTCTCTCCCCACCTCTGTCTGCAGCTCCCTCTGCTTGTGTGCTCCTTCTCTCTGTTAAATAAGTAAGAAAAATCTTTAAAAAAATAAACCAAGAGAAAGTAAACAAGTAAATATGCACTTCAGTCAGAAAAATGGAGGTAAAAAGCATATTTAAGACATTATTGCATATAGTTGACTTGCAAGAGGGAATCAGGAGGTGAGAAAGACCAAGTAAAAGGTCCGTTTTCTTTTAGTTGTTGCTGTTGTTAAAAATCATGTGGGATTATTTGGTGTTTCAATTATACGTATATATTATAGAAATAAATAAATAAAACAATATTGAACAAAAACATTAGTAAACATATCACTATTTTAGCTCACATTTTCATGAGCTCTTTGGGAATTTTTTTTTTTTGATCCAAAAGAAAGGCAATTTCATATGGTTCAACCTAATAAGTAAATAAATTAATTATAAATATTCTAAAGTTTATAATGGCAGCATTTTAGAATGGTGAGGAATTCAAACACAAGACATTAATAGTACAAAAAACTGGATAGAGGAGCTAAAATTGAAAAATTCTAAGCCCTTTTACTGCTTAGGAACCTAGAGTCATACAAATTGATTTTCATCTTTGTTGAGCATTCAGATTAAAATTTAAGAGTAGCAGAGCGCCTGGGTGGCTCAGTTTGTTAAGCGACTGCCTTTCGCTCAGGTCATGGTCCTGGAGTTCCGGAATCGAGTCCCATATCAGGCTCCCAGCTCTGCAGGGAGTCTGCTTCTCCCTCTGACCTTCTCCCCTCTCATGCTCTCTCTCTCTCTCTCTCTCTCTCAAATGAATAAATAAAATCTTAAAAAAAAAAATTTAAGAGTAGCTACTATAGGACTAGTAATAGAATATATAAATTTCAAATAGTAGATCCTGGGAATAATGCATTTCAATTAATCAAATGGAAAGCTAGAAAATAAAAAAAAAGGAAAAAATGTTAAAAGGAAAGACAAAATAAGATTGCAAAAATAACTCTAAATAAATCCATAATAATTTTTATGTGGATAATATTATTACATGGATTACTTTCACCTATTGAAACACTGAGGCTATCAAGTTGAATTAAAAAAATCTATCTGTATACTGTTACAAGTGTTACTCTTAAAGCAAAATTGTCCAGAGAGGCTAAAAAAATTTGAAGATATACAAGATATACCAAGTGTCTCCAACCAAAGGAATTATTAGGTATGTAATCTTTTTTATAAAGCTAAATAGAAATTTAGACAATTTTAGACAAAATAAATTCCAGAATAATAAAAATTAAGACAATTAATTGGTTTAGAAAGGGATGCTACATAGTGAAAAAAGAAACAACCAAGAATATATAAAACCACGATCTGTATGCACCCAAAACTGAAAGAGTTACGAGGAGAAATTCACACATCCACCAAGCTGGATATTTCAACAGAACTCAATTATCAACAGATAGACTGAGGAGAAAAAAAAATGGCAGAAGCTTTTAAGAGATAGAAAACCTCAAAATATGTCAAAATGTATGTATTGTACAAAATGACTTTTTTGATAATGCCAAAAACTTAGAATCTGCTATAATAAAATAATAAAGAGCAGCATGTGTTTCACTAGGTAAGAATGTGGAGACATTTCTCTAATCAATGGAATGAAATATATATATTAAAAATTCCAAAATATTTATAATTAAGACAGTAATTTTTCTACATAAGAACTTGTAGTATATAGGAAAGTAGTACTTAGAAATAAATTATAGTCTTAAAATTATTTATTTAAAAAACAAGAAAGAGTGGGGAGGGAATGAGTTAAGTAAAGAAGCTTATACCAATAGTAGTATAAACCCAAAGGAGAATGATGATAAGCATAATGATATATTAGATTTTGACTTTTACTAGTCTGGAAGAAAAGATACAAACCTTGTCCAATGTTGATAAAAATCTGAAGAAATAGTCACTCTCATTGACAAGGCTGATGGAAGAAGTATATATTGGCTTAATATTTCTAGAAGGTCATGTGATAATATGTTTTAGTACCTTAAATTGGGTACATTTTTGAATGTATATTTTGAGCAATTTTATATTAAAGAAGAAATCAGCTAAGAATACAAAGATGAACTTCCCTCTCCAGATGAAGACAAAGAGAAAAAAAACCCTAATGTCTAGTAATAAAAATAACTGGTCAGTCATTATATAAGTTTGATATAATAAAATGTTACACAATCATTTAAAATGATGAGATATAGCTCTATTTATTGACATGGAACTGTGTCCAAGATCTATTATACCATAAAATAATCTGATTATAGAATAGTTCTATTTTTCGTAAGAATCAAAACCAATGCATACACAATGGATCATATACAATTATTTTAAGAATTAAAGTGGAATAAGGTACTGGCAAAAGCATCTTTAATGCTCTTACTGTGAAAAACCAAACCTCCATCTCCACAGACTGATAAAACCATTATCACTTGCAGGATTTTTTCTTTTTTTCTTTTTTTTTTTTTTGGTCACTTTAGTCTTATACTGTTTATTGTGTTTATCTACACTGATGTAAACTGGCTGGCAATCTTCATTTCTTGTCCTGGACAACTAAAATCTGTTTACAGAGGCTTATTCTCTAAGGCAGTCAGATAACTTGGACATTTTTAATCTTAGGGCATAAGGAATCCCTTTTTAATAGTTATACCAAACTCTTTGGGATGTTTGCCCTTTTGTGTGAGATAGCTTAATGGCAGCATTCTAGGGCAGAGCTTATTCATAGGGTAACTGGGCACTCCAACTACAGAGATTACAATTTGCTTTGTTTATTGATTAAGTGCTCCATATTGGACAAAGTTGTTCCTTGAAAGCAGGAACAAGAGCTCAGACTTTGTACAAAATATAGTACAGAAGAAGAATGAAAGAACCAACATTTATTGGAGCCCCTATGTTCCTGATACTGTGTTCAATACATTCAAATTCAAATATAGATATATATTAACTGATTGATTATGGAAATTTAAGTTCTCTCTACATATTTTGCAAGTAGAATGCAGAAAGGTTCTCTGAAATCTCTAAGTCTTTCTACCTGTTTCATAAAGAGGTTTGATGGCAAAATTTGGGGAAATAGAAAATGCTAGAGAAGGAGTGGGCAGCAAGAGCAATCTGTCTGTGTTGGTGGGGGTAGGGGAAAGGACAGTAAAATAGGAGGACTGAGAGATCCAAAAAAAGATAGTGGAACTTTCTTAGCATTTTCAAAGCCATTGTTTGTCTTTATTATCTTCTTAGAAGAGATCCTTAAACTATACTGAAGGATTAAAGGAAAAGGAAAACATTTCAAACTATGCAAATCAGATCACGCATTATATACAACCAATTACTTAAATCGGTGCTAATCCATGAGAATTAACTGGATGTATGCTACTGGTCCAGAAAATTATTACACACATCTAGGTTATTTCATTCTTACCTTATTGTAATTAGGTAAGATTTTCCTTTGTGTCTATTTTGACCAACGTGGGATGTGGTCGCTCGAATCCTCAAATTGAACGTGATTATCAGTCATCCTAACATGGTTAAAATCAGTCAACACCACTGAAAATTTTCTTGAAACAAAGAGAAAAAGTGAGTAAAGCTGTTGAGATGAGGGACTCTACTTCAGGCAGCCCACGAATAATAATTCTGTCTAGGTTTCTAGGTTAGGAAAGTCACCATTTTATTAAGAGTCCTTTTCTCAGGACTCTTTCTTCCATTCCTTCCACCTGGAATGAAATGACTTGTGTGAGGGGCTTCTTGCTATGGCTTACCTTTATAGGCCCAAATACATGAAATGCCTACACACCATATATTTTAAGATTTTAGAACCTTATCCCTAGTGAAATAATGACTATTTGGAGATATGCTGTTGCTAGTGATGCCTCCAAGATTAAGAAGGTGAACACGAAGCCGTATCAAATGGGATGGAGATGCAAGCAGTCAAGACACTGAAGTAGAAGCAGTAAATACAGGCACTAACCCCGGCCTCCCAGAATACTCATTGCTGGTCAGAGAGTCTCCTGAGCAATGGGACAAGATCTGGCTCTTCAACGTAAAAGTTGAGGCAAAACAATTAAGAAGTTTAGAGAGATAAGAACAGTACCTTCTTGATGATTTGGCCAAAAAGAATGAATGTTAAGAAGAATCAAAATCAGGGCGCCTGGGTGGCTCAGTGGGTTAAAGCCTCTGCCTTCGACTCAGGTCACGATCTCAGGGTCCTGGGATCGAGCCCCACATCAGGCTCTCTGCTCTGTGAGGAGCCTGCTTCCCCCTCTCTCTCTGCCTGTGATCTCTCTCTCTCTCTCTCTGTCGAATAAATAAATAAAATCTTTAAAAGAAGAAGAAGAAGAAGACAAAGAAGAAGAAGAAGAAGAATCATCATCAAAATCATGTATATCTAGATGGAAAAATGAAACCTCACAAGTAGTTTGATCTTAAAAGCTACAAGGCAGTATTGAATCAAGTACAGTGGTCTCAGTTTATCAATTAGGTTAAAATTATCAGAAGAATCTATCAAACTTCTGTTTTCAAGCAGGCCCTAATAAGAGCATACAACCACCAACTATGAGTGGGATAGTGGGCTGGTCTCTTAACAAAGGATTTCAGACTCCTTGTGGGGGAAACCTGCTTGTTTGCTTGCTTGCTTGTTTCCATCTTTCTCTTTTGCCTTTGACAGTGTTAGATGGTGTCCAGACATTTGTGCTCTTCACGCTGTGATATTTTCTATCCATAAAATCTGTGGTTGAAATTTTACCTTTAGTGGTTCTGGTGACTAAAGGATGCTCGAGAGGGAAAAACTATACTGAATCTCAGAAGAAATGAGATTCAGTGGGAAAGGAACCAGAGTATGTGTGAAGATTCTTAGGAACAACAGAGATAAAGGGGGTACCTAGGGTAAATTCAGGTGAGCAAGCAAAGCTACCAACTACCCCATGTGTGAGATGCTGGTTGTCAGCCATCAAAGGGCACCTGGGACAGAGAAAGTTTACATTTCATTACAGTCGGGCATGTTGAAAAGGTTTAATTTCACTTTGCAGAACATTAATCTTGAACTTCTATTTTTTTCTTTTGATTTCCGTTTCCTTTTAGATAACTTTACTTGCTTCTTCGAGAAACCCACCATGGTGGGGGGGGGGGGGACAATGAATTAATAGGGGGAAAAAAAGCCTTTCCAAAGCAATTGCTTCAGAAATTATTTTCTTATGGTGGACTAAGATTTTTTTTTTTTTTACTTTTTGTTTAATTAGGTTTTAAATCTTTCCTTTCTTAATTACTTTTTTTTGGTATTAACACCTAAATATACTTCTATTCGGAGCACAAACATACAGTGATAACAATTAGCAGAATAATTACACTCTTTCTGTCAGTGTAACCTCATGGCATAGAAAGTATTACAAATCCATTTTAAAACATATTAAATGTTCATATTAATGAGGATAATAGAGAACAAGTACCAGCAAACTAAATATTGTTAATGATTTTGAGCTATTAAATTCATTACCATTTTCTTTCATAATAAAGTGGTTACTTGCTAATTAGACCTTTTTTAACTCATCATTATTGAATTCATTACATTGTGTGCAGTTAACCCTTGGAGGTCTGTGGGTGTGTGCACACAATTAAAATCCTTTTAATACCATATTAAGGAGATACGGGGAGTTCTTATGGCTTTTCTAACAGTTGTTCCATATACTTTCCTTATGTACATTTTCTTGGCAGGATATGCCTGGCAGCTTCATAGCTGTCACCGCATTTTCACCAACACATAATACCGAAGCAGCCTGAACTCATTAGGATTATTACCATTAGTATTTAAAATAAAAGTACATCCCACTTGTTTTGTTATAAAAATCAGATGTACAAAAAATACACCAAAGCAAGCAGGCAATGATTTAAAATAGTCTTAGTGAAGCATATGCGGTAAACCCATGAGGCAATTTTTCTGTTAATCTCAAGTCAAATAAAAATTAATACTGACCTGGGAAACAATTATAGTCTCAGAATGTTAGGATTTCTTTTTCTGCATAAAGATGATATTATTTTACATATCACTACCCTTGGACAGTCTGGAATACATACACACACACACGCACATCACATGTATGATGTGATATACACACACATACATATTGTTTATACATGCATACGCACATGCACACATTTTGACACTAATTTCTTAGATGTGGTCATACTGACCCAGCTGCATCAGCTCTTTTTTTTTAGTTTCTCTTGTGATCAAACATGCATATTTTGGTCATGGCTGCTAGCCTAAGGAGGGAAAGTATAACCAAGGAACAGATTTTTGGTCTATATATGTATTTGGTGCTAAAATCTAAACTGTTATCTTCAGTGCCAATAAGCTCAATCTAAAAACAAAAAGTCCAGGTTGGTGGGTAAGTGTATGAATGAGACAGATATTCATTAGTAGATAACACATCTGTGTATGTGTGTGTGTGCGTAACACAAATGGGCAAGGGGTAGGGATGAGCGTGGTGTTGGGGTAAGTGATTGGACATTAGTAGTGTGGTAACATACACACTTTGAGACACTGGTCACTAAACAAACTAGGAGACAAAAGCCAGAGCTCACTATGGTACTTTGTCTCTAAGATGATTATTACCATCGATCCCTCCCCTCTGTGAATATACACGTCGTTCCCTCACTGAGAAGTGGAGTCTAGTCCTCTCCTCTCCTTGAATTTGGGTTAGCATTTATGACTTGCTCGACTAACAGAATGTTAGGACTCCAAATCTAGGTCATAAGAAGCTTCATAGTCCTCCCATCCACCACCACCTTTCTTGGAATACTTACCCTGGAGGAAGCCAGCTTCCAAGTAAAAAGTCTAACTACCTTGAAAGTGTAATCTGGAAGAGAGTCTAAGTTCTCCATTTGGAGAGGTTACTTGAAGAGATCGACGACAAATCAGCCTTAAACTGCTCTGGCCACCTCAGCAGCCCTGGTGCTGAGTGAAGGAGCCTTTTAGATCACTCCAGCCTTAGCTGTTCTCTGACTGAAACCATATGGAGGACCCACAAATGAGAACCCCAGCTAGTCCATCAGCTCCAAGAGCCATGTGATAACTTGTCACTTCAAGCCACAAAACAATAGATGACAGAGCAACAGATAACCAGGACACTGTCCCGTATAGGTGTGGACTTCAAAGAACTTATTCTCAAGTTATTCTCAACTTATGTCCATTCCTCATTTTGCAAGTCTAAACAACAACAATTTGCAGGACCACGAGAATTGTGGAGCTCCAGGAAAACACCACTGAAATGTAATACAATGTGATTATGCCCTGAAGCATTTCTTTCTATGTGAATGGTGCCTTCTGAAGTCTTGAAACACAAAAGTCTTATCACGCTTAATATTTTTACAGAGCTGTACTTTTAACAGATAACTTTGTTCTTGTATCCCATTTCCTTTTATGACAAGCACTGGCAGGACTTGGGATGGAAAGCAGAAGGTCAAAGTGGACTACTGCTTTGCTCTAAGTCACACAGCTGATAAGTTTTAGAGCCCAGATATGGACCATGATCCAAAGCACTTTGCCATGTATAATCCTGAAGGCCTGCCTGGAACAAGTTTCAGAGCTTTCTGTGAACCTCAGTGTGGTATCACTTAACTCTCCCAGCTCTGTTCTTCAATCAATGGTTGAGTGACCTTGGACAGTCTGTTATTAATTTTCACTTTCTATGTGCTTCTCATTAAAACAGGCTTATAATACCTCCCTCAAATTCAATGAAATTAAAAATGTGAAAGCAAAATAATAAGTTTTAAAGCATTATACAAAAGTTGGATGGTGTGACTATTACCTCTTGCCACTATTACCCTTACCAGAAAATGTCTCATTTTATTGTGGAAAGTAGACTATAATGTGCTAAAGTAATCAGAGAGGAGAGATGTTAGCATAAGGAATAGTTAGAGGAAATTTTATGGATGAGGGGAAATTAGAGGTATATTTTAAAGAAAGCAAAGATCATTTGAGTAGATTAATGAGGACAGAGAAGAAGGAAAAGTCAAGAACATGGAGTAGTCATTGGGAAGGGAAGTCTGAGAGGAAGCATTGTAGTAGGATTTTTGAGCAGATGCTTAGCAGCAGAAGGGCGCTGAGAAAGGGTGTCAAGGAAATGTGCTTAAAAAGGATGCACGGAACTCAGACCGTGGCACTTACCACTTAAAGAACCAGAATGCACTACAATAGTTCCTCCTTTATTCCCCTCATCCTTCTCTCCCCTTCTCATTCTTCCTACACCAGTAGCCCTTGTACATTCCTACAAGCCACCTCCTTGCCATGCAGCTTCACCTTTAGTGAGAAAACACTTCACGGGGACATGTCTCAAATGAAGTCTCGCGTGGGAGCCACACACTCATGGGGGCGCGTGTGCACACACAGCACCACCACCACCACCACAACCACCTCCATCGCTTTCAATTACTGAAACAAAAATGAGTAATATCTTGTCTCATATTGTCATCTTTCAGAATAGAAACTATATCTATTGTGTTGATCAGTTCTACGTATTAAACAAACATTTTTAAGACAATAAGATACTACATGTCATTGTAATAATATAACAATGCATATAAGATCCCTAGAGGAAAGCCTGTTTTTACTCTTCACAGTGCAGTTAATAAAAATACACCATTAGTAAGTTTTATCGTCTCCCTCCAAGAACATGTGATTTTAATTCACAATCAAACAATATATCACCCGCTGAGAAGAAAATGTCCCTTTTAAGAATATTCTTGTTCATTAAAAATAAAAATTGAATTGATAGGAATCCCAACACTGATATATATTCTCTTGTTATTTGCATTTGGAAAAAAATTATCTCATATGCTTTCCATGCTTATCATGCTTGGAGAATTAAGAGTAAAAGTTGATACAATTAATAGTCTCTTTTCTCTATTTGTTATTTTTTTTTCTTCTTAGAGAACTGAAGCACAGAAAATATGAAGGTAAAGACAGACTTGGATTTTGCAAATCAATATACTGAAAGAATGTAGGTCAGGTTGCTAGTCTTCTGAACGTGCTAAATGTCTCTCAAAATTACTTTTTAAAGGATTTGGGGCATGAGTTCTGTCCCTCTGTGCCTGCCCTGATAAAAGGTTATCAACTCTGAATCAAGATGGCTGACTGAACAAACGACTTTCCTCTCCTCCCTCCTTAAATCCCATCAAAATGACAGAAAAAATATAAAAATAAATCTATATCAGTTCCAGGAAGCCCACTGGGGGGTCCTAGAGGAATGATCAGTTAGGAATTCTGGAAGGTATTTAGCAGGTGGGAACTGATAGACTGCAAAAGTCCCCCAGAATAGGGACAAGAGAAAGGACCTCTAAAAAGGAATTTTTTCTAGTTTTATCCCCAAAAACCAGATTTGAGGCTCAAGGAAGGAGCAGATTTGGTACCTTATCGTAGAGCAAACAGCTCTTCTTAGAACATTTGACTCCAGCATTTGTCCTCTGTTAACATATTGAGGATAATCTTTTCATGTTGGGTTTCTCGCACAGGGCATGAGTTATGTGGGGAGGGCTCAGCTCAGTTAATTAATGGGTAATGCTATTAATGAAGTAGTGCTATTAATCAAGACTGAGATGTGGCCCGAGTCAACTGGCACTAATGTGTTTATTTTTTCATTCATTAAGCAATTTGGGGTATGCCAATTATTGTGCCTAAACTGCAGGTACCAAAATATCTTTCTAGTCTGTAAGGACTGACCCAAATTATGTTTCAAGTTTCAACTGCCACTTTCCTATGTGACACTCATCATGTGAGTGAGAGTGGTATGGCGTAGGGCATGCCTCACTACATCTTGGAAGAACAGAGTGCTTCTGAGGTAGATGAGCAAGTGCAAACAGGACTGTAGATTTTTTAGATTTTTTAATCCGTGTGTTCAAAGAGTTAAGTTTTAGAAACATAAATTTTGACCAGAGAACAATAGGGTAGGGTAAGACTAAAGGATCTGTTAACCAATTGATCAATACATAAGTCAAGAATAGATTTACCTGGGAACATATAGACACACACATTACATACACAAGTAATCAGGTCTCTTCATAAAATGAATATATCTGTCTTGACTTACGTGTTTTTATTCTATGGGAAGTTCAGATTATATGTCATAAAATAACAGGGCTGAATTTATGAAAACCAAATAACAGAAAAATCAACAATGATTCATCCCTACATAAGTTATAATTTAGAAAAGTTTTACTCTTATTTCAATAATAATAGTCCATTTAATTCCCCAATTTTTGGAGTATGCTTTCAGGTTTTTCTTTAGGGTTCAGGACATATCTGTTTAAACATTCTCAAATGTGACACTTTTTTTTTCTGTTTAGAGTGAATTTGATTCCTGGATACGGTCAAAAATCATCTGGCTGAAAACTGGTGAATAAGATGATTAATTAAGCTGAGAATAATATTTTTCATCAAAAATGAGATTGATTTCACATGTGGCTTAAAAATCTGAATCTGAAGAAAAGGACTGTGGCTAATAGCCTCTCCCTCATGATTACCAATACTGACGACCTTCCATTTGCCACTCAGTTGACAGTAGAGAGATGAAGAACATTGAGATGGATCAAAGGAGGACACAGTAGTAAAGCCAACTTCATTATCAGGGACTGGGAGGACTGTCTATTTATTACTTATTATTCCATTACAGAGGCACATGTATTCAAGAGTTTTATCAACCTGTTTTGGAGTTCTGTGATACAAAGTAGATGTCCACCTGGCTACAAAGACCTAGCTTTCTAGAGCTATTACTAAGGATTTGTGACAAGAACATACTCAGCACGTTGAATCTGGCTACACATTCTAGTGGGAGGGGATTTATGTGGGCAATTCCTTCTGCGCAACATTATAAACATAGCCTATTATCTCCTGACTTTCCGATTCCTAGTTCTCTTTCCCTAATGAATGATTCATGTATTAATAATGGTAAAAATAATACTCTGCAATTATAGCATGTTCTTTTTCTCTCCAGGGTGCTCAGTGGACATTAAGTACATAATCATTTTTTTCATTCAGACTGTCCTGAGGGGTGGTTGGGAGGCTTACCGCTGGGGATACCAGTTTTATATTATCCTTGTTCTGCAAACACACTTTTCTGTGCAAATGCCAATTTTCTGCATTCTTTAGGAGAAAAAAGCTAAGATGGCTCCTCTTTTTGAGGTGCCAGAGCGCTGTGGCAATATGCATTGTTCGAGACCAGGAACTTGCTGAGTTTTTAGGTTGACAGGAACCTTGGGCTGACATGTCAACCCCCACTGCTGTCTGGTCCTCTACCTAACAGGCAAATGTTTGAGGGCCTTGAGTTTCAGCTCAGCTCCCATTTCCTCTCCATCTATATTCTCTGTTTTGATGATGTCATCCAATACCACAGCTTTAAATGACATCTTTCTGTTGATTATTCCCAAATTAATATTCTGTAGTTCCAATGTCTCCTCTGACTCATACATCCAGCTTCCTGATTGAGATCTCTTTTTGGATATGCGTTGGGCATCTCTGAATTTACATGCTTAATTTCCCACCTCCACTCTACATCCTCTCACACACACCTAATCTGTTCCTCCCCCAGTTCCTCATTTTAGGAAAAGGCACTTACATTTGCCTAAACTTAGGAGTCTCCTTAGTTCTTCCCTTTCCCTCGCCTCCGCCACATTTTCTCCATCAAATCCTATTGGTCTACTTCCGTGCCCCCACTGTGGTTTATGCCATCATCTTTTGCCAAGACTACTTCAGTTATCCTCCAGCTGGCCCCCCTTGATCTATTCTTGCCACTGTATAATCCGTTTCCACAGCAGCCACAATAAATCTTCAAAATTTTAAACTTTTTAAAGTGACTTCTCTCTTAAGACCTCTTTCCCCATGTGTTGGATTCCCATTGAACTCATAAGGGCCTGAGCTCCAAGGACTGCCAAGCTCCTCATGGCCTCGCCTCTGGCTCTCTCAGATATCATCCTGTGCCACCCTGCCCCTTGCTCACCGTGTTCCAGTCACACTTGCCACCATTCTGTTTCTGAAACAACTCTGTCATGCCTGAGCATATGTACCTTCTCCTCCTTCTGCTTGGAGTCCTCTACCTCCATCCAGATCATCACAAGAATGGCTTCTTCTCATGTTCTGATTTTCTCACATCCCAAATATCATCTCAGAAAGACTTCCCTAACAACTTCATCTAAAGTAGCCTCATTTCCTTCATTTTCCTTATTCCTATCTAAAATTAGCCATTTTCTCTGCCTTTCCTCAAGGTTCCATGAGGAATGGGACCTCTTGTGTCTTAACTTTTTTTCTATTTCTTTTTTTTTAAAGATTTATTTATTTTTAAAGAGAGAGAGCATGCACAGGTGGGAGGAGCAGAAGGGAGAGAGATTCTCAAGTAGCCTCTGCACTGAGTGCAGAGCCCAACGCGGGGCATGATTTCACAACCCTGAGATCATGATCTGAGCTAAAACCAAGAGTCAAGCCCTTAACCAACTGCACCACTCAGGCACTCCCATTTTTTCCTATTTCTATCTTCTCAAGCAGTGTACGGCTAAATAGTAGTGAATGAATAAATATAGGTGATGGTGAAAATACTTTATTTCCCAAAACAAGAAGAGTCTGGTGTCATTTAATTTCTGTTCTAAAAATATCTTTATATGGAGTGTAAATGGGAAGTGAGGGGAAGGCTCAGAGGCTTGGAGAACATTTTGAAGGCTATTATACTAATCTAGGTAATAATAGGGAGGACTTGGCTTAAGGCAGCATGGATAGGAACAAAGAGGAAGGAGAGTAAGAGGTAGAATCCACAGAAGGTGAGGACAAGACAGAGAGAAGCAAGTCAGGGATAAGGTCTAAGTTTCTGTCCACAGGAACCTGAGTAGATGATGATATTATTGGCTAAGTTTGAAAATCAGAGAAACAACCAAATTTAAGATCTGTGGTTAAGAAACTTTGGGGGGAGTCTGACTAGATATGATAATCTCCCTTTCCTCTGAATTGGCTCCCTTCCACAGGATGTGTTCCTATGACTACACTTTTTTATATAACCTAGTCTGATAACTTGGCTATAGCCAAGTGGATCTGGAATGGTCATCGGATGCAACTGGAGCCAGACTCTCTTTCCCTGGAATTTAGAATTGGAGCTAGTTGATAGCTAGTCAGTCTCTGGATGTAGCTAGAAATGAAGTAACAAATTCTGAAACTGTGGGGATGTCTCTCTCCTCTAACACCAACGTGGAAAGTCAGTTGATATTACAAGAGAGTAAAAATCAGATATATAGACAGAATTAGAAATGAGACACTGAGGGAGAAAGAGGGCTGCCTATGTTTCTGAAAACTGCTCAGTTTCTACTTACAATATCCCACAAATCAAGCTGCCTTTGATTTCCTAAAGATACGCCAACAAACTTCTCATCTCTCCTTCTGATTAATTTGTATTTTAAAACTAACAGCCAATAAAAATATAACATATCTGACATTATATATGCATATATCATAAAATATAAGACCAGAGGATTTATCATATTTTCCTATAAACAAGTGACTGAAATAGTTCACTTTTCTTGTGCTAGTACTTTAAATCAATAAATGCTCACATAGACAATGTGCCCCAAACTCTGATATGAACTGAGGAGAATTCAAAGACTATAACATCTGGCCCCTGCCACAGAAAGTGTTAGAAACTGTTTGGCACCTGAAAAGTTAAATCATGTGAATTTAATAATGATGTAATGGGGAAGATGTCACAAGGCACAGGAGATGTGATTAATTGCCAAACAGTTGCGACAATAATGCTATCAGTTCAGAGGCTGAAGATGCCCCGGGGCTGGGTGGACAGGTACACTTCAGTAACTAATGAGGACAGAGGTTAGGGCTGGAAGAATGGTTAGGGTTTGCATGGCTGGACAGGGATAAGAACGGAGTAAGATGTCACCCCTGGGAGGTCTTCCATGAACAAAAGCAGCTAGGGAGGGGAATTTTAGAGCCCAGAAGCCCAATAATCTTGATCTGAGAAGGATTCTTATGGGGTAGAAGTGACAACAAAGAGTGCTGTAGTCTGCAGAAAATAATTTAGCATTTTCTCCCAAATGGAAAACGCTCTTGGCTCCCCAAAGAAAAGACTAGTTTCATATGAAACTCTTTTTTTTTTTTAACCTTCCTGCCTTTAAATTCACCTTGACTCAAGGAGTCCTTATTCCAATGCCAGTGACTGATGGCAGCTTCTGAGCAAACAACCAGATCCTCGAAATTTTGCTTCTGTTGTTTCCATGGAACTAACAATCCAAGAAAACTCCCCAATACAGGAGTATGAACATTGGAAAATGAGCTGCACTCTCTGTGTGCAGGACTGAACAGCTTGGAGAACAGGAAGGAGTGAGCCGGGGACTTGGCAGCTCGGCCCCAGTGTGGGTAACCGGACTGGGAATGTGAGCCATGTGGAGTCCATCAGGGCCAAGATGGCTAAATCTGTGCTGGCCGGTGTCTGACCCTGAAAGAAGGAAACCTTCATAAGCTCAGGCCCAGCTCAGCTCCCAGACACATGTGTAAGCAATACCACCCCCAACCTGCTCCTCAACACACAGGGTCAGTGTTCTCCCTAACAGAATGCAGATGGGTGAGTCTCCATTTGCCCAGCCAGGATGCACCAGCTTGGGCCTCGGCTTCCTCTTTTGAAACAGCAACAGATTTCATAATGAATCTTTTAAGACACCAATTGTAAATACAAACAAACCCCAAATCCTGATCTGTTGCCGGAAGCTAGCACGATTAAAACTAAAGAAGAAAAAGAAGAAACCCAATCCTTCAAGACGGGTGTTCCAGTTTCCACTTCTCATGTATAATACTCATGTTTTTTTATTTTTTATTTTCTCACCTACTTCCAGAGAAAAAAACTTCAATCCTTTGGTTCATTTATTCAAACCAACCTCTAGTATGAAAAGATCTGATTTGTCAGCATTTTTCCCCTTTCAGACACTCGGGTCATATTTTATAGGTACTTAAGCCACACAATCACAAACTGTCCATGTCTTGTCCAGACATCAGCATCACTATTTCCATATGAATCTAGGTCAAGGCAATAGCAAAATGTTCAAAAAAAAAAAAAATGCATGCCAGGAAGAAAGAAAAAGCAGCAGAGCTCAGACTCAGCTCCTGGGATAGTTCCCCAGTGTCACACCGAGAAAGTTAGACTGACCCCACTGAGTCCGTCCTCACTATGATCAGGCCAGCATTTAAAAAACACATGGACAGCTGAAAAGTCCAAATTCAAATCAAACTCCACTCTTCAAAAGGCCGTAAGTCTTTTTCCTCTCTTCTTTATGCCCATGTACACATGAAGGGGAAAAAAATGAAGAAAGAGACTCAAGCAAAGCTTGTTAGCACATAAAAATCAATGAAGCTATTCTATACAATGAAAAATTAATATAACTAATTAATTTTGAACCTTAATATTTGTAAAGCACTTTGAGATTCTCAGATGAAAGACGGCATAAGTATATTGAAGTACTGTTTCATGATGTCATTTTGGCACTTAGAGCTAAGATGCCACATTGTGATATTATGAACACAAATCATGTAACTATTCTCAGCAAAATAATCTCAGATATAGTAGGGCTGCCCACAAATTTCTAAATATCTGTTTACCTCTGCTCAGAATACCATGGCTGTGGAGTCTGTAGGAAGCTGGGAGAACTCTATGATGTCTAAATGGGAGTGAATTTATTATAATACTCAGGTACCTTTGCAATAATGAGAAAATTCCTGGCACATGAATCATTCCAAATTAATTACTAACTAATCCCATTATATATTTCTGCTCCAGCTAAACAAGATGACTCTTTATTTCTCATAATGCCCCACACTTTCCTACTTGTTTGCCTTGCTCTGATTTTTCCCTTGCATCAGGAGTGACATTGTTCCCACCTCCCCTTATCTAAGCCCTGTCCATTCGTCAATGTCCACGTAAAGCATCAGTCTTCCAAGAAGCACCCCCCAAATCCCAAAAGTTAGAATTCTTCAGTTTCTTTGAAGTTCCTTAACTCTACGTTCAGGCTTTTCTGAGGGAGTATAGTCCATTAATCAGGATGATCACGGCTACACTGCAAAGTCATACCTCAAAATCTTTGTGACTTAGAACAACGTTTATTTTTTTGCTTATTATTAGTCAACAGGGAGATGAAGTCATTTGTCTGAGATAGAAGCGATATGCTGCTGATGCAGTTTGCCCTGATCCGTGTTGGTTCTGACAAGAATGTTCTGTATTGACCAGAGATGAGGAATGGAGCCTAGAGAACTCTGCCAGTTGAATTTCTCTGAGCTCAGAACTCACAAGTCCTCTTTCTCTGCCTTAAAGATTCTCTTTTCTTCCTCTTCATTTTTTTTTACTTAATGATCACAGTGAAAAATGAATTTCTGCCTTAAAAACAATAAAGGTAAGAATTGCTGGATAATTATGGAAAATCATAAAATTTACTGGAAAATCATGTTATTCCAAACCTAAAAATTTTACCTGGAACTTGCTTTTTGTCTCACTGAAACTTTTACATGTGGAAATATATCTTTAGAAGTCAACACATTGAACTATAGTGGTGGATTAAGAGAGGTAGGAAGTGAATTTTTTTGCATGTTTGGTGTGGTTTTTTATTTACATTTTAATGATTTAATTTACTTGATCATTGAACATTGCTGTCATTTTAACTTAGTCACCTATTTGAAGGCCTTATCTCTAAGTTTGGTTACATTCTGAGACATTAGGTTTTAGGGATTCAATATATGAATTTTGGGGGAACACAATTCAGTCAATAACAACAACAAAAACTAATGGTGTACTACATGGTGACTAACATAACATAATAATAAAAAAAACTAAAAAATAAAAAACAGAAAAACAAACAAAAAAAACCCAAATGCAACTCAGTACCAAAAGAAACAACAAAAAAAGAAACAAATAAATCAGAAATAAATAAATAAGCAAATAAATAAATAGAATAACAGCATCAACAGACCACTTCCAGAAATAACTGAATAATGCTTATACTTTACATAGCACATCTGGTATAAGACTGGTCATCTCTCCTTTAACTCTTAAAACTGTCTGATTTTAGCAACTGCTTTTAATGGAATTCCTTCTTCCTTCCCTCTGTCTTCTCTTCTCCTTTTCCCTCTCTCTCAGTGAAATCTAAATTAAAACAACAACAGCAAATAGGAAGTGCATAGAATGACATCTTCCATCTTGCAGGTGTGCAGAAAGCAGCACAGAGATTGAGAGATTCTCAGTATCTTGCCCATGCAGGCGTGATGAGCCTCTAGTGGGGGCTCCTGCCTACAGAGGGCAAAGCTGGAGGAAGACAACAGGCAAGCACAATGTGGGGCACGTGCTGGCTTTTGGGACTCTTAACTGGAAGCACAGCTCTCATTTCCCAGACTACACCAGCCTCAATCACAGTAAGAGAACTAGTGACATCTCCAGAGCCCAAGTCCACACCTTTGAATCAAGGGTTTCTCCTGAGTGCTTTTTAATGCTTGTCTCTTAGTATCCTCATCTTATACTGTCCTAAAGGCTCCTTCAAAAGGTGTCCCATTCTCTTTGCTAACATCACTTCACAAGGCTATTCACCATGTTCCTGTTCCTTGAGTATTAATTTGGCGGTATTCATAAGCTTATTAATATTGGGGAACTCTTCTACCCAAATAGGTATCACAGTGAAATGAAGAAACACACTCCTTAACTACATGCTGTTAGTAGACCACAAACAAGGTGCTAAGGCTCCCAAATTCTTATAGATTAAAATTCGTCACTTGAATGGCTCTTGAGAGATTTGTTACAATCTAACATCCTAGATTGTAACAAAGATCCTGGAAGCTTGGGCCTCAAAACAAAAGATTTATATGACACTGAACAATACCAGAATCAATATAATTTCTGTTCTTTAACCAGCTCCTCCTCGGCTTCCAAGGTCAGGTAGTCGAATTTCTGTCCCTCGGATGGATTCCTTCCCCATCAGTTAGGCTGTTAGAGGAGTCTGGGATGGGGACAGGTATCATTCTCTAAATTCCCATCATCTTGGTCCCAAGATGAGTTTTTGCATGTAGTTACTATTCTCCCCAAAGACTATTAGGGGCTATGCAAACAGAATTCTTTCCATTCCTGAAAACATGTCTATATATGAGTGAATTTGCAATGAGCATGAAGTGTAGGCATTGTTGAAATCTTGCTGCATAAAGACATTTTGGGTCCCATCTGCCCCCAGCTCATGGGTAAGTACATTGAGCCTAAAAAGCAGCAATTCTCCATTATATCCCAGGAAGGTGGCAAAGCTTCCCCACTGTTTGTTAAAACTTAGCTTCAGTAAATCACAGGTTAAAAAGCACAGTGTAGGGAATATAGTCAATGGTATTGTAGTAGTGTTGTAAGGTAACTGATGGTAGCTCTATTTGTGAGCATAGCAAAATATATAGACCTAAAAAAAAAAATATATATATATATATATATATAGACCTGTCAAATCACTATGTTGTACACCTGACACTAATGTAACATTGTGTGTTAACTACACTTCAATAATATATGTTATATAATAATATATAATATATAGTATTATTTTATATATATAATTTTATATATAAGATATATATATATAATTTATATAATCCTATTTTCAGATATGTTAGTCAGCTCGTCAGGTTATCTATCCAGGATTAACAAAGGCACAGTGCTTATGAAAAGTTAAGCAAGCACCAAAAAGAGTGTTTGCTTAAATGTGATCTCAAAGTGTCATCCTAACAAGGATCCCTGCCTGTATTTTCATTGCATTCAAAACTTCACTCAACTACTCGATATCCTGTGTGATTCAAACTGAAGTCCCCACCATCCATAAATGTCCCCTCTGACATGCTCCAATCATGATCTCTTCTCCACGTCTCTAGTTCATCCTTTATCTAAGTAAACCTGGCTGTTAGCTCCATGGCTGGTTCATAGTAGGTGATTAATTATATTTGTGGAATAAATAAACAAGAATGCAAGAGAAAAGCCAAGTTCAAACTCTGATACCTTTCTATCTTGGAATATAACCAATGGAAAAATGTTACATTGGCCAGCTAACAGTATAAAGTGAATGGGATTTTCAATCTACCCAACTCCCACTAGAGTTAAAAAGGCATCTCAGTTCCTAATTTTATCTTCAGTTAGAGGTTATGAATTGAGATGGACTGGACTCCCCTAAAAGTCACATTCTTCACCTTGCTCTAAGGTACATCTGAGCTGTGGGTGGGGCTGAAGGCTGTAGGAGTAAGGCCGGGTGATGGGGTACAATACAGAGGCGGGGCTCTGCCACCTTTCCTTTTCCACGTTGAGCCCTGGAGAGAGGGTTGTCAGCATAGGTGTTATGAACCCTTTGATTTGAAGCTTTCTCATCTGGCTGCACAATACTTTGGTGCCTTAATAAGATTCAGCTGAAAAGAGACTTCCTTCTTTTCACAAATTGAAAGAAAATCTGTTTGGACATTTTTAAGGGAAAGGGGAAAAAAAAATTCTAGGTTTTCTTGTATTCTTTTTTTTTTTTCCTCTCTTTTAAAGTTGTTTCTGTCTCTTAGCAGCTCTCCACCTTGTATGTTCGTGTCAACTAACTGGATCTTTGGGGGATTAAACAAGAGAAATAATGAGAAAATATTTACATTTGAGACTCATGGGCTTGGAGGTCCAAGTGGAACCCCATCCAACAAACATTTTTAGCATGTAAATTTTTTAAAATTAGTAATTCTAGGAATAAGTTAAAATTATCTTTATGCTGTTAGAGAAATTTCACCAAATGCTTATGTATTTTTAAACTTTGCTTTTTTGTTGAGGTATGAATTACATATAATAAAAGGCAAAGATCTTAATTCTTAAGTTGTATGAATTTTGACAGTTTTATAAATCCATAAAACTATCATCCAAGTCAAGATCTAGCACATTTCTATTATCATAGTAAGGGCCCCTCCCATCCTTTCCTAGTCAATTTTCTGCATCCTTCGGGGGAACTTCAGGAGAACTATCTGCTTACATCAGTTTTATCTCATCCAATAAAAATTAATATAATAAATCATGTATTCTATATCCACTTCTTTTGTTCAATATCATTCTTTAGAGATCCATCCATTGCAATCCATCAATCACAGGTTAATTTTTATTGCTAAGCAGTGTTCTGTCGTAGAGGTGCACCATAATTTATCTGATTCTCCTGTTGACAGGGTGGGTTCGCTCAGGTTTTGACAGTAATGAACGAGGCTGATGCGAATACTGCTGCATAAACCTTCTCTTGTCTACAGTTTTCTCGTGTAAATCCCTGGGAGTAAAATTTGTGGCCCTTAAGGAATGTGTATATTTAACTTTCCAAAACTACTGCCAAACAATTTTTCAAAGTGGTTTTACCATTTTGTGCTTTCCTCAGCAACGTAGGAGCATTCCAGTTGCTCCACATCCTCACCAACTTTTGGTATCACAAGTATTTCTTACTATAAAAAAGTCCATTCCAAAAGAAGCAAAATTATACGCTATTGCAGCTTTAATCCATATTTCTCTGATGTCTAACTAATGATACTAAGCAACATTTTTATATGTTAACCATTGTGTATCTTCTTTTGAAAAGTGTCTGAGTTGTTTATCCATTTTTTAAAATTAGGTGCTTTGCCTCTTTATTATTTAATTACAGAAGATTTTTATGTATTCTGAATGAGTTCACCTTTAAGATACTGATATCGATATCTATATCTATTGGGAATATCGTTCCATGTTTGTGGTTTATGTTTCATTTTCTTTTTTTTTTTAAGATTTTTTAAAAAATTTATTTGACAGAAAGAGATCATAAGTAGGCAGAGAGGCAGGGAGAGAGAGAAGGGGAAGCAGGCTCCCTGATGAGCAGAGAGCCCGATGTGGGGCTCGATTCCAAGACCCTGAGATCGTGACCTGAGTTGAGCAGAGGCTCTAACCCACTGAGCCACCCAGGGCGCCCCTTATGTTTCATTTTCTTGATGCTTTATATACTGATATATGAAGAGGCTTTCATTTTAATAAAGTCCAATTTAATTTCTTTCCATTTGTGGTCATTGTTTTGTTCTGTCATATTTAAACATTACTTGCCTAACCCAAGATCATGAACATATTCTCCTATTGGTTTTTTATGCCTCTATACTCTTAACTTTTAACCGACTGAGCCATCCAGGCACCCTATACTCTTAACTTCTATGTTTAGAACCACTCAATGTAAGGGTCTAGATTCTATTTGTATCTTTACAGATATGCAGTTGTTCCAGGACAAGAACCTCAAAAAGGTTTTCTTCTGCTTTTAAAAAAGTTTCATGCTTTTATATTTTATATCTATGAAACAATTTTTAGTTAATTTTTGCATAACATGTGATATTTAAGATTTATTTTCATTTTTGCTGTGGATGCCCAATTCCTCCAGCACCATTTATTAAAATGATTATTTTTCCTTTATTAAATTGCTTCTGCATCTTTGTCATAAGTTAATTGAGAGTTGAGGTCAGCTGAAACGTTGCAATTGACATCCAAAAGTCCCCTCCTGCATAAAAGCAATGAGAACACTGGCAAATTATGAAAATTAACTTTTCAGTACTGTGGAAATTAACCAAAGGCTTGCAACAATCACAGGGCATTATTTCAAGTACAATGGCTCAATCTTGGTAAGAACAGCAAGTTTTATGGTGTTTTTACTTGCCTGATTCCTATCCCCCTCTCCCCAGCTCTGCTATAGCCTTGAAGATCAACAGTTCACAATGATGGTGAACCCAACACCCCAGTAGCCATTAATAGGGGAGAACAGAAATGCAACACCTTAAAAGCTTCATTCATGGATAATTATTTAAGCTGTTTAGCAGTTACCTGGAAATTCAGCTTTCAGGCTTGTCTTACTTGATCTGACTCAGAGCTCACCCTGCATGAACAATATTTCCCTAGACTTTTGTTGAAAACAATCTGTAGTAATGGTTTAATGTTGAAGGGACCTGAGGCAGTGATAACACCTGGGGCAAGCAGCAAACTAACAACAAATCAAGCAAGCAAACAAAACAACAACAAACCCCAGAGGAATAAAATATCCACTGGGAACTTTGAAAAGTTCCAACATTCTCCTGAGAATCTAGAGGCCTTGTGAACGTGTAGGGCTATGTGCATGCTCAGGAAAAACCTAAGGCAGCCCTACCTTCCCACCTCTGTTTGACTCTGAGTCCACAAAAACAGGAAATCAACACAAAGGCAGAGTAATCACTTGTCAAGGTGCGTGTTGGGAGCATTTTGCACACACACAAAACTAGTCAGCAAAGACTGGGAAACTTACTGGACCTATCCAATCATTAGCCAACTAATAAGTTAATGGAGCAGAAATGTCAGTAGCCACACATGACAAAGAATATGGATGTTACAGAATTGGCTGAGGAAAGTCACTTAAACAAACAGTAACAACAAACAGCAAAAGCAGCAAACCCTGGGCAGGTGAAAGAATATGATTGTTATAATTACCATATTATTTAAAATGCCCATTCAAATAAACAAAGACACATGGCACATACACAGAAAATAAAGTGTCAACAGAAATGGTCCTCAAGAAAGACTAAATGTTGGACTTACTAAACAAAGAATTTAAGTCAGATATTTAAAATATGGCCACAGAACTAAAGAAAATCATATCTAAAGAACTAAAATACGATAATGCTGTCTCACTAAATATATATCCAGAAAGAGCTAGAAATTATTAATTATGTGATTGCTCTAGAGTTTACAAGATGAATCTTTATGTTTGGAAAGTTTAAGTTCAAATAGTATATTACTTTAAGAACCATGTAAAAATCTTATAAAAGTATAATTCTATTAACCCTTTCCTTTACTTAGTGCTCTTATGATCTGAAATTCTATGATTTTTTCCCTCAAAAACAGATATTACTTGTGCCCACAAATATACATTTTCCCTCTCCTTCCAGGCACACAAAAGAATATAATGGCATGTGACCAATCCTGGCCAATGATCTATGATTGGAAACTGTGAGCCATTGCCGTGCTGAAACATATAGGACTAAGTGTGAGGTTTCTATGCCCTCTCTCTCTTTCTTCGATGATTGTCATAAAGACTTCGGGTTAAGATGGCACAGTCACAAAAAGAAGCCTGGATTGTCCCATCACTGCAGGGAGGCACATTCTATATGTAACGAGTAAACTGTGAGTGTGTTAAGCAACTGAAATTGTGGCTATCCTAAATATATACAGGAATTGCCATTATAATTTATTTCTTGTTATACTTGAATGGTAAATTTCTCATTGTCTGGATTTAACCCAGTGTGCAGCTTTTTTGTGTTCCTTGTCAAAAAAGAAAGATTAATTAACAGACCCCTCGATCAAGCATATATATATAGAGAGAGAGAGCTTGACATTAGGGTTTCAATCTCTTCTTCTGAGTTGGTGATGAATAAACCCGCCCCTTCACGTTGCCCTGACTCAGGACTGTGGAAGTCCACAAGTGCCATTGGAAACTTCTCCAACCTGGAGCAAAGATGACTATGAAAACTACAGCCATTGACTCAAAAATATGCATTGCAAATGCACTTTTTATTATTTAACTTTCACACACTTATCTTTGTAGCTCACATGACTCTTATACGCTGTACATAAATAATGACCCACATCCAGGGGAAGGAGGCCCAGGTAACAGAAAAGCATTTTTCATTCTCTCCTCTCTCAGGACAAAATGAATGGAAGGCAGACTACAAGCACCAGCCCAACTTTTAGTGTTTGAAAGTCAACAATTCACCTGGGAAAGAAGCAGTGATAGCAATGCCATGGCTTTATTTTCCAAGGACCTTCTGTGTCAATCTCTAAAGATACATATGAGAAGACTCCGACTGTGGTCTCTTAAGTAGTTTTCTGTTCTTGATGGTTCAGGAAAGGACAGATGTATTTAAAATCACAAACTGCAGTCTCGGCACTCTTCTCTTAATATTGTTCACATTTTCCCAAGGCAATCATGCCCATTACATGCTTTTCATCTATATTTTAAGGATTATGAAATCGGTAAATCTTGACAAAATTTCTCTTGAAACTCACGCTCTACATATCAAGCTGGATAGTAGGTAGTAGTAATACCTGGGTGTCTCATGAATAACTTCAATTCAGTGTGCCCAAAGCTAAAGTCATCATCTTTTCCTTCCAAATCTTCTTTTCTTTTGTAGGGCATATCTTTATATGTGTGTTTTCTCTTAGCAAGCTTTCTAAAAACTTAGATCACCTAATTGCACTCTTCAAAAATTCTTCCATAATTTCCCACTATATCTATAGTATACAAGCTAAATTTCTGCCTCAGCACTTTTTTCACTTGCTAATCCCTTAAATTAAAACACTCTTTTTCTAGATAATCCCATGTCTTGCTCTTCTACTTTCTTTAGGTTCAAATTTTCTCTTACTAGAGACAGCCACTCTTCTCTCTCTGCCTTACTTGTCTTTTTCTTAAAGATTTTATTTATTTGAGAGAGAGAGCGCAAGCATGCACATGCACAAATGAGGGGGAGGGGCAGACGGAGAGGGAGAAGCAGACTCCCCCATCAGGGAGCCCAATATGGGGCTGGATCCCAGGATCCTGATATCATGATCTGAGCTGAAGGCAGATGCTTAACAGACTGAGCCACCCAGACGCCCCATGTCTTCCTTATCTTTTCATGGCACATAGCTTGTGTGTGTGTGTGTGTGTGTGTGTGTGTGTGTGTGTGTGTGTGTGTGCATGTGTGCGTGTGTCTGTGTCTTTCACTCTTTTTATTGTCCTCTTCTTCCACCAGAATATAAGCTTCTTAAGGGGAGGCCTTTGTTTTGTTCACTGCTATAATCTCCAGAGCCTAGAAAATTCTGTCACATAGTAAGACCTCAATTAATATTTTTCAATGACTGAAAGGAGGCAAGTGGGTAAGGCACTCCACCCTAGATAGTTCCATTGTTCCTGCCTCCCTCTCTTCTTCTTTCTTCTTCCCTCCCTCCCTTCTTCCTTTTTCTCCCTCCCTCCCCCTTCCTTTTCTTTATTCCTTTTCTTCCTTCCTTCCTTCCTTTCTCTCTCTCTTTCTCTCTCTTCCTTGTCTTTTTAATAGGAACACAAAGCTCTTCTGAGAATTCCCTGGAAAAACTTTCTTGTTTGTCTCTTAGGCCAAAAGTGAGTTACATGGCTTCTCTACAATAAGGAAGGGTGAGAAAATAAGTTTTGAGACATTTCTCCTCTATAGTTAGGGAAGGTAAGAGAGAAAGGGATTGGGAATAGATTTTGGATGGTCATTCATTGGTGTCCCTTATTCCCATCCCATTCCTCACCTAGCTGCGTCTTGCCATTTATTCTTTATATTTCAGCTCAACCATCATTTCCTTGAGAGGCTCTTCTCTGACCACCCCTTCTCCAATGTTCACTTCAAGTTCTTTTGTTAAATAACTTGCAGAACAATTTCCCAGTAATGATTTGTATTGACTTGTTCTGTTCTCTCTTCCTGAAATTATCTTTTTCAGATTTTCAATTAGATGATTTTCTCTTACCTCAAATGTAGGAGAACCCCGCCTCTGCTACTTAAAATATCCCCACCCCAAACCTAGTCCTGTCACTCTTGATCCCATTGATGTATTTTCTTCATAGCTCTCATTGATATCCAAAATTATTTACTTACAAGTTTATTTTATGTTTTGCCCTATTAGAGTAAAACACTGATAGAATGGAGTCCTTTCTTATCTTGATCCCCAGGACCTGAAATAGTCCAAAGGCTTCTATTAGTCTCGAAAAGTCTAATTTTGAAGACATGTTTAGAAAACGAACCAGTAACAGAATTTATGCTATCCTGAGTATTTCTACTTGCGTTTAAATAAATGATTGAGTAACAAGAGTTCAAAGGCTTTTCTGATTTTTTCTAATGATAAAGATTAAAAATCAGAAAACATCAAAATCTAGAGCTATGGTATTCGAGTCTGAAAATTGTCCAAGGGAGTCAGTAAACTAGACTCAACATTTATCACAGTTTGATAATAGAGAATTGTATATAATCCTAAATACAGATGCCTGAGAAATGTTGAATGGCTCTAAAAGTCATACTAAACCTTTGATAAATAATTTATACAATTCCTTACACATAGAGCATTAGGTCTATGGGGCTATACTGTCTAATTGAGTAATCTGGTAATCAGAGTTTCTAACTAACTAGGACTGAAGTCATTTTGAGATCATGACCATTTGTTATTTTCCCTAAAGTTATTTATTTCTCTTCCTAAATATGAAAAAAAATTTTATTTCAAGAAACATAATGATGCATAAACACTGAATCACTATGTTATATACCCCAAACTAATACAATATTGTATGTCAGCCACGTTTCAATTAAAAAATATATATTTATACATATAAAATGATAAAGTCACATTATAATTAAGAGTCATTTTCTAGTCTGACCAAGGGGTTAGGAGCTTAGAGGTTGAGAGTGCTAGGCATCTCCAAGGCTCTCAATCCCTCTCCACCTCAGTTTATCACACTAAAGGACAATTTATGAGCTTGATCAAAGAGAAAGAATGGGAGTGGCACTGCTTAAATGTAACATCAATAGTAGGTTTCAAACTGAGTGGCTCACAAGCATTGTTATTAGAGTGTCACATCACCTCTAACCTTCAGGGAAAGGTTTCTTGAAAAGAAACATGGTCTTAAAAGCACCTAATGATTCTGGGAAGTTTTTAACTGTCAGTATATCAGATACGGCAGGGCAAATAATCCCTTTGTACTCAATTTCCTCATTATACTTATCATCAGAAAGTTTTATCAGATGTATAGTCTCTGAACTCCAATTTCCCCACTTGAGAAATGCAAGTCTCAAAGGCAATCCCTCTTTCACACTTACTACATAATACAGAATTCCCCCAATGCCACGGAAACCCTGATTTCCAACTGCAAACATGGGGCATCCATTAGAATTCCAGGAATTCCTGTTGCATCTACTCTAGGGATCTCTTAAAAATTCCAAAGTACTAAGAACAAAGAAGGAAGCTTAGTATAATCCATACAGTCATTTCCTGTGAAGAAGAGGAAAAGGAGAATGAGGAGGAAGAGGAAGACTCATTTCCTCTGAGAAAAAAGGAGGAGGAGGAGGAGGAGGAGAAAGAGGAGGGAGAGGGATAGGGAGAAGGAGAAGGGGCTGTAGGAAAAGGGGGAGAGGAAGGAGGAGGAACCCACTTAGATAACCAGAACTTGGGCCATCCGCTTTTTGAGGATTATTACCCTCGTTTGCTGTCTTCTAAGATCAAATTAGAACAAAAGCCTAATTCAAATGTCTCCTCTTCAAGTGTCCTTGCCTCCCTTCAAACTTGTAAACCTTTATGTGATCCATTACACTATTTATTATTATCAAAATTTTCTATTATTTAACACTTGTGCTTTTGTGTTTTATCTCCACTAGACAAATTCACACTGTCTTTCTTCCAATGGCATGTGACATGGCTCTGGGACTACAGAATCTTCTCCATGAAGACTTTCTCTTTCATTGTTGGATTGATTTACTATCTTTTACATTCCACATTAGCTTCCATCATAGCATGCAGAGGTGCTTTCTTTCCTTGGTGTGTTGCTGCTGCACCCCTCCCCCTAAAACTCACCAAGCTTAGATAGATTCCAATGTCTGAATTTTTGACACCCCAGGAAAGGGTATCCAAAATATAGTATCAGCTTGTGATTTATCTTTGTATGGTTTTGATATATTGGAATGCGTTCTCTAGAGATCTTTACCCAGTGAATCAAAATATCTGAAATTCCCTCATCAGAGTAACTCCTAATCCTTTTCCATCAACTTAGCTTTAGTGCCAAAGCTGGGAGGAAGAATTAAGTTGTCCCTTGTCCATACACTTACAAACCTAATAGCGTTTGGGGGGAGGGTGGGCAGCTCAGTGTTCCGGGAGACTCATTTTCGAAAGACTTCTATAGCGAGGTAGATTGTTTTTCTGTTGTCATTGTTGGCAATAAAAGAATTTTTCAAACAGGTGCTCTGGCTCTGAATTTTTGAGGCAAGAAAGGAAAAGAAAAGAGTTGGGGAGAGAAAGCTTAAAAAGTATACCTGTTTTTTTCAAGGGTTTGGGTGCCTGCCTCTAAAACTTGGCTTGGCCCATAGCAGCTTCTCAATAAATGTTTTTGACTGAAGTTGATTTTCATATTTATTTTTGGTGTGAAAGGGTCTTAGTACTTTTAAGAGCAAAGATTTATGATTGCCTATATAACTGGATACATTGTTCAAAATACTATCTATGACCCTTTCAAGAATGTCAAATTGGCATCCTTCAGAGTGTGTCATATGTACCCAGATTTCAATTTCCATCCCTTATCTTCCGTATTTCTATGGTGTGTCATGAGTACCACAGCTCTTATAATTAAAAACCATGTAGGTATCCAATTTTTATGCTACTGGGGTAAATGAGGCAAAGTTCGGGTGAGGAGGACCTCAAAGCACATGCTAGGGATTACCTTGTACTTCTGGCTGTGGTAAAGGACATAAAAATATACAAATGACCTATCTTCCTTCTCTGAAAGCCTGCCTGAAGATTTTGTATGATTAGGCTCTTCTGGGTTGATTACGGTGACTTCCAGCTCTTGGCAAAAAAAAACTGAGAAGCCAATCCATAAATATTTAACACATCTATAATTTGCCACATTTTTAGTGGTCCACTCTATATTTGTCAAATTCTTCATATTTATAGCTATTTCTCCCCGAATAGACAAACGCCTCTGTCCTCAGCTTGTTAGCCAAGCCCAAGGTACCTACCCTTCTCTCTCTGAGGTCATCTAAAACCGTTCCAGGATTACGAAGCATTGTACTCATATTTAATATTCCCAGTGTTCAAAAGGGTGTGTGCCATAGATGTAATTTTTGGTGTCTCCCCTACTCCACATATATGGGGGAAAAAAAGCTCAATGCTTTGAAGAGTTAACTAGACATAGGGAAAATTATGAAATTGACAAAATTTCTCTGAAACACCCCTTTCCCCATGTTCCTTCTCTATTTCTTTCATTTCTATATCCCCTACTTTGGAAGTGAACTGAAACCAATGAGACTGGAGCCTCTCTTACCTTCACAGAGTTTATTTATACAGTGGACATTACTATTTTAAGCTGCCTCCATCTTGAAAACACAACTCAAATCTGACATCTGAAAAAAAGAGTTGAGGGGAAAATATCTCTTTTGGGTTTGCTCACACTTTTCATTTCCCCTCTAGGGTTCTGTCACACTTATTCCCTAATGGTCCCACCTCCTAATGGTCCTCCCTCACTAGGGTTCCTTACTGCCCTGTCTCTCTGGCCCAAGTGGAGAGAAAGATTCCTGGGCATTCTTAGTACAATAGAGACAACCTCAGGATCTCAAAAAAATTTACCAAAATGTAAAATAAGAAACATAAAAGATAACAGAAAATAGAGATAACTCAAAAAATAGTCACATTTCAACATGTAAGTTTTTTATTTCAAGGATTCCACTAAAAGGAGAGGAGGGCCTTACTTACCGAGTACAAGAAAGTGCTCCTTAGATAAGAACATAGTCTGGGGATTGTTGGTATAACTCCAGAGATAGCGTCTTCTTCCTCCCAGACTCCTGGGTCTATTGCCTGTAAGTTTTGTTTTGTTTTCTGATCTTTTAGGGTGAGTCTATTGAAACTTTTCAAAATGAAACATTGTCCTGGTTCAACCGTCCCCGACCAGAAAGTTACATACACCATTTCCAGTTTCCACTCTGAAAACAAAGAACCTTCGAAAGGCAGTACAGTCAAGATTAACAATATAAAGACATAACATAATACAGTGATTCAATTCCTAGCTTTGCCATATATTAGCTGTGAGATCTTGGGCATATTATTTCACTTTTATGTGCCTCAGTTTCCTTATTTATGAAATAGAAAAATAATAGTATAGTGCTTCACAAAATTTTGTGTTAAATAAGTTATCAATTCGAGTAAGTATTAGAAAAGGCTTGGAATCTTATTGTTGTCGTTGTTGCTACTGATACTCCAGAGCACAAAAACCTGTTCATCTCTACCTATCAATGGAACATTTGATAATTTTATCATATTTAGCTCAAGTCTACCTGAACTCATTCCCAGGGAAATTATCTTGGACTCTTCCAAAATACAATTCCCCTAACCTTTTTTTAATTAAGATTTTATTTATTTGTTTGTTTAGAGAGCAGAAGCTTGGGGGAGGGGCAGCGGGAGAGGGAGAGAAGAATCTCAAGTAGACTGCATGTAAGGCATGGAGCCCGATGCAGGGCTTGATCCCAGGGCACCAAGATCATGACCTGGGCTGACAGCAAGAGCCAGACTCTTAACCAACTAAGCCACCCAGATGCCCGTTTTTTGTTTTCTTTTTAGAGAGGGAGAAGGAGAGATGGGTGATGGGGAGAGGGAGAGGGAGAATCTTAAGCAGGCTCTACACCCAGCACAGAGCCTGATGCATGGCTGAATCTCGCAACCCTGAGATCACGACCTGAGCCCAAATCAAGAACTGTATGCTTAACTGACTGAGCTAATCAGGTGCCCTGATCCCTTAACCTCTTAACAACAGTTCACCCAAAAAACGCTGATCACCTACCATGTTCCAAACACTGTGCGAGGTGCCAGAGATGTAATGCTGAGAGAAAAAGAAAGTAAATGCAGGTACAACCCTTGTTCTCATGAAGAAATAAGTATCAGCGTAGAAGCTTGGTAAGAATATTACCTGTTTGGAATCACATAGTGGTCTCCAAAGGAGGTCTCCGCAAATTATGCCTTCAGATATTCATGACCCTGTGCAGTCATCCTCCCCCCAAAGGATCTGAGCTGCCCTATGACTCATTTTAACCAACAGAATGTGGTGAAGGTAACCACTCCAGCTTCAAGTCTAAGTCTTAAGAAGGCATGGCAGGCCCTCCTTCTGTGCCTTTGGGGAGACTTGAGCTGCCATGAAGACCAGGTCCTGCTGACTTGCTAGAGGGACCCCATGGAAAGGCCAAGTGGAATAGGAAATACCTTGGAATTACATAGAGAGAGTGAGAGAGCGAGCATACTCCAGCCATCCTCAAATCCCAGTCAACCCCATTAAGGCTCTAGACCCGTAAATGAGGCATCCTGGGTGTTCCAGCTCAGTCACAAGGCCAGGTGACTGTGGACTCAGCCAATACCACCTGGAGTAAGAGCAGCTCAGCTGAACCCAGTCAGCCCACAGAATGAAGACAATGGAATGGTTTTTTGCTTTAAGCCACAGTTTCAGAATAGCTCTTTATGCATCAATAGAAAGACTAACTACATGAAAACACCTTCTCTGTCACTGACAGATAGATAACCTTGGTAAAATTAATCTTCGTGAGGCTCAATTTTCTCAACTCTAAAATGGGGCAGGAGTGATACTTCCCAGAGCTATTGTAAGCAACAGATAAATGTAAAGTTCCTAGAAACTGGTGTTAATAAATCATAGCAATTATAGGTAGTTAAAGATGGTTAGTTTTCTGGCACATTCCCAAGAGCATTTTTGTTTTAAATCAGGATCCTGAAGACCATGAGGCTTTCCTCAAGTTGCTATTCACATCCGAATATAGGCTGCTTCCTTCCCGTATGTGGATAAAGTCAGGACTGAATGTGAAGAGCTTTCTCTCCAAAAACAGAATTCAGGAAATGAGAGCCCATACCTGATCTGACATTTTCTGTACTTTTTTAACCCTTTATTTTATACTAGCAAGATATGCATTCAGTTGTTATGTCAACATCAAGCAATTACAATTGTTGTTAAACATGGCGTCATAAAGTTCTCACCCTTGCCTCTGACTTTATGCTTCCTGAGAACCTTTGGAGATTTGTAAAACAAATGATGTAAAACATGGGATGTTTTGGGTACGACAAATCTCATTTATTTTCACTGTCATCACTCACCGTGGTATAGAAGAGCTGCTCCATGCAGACTGAAATACTGCAGATGTTTTCAAAATACCATTGAGCTATGGAGAGAGAGACCGCTTGAATTTCTCATCTGGTTACTTTCAGTTTAAATTCCTGTCCACAAAGTTTCTTTATATGTGTATTTTGAAATCTTGAGCTTCTCACCTATTGGCTCCTAGCCCCAACTGCCCACCCGACATCCAGCCACAGAGAACTCGAAAACGGTTCCTGACATTCCACGAGGCACATAGGATTGAAGAACAAGACAAAAGATAAAAGTAGTTATAACTATTCATTAGTTTTTGGTACATCAGATAATTTGTGCAATGGCTTCAGGGCTTTAATTGAATCACTTTTCCCACCTTGTCTTAATTTTAATTATGCAGCAATCATTTTTACCAACCTATGCAAAGGAACCATATGAAAATGTGACATATGACAATATACATTTACCTAAGCTCCAGGACGACAGTGACCTACAGGCAATTAGCTACTGCCTCTGGCACTGAACGACCAATTAAAGAGTTAACGAAATGCCCCCCAAATCACCTACATGTTCGGGATTTTTGGACTGCCAGGAACGTTGCACTTCAACTGATACAATTTTTGACTGACTGATTTAGTAAGTCTACATCCGCTAAAATTCCAGACTCATGCCTGTAAAACTAAGGAGTCAGGTTTTATGAGGTGCTTTCACTGTCATTAAAGATGATCCCACCTTAGCCCTTCTCCTAACAAGACAATCTTGCAGCCGTCATTAGGAGGCGTGATCTTAGCTTGTCATCACAGAAAAAAAAAAGGCTTGCTAGGTCAATGAGGATGGAACTGAGTTCATCTCAAGGATGTAAGGCATTCATTTCAGTGGCTATAAGCCAGAAACTAAATATAAAGAAGGAAGAAGGGCAGAAAGGAAGGAAGAAAGGAAACAAACGTGACCTTTTAAGATATCTTTCTGAATTTATTTATTTTTTAAGTAGGCTCCATGCCTAGTGCAGAGCCCAATGTGGGACTCGAACTCCCAACCATGAGATCAAGACCTGAGCAGAGATCAACAGTTGGATGCTCAACAGACTGAGCCACCCAGGTGCCTCTAATTTAATATTTAAATTCAAGTATAATATTTTTAAGGTTTTATTGTATTAAAGCTTAAGATAAGAATTTATTCAAGAAGTGATTCTACAAAGTCCCGGAAACCCAAGTGAGGAAGCAGACAGGAAAGGGAAGGAAGCCAAAGGGTGTGTTCATGAGCAAATTACCACTGTGGTCAGCTGCAGACTGCTGGATGACAGCGTAGAATGTGTGGTGCTGTCCCATGTGAGGGACAAAAATAAAGATTCCCAAGGGGCAACTCTTGTCAGTTACAGGCCAAGAGTGCACTCAGATATTGGCTCCCTGGCACGTTGCCTACTCCGTACAAAGGCTTTGAATGCTCCCACAGCCAGAGAAAGCCTTCAGACAGAGTCAGAGGTATGCACGGTAAAAAAAATTCAAATGCACAGAATGGTAAGCACTGAGGCAATCTGGGTAGGACACTGAGTGTTTGCTATACAACTTGACCCACAAATTAAGTGTGCCTGAGCGATACCAAGTTTTGTTTTGGGGCTGGCTTCATCTAGTCTAATCCACACAGTTCATTCATTATACCTTGGGTCTAAACATGATCTGTTTACCCACTGTGACCCAATTTAATCCCTAAAATCTGTCCTTCTGTGTAGAACACCTCAGAGCATCACTCTTGCCTTGTGGGATGTCATCGAGTGGAGGGAACAGTGAAGGACAAGAAGCAACCTCTTCTTGATGATGGAACTCATTAATTCTCTGTAAATCACATCTTCAATTTGGCTGGGCACCTGACTTGGGTAAATCTACCAGAAATATGTTTATTAAATTAAAATAAATTGGGATGGATGATCTAATAACTAAATATATATGAGAAACAAAGAACAGATAAAATTGAGGCTTATAAAAATCTAGACCATATCAAACCAGTGACCAAACCCCCTTTCTAAGCTACTTTTGCTGAGACCTAGACATGTACATTAAATACCACAAGGATAAAGACAGAAAAATGAGAAACACACAGGCTATGTTGGATCTTGCTTTTGGATGAAAGCCTAAATCATGCAACCTAAAAGGAGCTCTCAACTTCTGTTGTTATTCTTAGCCGAAGAGTCAGTTCTAAAGAGAGGTCCAGATACCACAGGAAGAGAAAATCCTTTTCCAGATGCCTTCTCCTCCCTGATTTCTTGGCAGTACTCCCGGGAAGCTGTCAATCAGACGGTCAAACTATATGGAGCAATGGTATTGAGGCAGCAAGTACCTGTTCAGCACCTACTATACAAAAGCACTAGGCTCTTGTCTAAGATCCAGAGAAGCCAAATGAACCACAGGGCTCTGATGTTTCACACTTGCTGGAGATGGGCTGATGGATAGGCTGGTTGACTGATTAAGTGATTAAACGAAGTGAGTGAATGGACTCCTATAGCCCAACTTCTTTATGGACAGTAACCTTGTCTTCTCTACTCTGTAAAATCCCTACCACCTCTGATGCTTCGTGCATGTTGTGGACACTCCAGAAATGGTTGTTGATGGCACGAAATAAAAACAGTACAAAGACTGTTCGGTGTGAGTTGCCACGTAAGATCTGTAATTCTTCAAGTGCTGCAGGCATTTCTCTTGGTCAAGCGTTAATGGAACACACAGATGAGCAAAATTCTTACCCCCCCCCCCCACAGCACCACTCTTTGGCTGGGGTTTGCAACCCTGGCTTCAAAAGCTTAGAGATTTCCAATTCATCAGGGAAGACTTTCTAGATTACAAAACAAGCAGTTTTTCACTCACTCACTTTCTCTCACTTGCTTCTTTCCTGTTGAGCCAGATAATCCTCCACTCACAAGATGAAGTTTCAGCTTCTTTCTGTAAGTTGTCTTCATATTTATCCTCATAGTTCAACGTGCTGTATATTACATGTTTTGCTAATAGAGTCTTCCCACTGCTCTGGTGCTGTCTTCACACATTCTCTTGAGAGTTTCCACCTATCCAAATTAGTGCAATCAACAGGACATGGAAGTTAGGCATGTTATTGATCAGCTTTTTTTAGTCTGGAAGCTTGAAATAACTTCTTAGAATTTTATTACATTCCTTGGGCTTGAACCAATAAAAATAAGTTTATGAATGGGCCCTCTTCTATAGTTTTCTTTACTATCTCTTTGTTTTACTGGGCCATTGCTGAGATTTTTAGATTAAAAGCTCCTGGAAGGCAGGGATTACAAACACAGCCTCATCTATCCCTAGACAGAGTAAAGATTTGTTCCCATGTCTCAGAGTTAAAAGTCTTTGAGGCTTTGCTGTCCAAGTTGCCCATCTGCCACTCCTATTCTTTCTATAACATTGCCACTTCTCTTCCCTCCGATCAACAACAGTGAGAATAAATCAGTTTAAGATAAGTGTAAGACCTTGCATTCCATGGAGCACATGCTTAAAACATTAATACCTTGCAAATAAGTAATCTGTTATATTAACATTTATTTTTAAGTGACTGAAATCAGAATTTTCTTGAGAGCAGATGTTGGAAAACTGTGGTTAATAGACAAGGAAGAGCAAAGGCAAAAGCAGGAGGGAAGTCAACCTAAAGATATCAATACGGGTTATTTCTTGTTACAGTATATATGCGGCATAACCAGAGCAATTCAGTGGCATCCAGCAAGAGATGTGTATTTTTGCTCTAAGTCTGTGTTTTTGGTGGGGTAGCTCCGCCTGTGTGAGCTGGCCTTGCTCAGAGCCCTGCAGTCAGCTGGCAGGTCAGCCAAGGAACTGGCTCATATACCAGGGCCTCAGGTGGGATATCCTGGCTCTGGTCCATGAGGCCTCTCTTCTTCCAGCGGACTAGTCAAGAAACGTTTTCAGGAAGTACAAATCCAAGACAGAACAAAAGAACGCAAGTCCTCTGGAGACCTAGGCTCTGAAGAGGCACACCTACACTGTCATTTACACCACATTCTACTGGGCCAAAGCCATCACAAGAACACCCTAAATTCAAGGGCTGAAGTCACAGACTCCATCTCCTGTTGAAACGAGGCGCAAAGTCCCATTGCAGAGGAAATCTACAGAGGGGGCCATCAGGCTAGTCCACCACTCAACTTTACTTCTTTAACAAAATAATTCAGGTAGACAGAAAGAAAGTTAAGAAAAGCAAAACGGAGGGCCAAGCCTCTTCCATAAATTGCAAACTAACTGAGGAGAGTGAAAGAATAATTGTGTATTCATTTATTCAATAGATATTTACCAGTTGTCTACTGTGCTTTAGGCTTCCACTAGGGATACACAGGACTAAGATAAAGTCCCTGTTCTCACATACTTCACAATCCTATGAGTTTGCATACAGCAAGCATCATTTAGATAGTACTTGGCACATTGTGATAGGTATTCAATGAATATTTGTTGGTAAGTGATAGGAAAAATATTAAACAGAGCATGAGTTTGTCAGATAGCAAGAGTTCATTTAGACCCCATAAAGAATGTTTTGAAGGATAATCCTTTAGTGCTTAGAATATGCTAGAAAATGAAGAAAATTTAAATGTCCAAGAGAGGTCAATATATACACTTTATTTCCCTGTATAATCCATTCCTTTCTCTATCATCATCATCATTATTATTATTATTATTACTGGCAGAGGATGAACCTTAGCTGGCAAAGTCAAAAGAGCAATTAACAGACCGTCCTCATCGTCGGGCAGCAGCTACTAGGATGGTGTGTGGGCACCTCTCAGAGATCAGTGACCCAACAGCTGACCAGGGAAGGAGGGATGGGGCCCCACGTCAGGCAGTGTCCACAGTTCCTCTAACTGCCAGGTCAGGGAAGACAGAGAAAAGCCAGGGTGTGACTCTTGCATTCTCCCTTCATACGTCACTGAAAGCAATATTGTAATAACTTCGTATGGTGACAAATGGTCACTAGACTCACTGTGGGGATCATTTTCTAATGTATAAAAATATCAAATCACTATGAGGAACAGCTGAAGTGAACAGTATATTGCTTGTCAATTATACTTCAATACAAAAATAAAAAGAACAAGATCTGAGAAGAAAGAGACAAGTCAAAGTTGACCGTGTTTCACTGTGGACGTACACAGGCACACATATCACATCACGTGTTCAGCCAATCAATCCACAGTGAAAAAGCTTAGGCCTTGGGTTTGTTCTTAGAGAAATCTTCCTCAGACCCCTTTGTGGAGGCCAAGAGAGCAGCACGAAGGGGAAAAGCCTGTAAGCCAGAGCTGAGGGCTTCTTTGATTTGAACAGTGAATCGCAAGATGAAAATAATCAGGGAGCACCAATGCCACACGGTTGTTTATGTGTGTGTGTGTGATTGTGTGCACGTGAATGCATGTGATTATGCTTCAGTGTGTGTGGGGGTAATGGGGCATTAACACCAACTCACAGAAGCTGCTCTGCTTTATGAGTTGGGATTTTTTTTTTTAAAGGAAATCAAGCCATATTTTTTTTCCCTCCCCGTTCTCAAAGATGAAGCAATTTACAGATGCTGAATCCTTTTTTAGGAATAATTCTCAATGCATCATTCAAATATCCTTTGAGCTGAGCACACGATATGCACATCATGAATACATATAATCACTGCACGGTCCTTTGTGAAGATTTTGAAAATAGCATCTGAAAGAGTCAACCAGAGGTCTCCATCTGAGGACGCGCACTTGGTGAGTGTGGCCGTGCCAGCTCTGGGCTCTCGTTTCCTCTTTCAAAGGCCCTGCTCCGTTCCTGTGGCCCTCCTAGAACATGTCAGTGGTCCCGGAGTTAAAAAGTAAATCACGGTTTGGGGCCCCTGTATAAATTATCTGCTTATGTCCATCCAATGCAGTCAGCACTTGTGGATTTTCAACATATGCCACAACAAACAGATACATATTTTTTAAAGGGCATCACCTTAATACTGGCTAATTCCATCCTGTTCTAGGCTTGCTTGGGCCTCACGAGACCAAAATTTCAGAGCCTAACGGTGCAAACTGTATTACTACTACTCGTCACTTGAAAATTTGCAAATGCTCACTGTGCAATTTAACAACCACAGCTAGGGGATCAGAAAGCATCTTTCTTGCTGTCACTGTCACTCATTGTTGACAATATGGAGGACTATTTCCTTCACCTTTTTCTTCAGAAATAGGAAACAAAGATTTGTTTTCAATTGTGTTTGCTGTGGAACTCAGAAAACTTAGTTTAGCGAACTGTGCATCCTTCTCCCTTTTCTCTTTTGAGATATGGAAAAATCTGAAGTCATTTGCTTCTTTTCTTTCTATATTCTCCTGTTTGGAGCACATAAGGCTTTCTGATACACTCTGTCACTTTTGGAGAATTGACACAAGCCGGCACCCCCAGTGAGTTCACCTGCTCCAAGCCCTTTTCCGGATCCAATGGTCTTTAGATATTTTTGATCTATGATGTAACAAATATCCAAAATCATGTGTTATTTGCAACATAAATGAGAACACGAAACATTTGCATCTCATTAGCATTTATAGAGATTGCCTTCGAGATTCAAAAGGTGTGAAGAATTGCTAGGAGGGAAGTGGTTCCTGTAACTTTCCATCCCCACAAACTAATACTGATAATATTAAAATAAGTCAAATAACTTAGTCCATTTAACTTCTATTTACTCAAAGAATTTTCAGATGTATATGAAATCTATATTTCTGTGTTTATAGATAATTCAAAGAAAAACATGCCTCATTACCTATCCCCTAAATTCCAAAATTTATTTCTCGATTTAGAAAGTAATTTTTTAAAGATATTATTTATTTATTTGAGAGACAGAAAGAGAAGGAGAGAGAGCACATAAGCAGGGGGAGGGAAAGGGAGATGCAGACTCCCTGCTGAGCAGGGAGCCAGACACAGGGCTCAATCCCAGGACCCCAGGATCATGACCTGAGCTGAAGGCAG
>CM053610.1:64477367-64581423 GCA_028646535.1 Procyon lotor
CTAAATTCCAAAATTTATTTCTCGATTTAGAAAGTAATTTTTTAAAGATATTATTTATTTATTTGAGAGACAGAAAGAGAAGGAGAGAGAGCACATAAGCAGGGGGAGGGAAAGGGAGATGCAGACTCCCTGCTGAGCAGGGAGCCAGACACAGGGCTCAATCCCAGGACCCCAGGATCATGACCTGAGCTGAAGGCAGGCGCTTAACCAACTGAGCCACCCAGGCGCCCCTGGAGTGCAATTTCTGAGTACCTTTTATGTGTCCAACACCATATTCATACTTTAGGCCAGTGAGTTTTTAAATAAACAAAATAATTTTACTGGATAAAAATGCTAGAATGGTTAACCATTCTATATCTATACTGATATCAATATCAATATATTAAGATATATTAGAAAGCAACACACAATTCATAACCAACTTCTCTGGATGCATGGCAGTTAGCAAACTAAAGGGTATTTTTGAAGAAATTACAATATGTTGGGTTGAAAATGAAATCTATATTCCAATCCTTAATCTTGTGTGTTGCATAATATATTTGGGGAGAGGAGAAAACAAGCCCGTAGAGGTTTTAGAGGGAAAATTAGACCATCACTGAAACCAACTGAAGAGTCAGGCTAGACCCTGCTGAATTATTTCTGTGTTTTCCCTATAGACAGACCCATGGCAGTAACAACACCAGCGATGCCAAGAACTGGGAATGGATGCTGATGAACCTCTGCCCTCTCCGCCTTCGAGAGCCCCTCGATGCCACTGTGTGCCTCACACAGAGAGGGACACCTGAGCACCTGTGAAGAGGAATAAAAAACAAAAAAACCAAACCAACCTCTCTTCAATATTCCCTTTAGTCAAAGGGTTTCATTACCTTCTCAGAGTCAAACAGCCTCTGCCTGCCTTTCTAGGTTCCTGTCTCATCTCTGACCCCATGTCAGCTCCAGCCAAATTTAAGTAATTTCAGTCCCAAATACGGATCGTCGTCTTGGTTGCTTTAATAGGGCTATATTGCCTCTTCTGTCTGGAATGTGCTTCTCAACATCTTTCGGGCCTAACTGCTACTTTAGACTTCAACTTTAATGCAACATGTTCAGCTCCCAACGCCTGCATTATTTGCTCCCCAACGATACACTTTCATTTTGGTCTATATTGACCATTTTAAGTGTTTCTCACCTTTCCATGAAAATTAAATAAATAAGCACATGGTAAATAAACACTTAGACTTGTACCTAGCACATCATACTCAAGAAATATTAGCTATTATTATTCTCTTAATTAAAAAAAAAATCTCTGATTCCTTGGTATTCTCCCTTACTGAAATCTGAGCCAGTTTCTCTCTTGCTCACTAATACAACCCACTGCCTAGCACTGTGCCAGGCACACAGTCAATGGACATGAATATGGGATGAAAGATACTTAGTCATCACACACAGCCACTGGCATTTAGATCTAATACTTTCTCCTCTCTGCAGTAAGACTTCCTATCAAAACTCCATACAAAATCTTAAAATGAGAGGATTCTAGGTTATTCGTCCAGATTGACCTTAAAGCCAATGCAAGTGCTCTTGCAAGAAAAGGGGAGGGAGACTTGACAGAGATTTGAGGGAGATTTGAGACCAAGAGAAAAGGAGAGATGCGGCTATAAGCCAAGAAACACTGGAGCCACCAGATGGAAAGGATAAAGAAGCATTTTCCTCCAGAGCCTCTGGAGGAAGTGCAGCCCTGCTGACATTTTGTTTACTTGTGGGGGTTTTGTTCTTTTCGAGAATATTTAATTTATACAATACAGTGTTATCAACTATTGTTACCATGTTACACATTGGATCTTCCAACCTTATTCATCTTATAATGGAAGGTCTGTACCCTATAACCAATGTCTCCCTATTTCTCTCATTCCCATTCCCCTGGCGGTTACTTTTCTACTCTCTTTCTATGAGTTGGACATTTTTTTTTAAAGATTCCATACGTAAGTGATATCATGTGGTATTGGTCCTTCTCTGTCTGGCTTATTTCATGTAGCGTAATGTCCCCCAGGTTTATCTACATTGTCACAAATGACAGGGTTTCCTTCTTTTTGGAGGCTGAGTGATACTCCATTATACGTGTATACCACATTTTCTCTACCCATTCATCTGTCGATGGACACTTAGATTTCCGACTTCTGGCCTCCAGAGCTGTGAGAGATTAAACTGTTCTTATTTTAAGCCATGGAATTTGTGCCAATTTGTTATGGAAGCCCCAGGGTCAAATGAGATAGCGCGTGCAGAGTATGCAATCAGTTTTTGGAATATTCTTATTCATTCACTCATTCCATCATTCATTCAACAAATATAAGCATTTACTATGTCCTATGACTGTTCTTAATACTAAAAATATGGGGGCAAAAAGGGACTTAGCTCTGAGGAAATTATATTTGCTATAATTTTATATAGCATTAAATTATAAGTTCAGTTTTGTTGTCACTGGATATCCAGCTCCAGTTTGTATTGTTTTTGAAATACTTTCACACACACACACTTCAAATTTCCACGCATAAAGCTTCTCCTCTTCACATCCTCCACAACTCCCACTTTCAGTGTGATCCTAAATTCACCTGCATGGAAAACAAACTCTAAAGCTGTGGCAAATATGAAGGGGCTCCTGAGGAAGTAGGCTTCCTAATAATTTTGCCCAACCTCTTCACATTCTGGAACATCATTTGTAAACTGGGAGTAGGTACTTGGTCCTCAGTTACATGGATCAGTTTTGTTTTTGACTTCTCTAGACCACATAAATGGCTCCTTCCCACGGGAAAGAGCAGAAGGTTCAGCAACTCTATGATGACACCTCTATCAGCAACAAAGACTTAAGTCTAGAGATAGTCAACCCTGGAAGGAAGGTTATTTTCTGATAGAAGCCTTTTTCCTTAAATTACGTTACAAGAGAGAATAAAGAAACAAACTTGGTAACACTTATGGCACCTGCAACTTGAATATAATGTCTTATCCCAAACACAGGATTGAAATTATGTTAAACCACAATATCCATATTATATCTCCCTGTGTCACTGGATATATGTGTCCTGTTCTTTTGTTTTCTAAGCTGATTCTTTACTCTGTATAAAGTAAATTTTTCATCTGCAGTTTTTTATTCTATTATATTTTGTAAAGATCCTTAGAAGACTCGTTTCTTTCACGAAGTGACTGTTATGACAGAATTATAAACAACCAAATATATCCAGATTAATATAAATGTCCTGCATGTGACAATTTGCCCCCACCAGAAGTGATTCTTTAATAAGATTGAGCAATTTACTTGAGAAAAGCACTTGACAGAGACAGAAACTGTGTCATTTGTCCAAAGGGGGACACAGACAAATCTTTTCATCTGGCTCTTACTCAATGCCTGACTCTAAGCTACACATCATTCACATTTCTATCCACCACGCTTTAAGCACTGCTGTTGTAACCAACATGAGCAAACTGCAAAGCTCAAGAGTATGTGTTCTCTCCCAACCAGTGGACAGCTGATTGGATGGACTTCAACTTTAAGGATGTGGACAAATGGATCGATTCTGTTCTGGAAGAAAAGGGAGCCAGAAGAAAAGTAATGATAACAACTACAAGGCAATGCTAGGGCAGGTAGCTCTGTCTTTTTCTAAATCTTGGAATCAGGCCAGGGTCACTGATTCTAATTAGCAACAAACCGTCTCCTTATCCCACGCAGGTCCCATGGAGCTGGAGAAAATGAACCTGGTCTGCCAAATTAGAGCTTGCGTTTAATTTGGGGAGGGAAAAGGGGAGATGTACTTGGCCAAACCCTCCTGCTGGGCTTGCTCTTGGATACCAAACAGCCAGAGGAGGGGAAGGGTAAAGAACTCCACAATGTGGAGGAGGAGTATAAAGCATAAAGATAGACAAAGCTTCAGGAGAGCAGACGGGGACAAATGGAGAAGGAGGTAGGTGACTGTCAGAAAAGCCATGGTGGTAAAATCAAAAGCAGCCTTCCAAGGCACACCAGTTTGTTCTATCTCATCTCCCTGGGCTTCCAATACTGCCATGGCATCCCCAGATTACTCCATCGCCGTACGTATCTACTGAGCACCTACAATGGACCAGGCTCTATATCAAGAACTCTTCTTACATGATTTTGTTGAATCCTTGCAGCAATCCTGGGTGATCAGCTATTTTACACATAAAGATTCTGAGCTTTAGGAAAAAGCAAATCCTACCTCTGGTTTGTGGCAAAGTCATAATTCATCTCCAGGTTCGTCTGACTCCCAAGCTTATATGCTTTCCATGATACCAACACAGTCAAAATAGAGAGTGGTTCATTAACTTCTGCAAGGGGGAATTTCTTAAATCAATACTTTAATTTTCATAGAAAGGCAGGGCTGGAACAATGTATTGCTTTAGGGAAAATCCCACTGAGGTGAAGGTCCAGGAAAAGATGTTGTGCTCTTTTTAATATTTCTTGTGAAAGTTTCTCCAGGAAACTTTGAGAGCTATAATTCTCAAAAGTTTCATGTGATGGACCACCTGGAAATAGGAATCTGCATTATGAGCTACCATAGAAACTGTCAAATGTAAAATCTATACAAAATGTATACTTTGTGCTAAATTAGACATCATTGCCCGCCACATCCTAGCTTAGCAAGCACCATTTCTTTTTCTAAAAAAACAAACTTTTTTTAAGATTTTATTTATTTATTTGTCAGAGAGAGAGGAGAAAAGAGAGAGCATGAGCAGTGGGGAGCAGTAAGCAGAGGGAGAAACAGGCTTCCCGCTGAGCAAGAAGCCTGACGTGCACTTGATCCCAGGACCCTGGGACCATGACCTGAGCCAAAAGGCAGACACTTAAGCAACTGAGCCACCCAGGTGTCCCAAGCAAGTACCATTTCTAATAAACATTTGCAGAAGAAAAAATAAAAATTGAGAAAATAATGTGGTGGGTATTATTTTCCTTTGGTTTTCCCCTGAGTGCTCACTCTTCTACTCCACTTCGGGATACCAGGTTTTAATGCACAATCTGAGAACCCACACTTTGGGGAATGGTCTGTCCCACACTTGGTTCAGTGTATTGAAATGCAGCGTGAATAGGCAACAATATGATAAAATTTACCAAACCTCTCACCTCCCAGAAGTATCTAATTACAGCAAGTTTGAAATTTTCACAGGGAAACTCAAATCCTCCGTCAGTTGGACAGTTGAACTGAACTTAGAAAAATTCAGAAATAATTGACTAGAAGCAGAGTATAACAGGGCATGGGAAGAACATAGAGCAACTAGAAAAACTCATTTTGTTGATACCATCTTAAATTCTTTATTTGCTTAGAGTTCCTTATACATTTCTGGGACTATTTTTCTTCAGCCTTTTAAAACACATGCCTTTCGATGAGCCCAAACACATCGATTCCAACTCTAGCCAAACCCCCAACATTCATGACTACCATCACCGCCCACTGAGGGTATGGTCCCCCAAATTAGCGATGAGTGGGGTTTTAAGTTTAACTTTTGAGTCTCTCTGTGAGTTATGACTTTTGGAGTCTGAGTTATAAAGGAACACATATCTTTGGACCCAGTATTCTCTATTTCTCCCTCTAAGTCCTTCTTTTCTCTGTTCCGTATCACAAAGCCTGGGCTCCCCAGACCACCCCACTGGGGCTATCTTGCACTCCCAGCTGCTGATGCAGTTGGGCCAGTGGGAGGCGCCAGTGGGGAGATCAGAGAACAGGAGAGGGGAGGTTATGTGTCATGCTGTCCCTGCTTCCTCTGCAGGACTGTGTCGGCAGCGCCTCCCATTTGGAAATCCCTGTCCGAGGCGGCATTAGTGTCCTAGAGCGGACGTAACAAACCACCTCAACCTGGGAGGCTTACAACAACAGATATGTATTCTTTCTGCACTCCAGAGGCCAGGAGTCCAAAATCAAGGTGTCAGCAGTGCCACGCCACCTCGGAAGGCACTACGGGACAATTCTTTCTTCTTCCAGCTCCTAGTGGCTTCAGGTATTCTTTGGAATTCTGTGGCTGCCGCGGAGTTCAATCTCCACGTCTGTCTTTATATGGACGTCTCTTCTGTCTGTCTGTCTTCTCCTTAAGGACACTTATTAGATTGGGGGCCCACCTGGATGATCCAGCATGATCTCCTCTCGAGATTCTTAACTTAATTACACCGGCAAAGACTTTTTCTAAGTAAGGTCACATTTACCGGTTCTGGGTGGATGTATTTTTGAGGGAGCCTCTTTTAATTACAAAGGACTATAGATTTGAGGGGTCCTGACAACACTGGTCCTGGTGTTCTCCCCCCTTTCTCCCTCAGGCTTCCCCCTGTTGCTAGGACAGCCATGTTTCACCATTTCTTGGTGATCACCTTAACCCTGCCCATGCTATGAAAAGAATCCCTGCATTGAATTTGCTTCTATTATCCCTTTAAAAGTACATGGGTCCTGACAAAGACAGGTATATAAACCATGTAGTGTTAGTGTTAAGGATGCTTTAAAAACAAACAAACAAACAACTAAACATGACTTTATCAACCAAGTTTCTGATACGAATTCCCAGTTTCGGCCAGAAATGTAGCTTCCCTGATTCATCCAGCAGGATTCACCACTGAAAACTTGGAAACACGCTTGAAGGCAGAGACATTAATTCTCTGCTATGTTACAAATAGATATGTTCTAATTTGGGGACTTTGTAAAAAGAACGGGGTAATCTTCATAATGAAGCTCTCTTCATCCTCCCCTAAGACATAACGAACTTTTATGAACACATTTACCTATATTTCAAAAATTCTCCCAAATAAGAGAATAATTCAGTGAACTAAACTGTTTGGCACCATGTTTATCAATCACGTAATTTACTGTAACCTGCTGACCTTTATGCTTTTAAACAATTTCTTCTATATTGTGGGACGAGCAAGCCACACTCATTTGTGTGTTCACTCCTTTCTGATGCTTAACCATTTATTCTCACTTTCTTTGCTGATCCAGCTCTATACGAATATAATCAGAGCACAAACTATTTGCCAAGTCAAAGAGAATTCTGCCAAGATATTTTATTTGGAGATTGATTTTTTTTTAATTATCCATTTTTCTCCTTTGTAGAGTGATTGGGTTGGACTGGATGATTTCATCTTTAAGGCTGTTTCCTAGAAGGTCCTGGAATTTACATAAATTGGCCCATGGCACTCAGCCACTCTATCATGTCATCACCATGATGTCACAAGGAATCCTAAGGCCCTGAGGGCTCCTACTGAATAAAGCAAAGTTGTTTAACTTTCCAACTAAATTTGGAAACTGTTCTATGTGTCTGGATTAAATTCTGTTCATGGAATCTGCCTCCTACTGATAAAGGCCAAAACTAGTCTAAAACCTTCCATAGCCACTGCTTCAGCAAGTGCAAATCAAACATCCGACCACACCACTACAAAAACAAACAATGCCCAGAAATAGGTCTTGCTGCTACTCCTGGCCTTCCCTTATTCTGTGGGGGCATTTAACCCTATCAAATTTCATTTGCTTCACAGGTCAGTGCATCCTCTTCCTGCCAGGTGCATGTACCTAGAGAAACTAGACGCAGGTAGAACACTGAAACCACGTTGTTAACAGAAGGTCTGTGTCATCATTCATTCATTAGTTCATTCGTCCGTTCATTCATTCATCCATCCACCCATCCATCCATTCATTCACGCCAAATCTCCCAAGTGTGCCATTTATATCTTTGAAATTAGTGCTTACTATTTGCTAGACAAACTCCAAATATGAGATCATCTCTTAAAAAATATCTACATGGAATCTTCCCTATATGGTGTTCATATGACAATTTAAGGGAAATAGTGCAAGGAAAGTGGTATCAAGCAAATGGGGGAAATGCATATACAACTGTGCATATATTCATATGCATATGTGAAATATGTGTGTATATATTTAAAATTATGGTTTGGAAGCTTTTGCCAAAATTCAGGACTTCGTGTAAAAATAGCTCCATGTCTGTATCAGTTAGTTTCTCTTGGAAACTTTAAAAAAATATAATATTTTTTGATGGCTTTACCCTGTGCTGCCCAGCCACATTAAGATAACAGTAAACTACATTCTTATGGCTGTCATAACATTTAGCTTGGTGCTGCTTGCAATGTGAGTAATCTATTAAGATATATAAGGTGCAAAATGCCGCCTTTGTGTCTTGGAGTTCCAGCTATCAGCTGTAACAACCAAGTGCAATTACTGCCAGTGTGGGGCCTGGCTGCTTCCCACCGCGGCCTTCATCGGCCAGAGACTTCGCAGCAGTGACCCCTGGCAGCCTCGGCCACCGCCACTGGGGCCGCCCAGAGCTCCTTCTCCCAGGCTCTGTTTCCTCGACTCCCTCCCCTCTCCTTTTTCTTGCCTGTCATCAATCTTACTAAAATGACAGCAGACAGATGTTAGCCTTTGCAAAGATCAAATGAAATCTATGGCTCTGGGACCGTTCACCAAGGAGCAGATCAGTCTACCCGAGGTAGGCACACACACCAGTGACAACCCACCTAGAATCAATTCACCAGCCATTGCGAGTAGCTCTCTGTAGGCACAGGCCACTCAGAAATGGATTTTGACAAAATTTCATCCAACAGTTGCTTCAGAGAGGTTTGATGATGGAATGCTGGGAATTTCCTGCAAGAGTGTGTGTGTGTGTGTGTGTGTGTGTGTGTGTGCACTTGCATTTGAAAACAATTACTAATATTCAACTTAGAGGAGACAGTATTTACTTTGGCCACAAACTCATGATTTTTAACCCCTTCTTCCAAACGTTGGACTGTGCCAAAGTATCCCCCACAACTGCCCTTGAGTGTTCAGATTTCTCTTACTTAGCAAACATTACTCCATAGCAGAACTACACTGAATGTGCCCTTGTCTCATGCAATTTCTTTACATCAATGTACAGGACTATTTATCCCCAATAGAAATGTTTACCTAATCTGGAAAATGTCAGGCCATATGGTGTACATTGTATGAATTTCATCCATCCTTTTTAACTCTTTCTGAAAGTCTCTCTTCTCCCTGCTGCCCGTTTGTTGTAGACCAGGCAGAAATGATTAAAGGGGATGGAACTCAGATGGGGGGTGGGGGAGCAGGATGGGAAGGGAGCAAAGAGAAGCGCAGATGGAGCATGGGAGAGCCTCTTTCTTCGCTGAATGCGACATCTTGTAAACCAAAGGCTAAAAAAGTTTCAGGATCAGGGCAACCCTTGTGCAGAGTTAGAGAAAATCCCAAAGAGAACCGCCCCCCCAAACACACATCCACTGTGACCTAAAGATGAATATGATGCCTTATTAATAATAACTTCCCCATGGGCTGCCTGAAATTCAGAAAGACTAAATCACCTTTAGGCTTTTATTTCCCTCATCACTTCCTAGAAATAATGAAGTCTTAACTGCATGAAGAAAAGAGCAACCCTCCGGTACTTTGAGCTGAAGCAAATGTTTCTGTAATGTATCTTTCTACAGTATCTTAGTAAAAGATAGATAGCTATTTAAAATAAGCGATATCAAGGAAGAATAAACTATTATGTTTGTGCCAATGCTTATTCATGGTTTTATAACAAGACATATCTGTTTTCTTCATATAAATCTTGACTCTATATTTAGAGTTTGCAAACAATGATTCTAGTTTTTGGCTGCCTGCCACTTCTGATAGAAAGCTGGGATAGCCGTACTACATTACTATAACATTAAAAAAAATTCCCAAAATTCCATGTGCAGAACTTCCTAACATGCAACACAAAAAATATAAAGTGTTCATATATATACAGAGAAGAGAGGAGGGCAAAGGGTTACACATTTCAGGGAGGGGCCTGAGCCAATATATACTTTTTTTGGCCAGCTTCCTAAATTAAAGGTATCTCTGGAAGCTATAGAAACTGAGTAGAGAATCCCATCTCAAGCCTTTAATGCCCTTTTTTTTAACCTCAAATCAAAAGATGCCCCCCCCCCCGTCTTAGCCACTGGGTCAATTCTTTTTTTTTTTTTTAAAGATTTTTTATTCATTTAACAGAGAGAGAGAGAGAGAGAGAGAGATCACAAGTAGGCAGAGAGGCAGGCAGAGGGGGAGGGGGAAGCAGGCTCCCCGCGGAGCAGAGAGCCCGATGCGGGGCTTGATCCCAAGACTCTGAGATCATGACCTGAGCCGAAGGCAGAGGATTAACCAACTGAGCCACCCAGGCGCCCCAACTAGGTCAATTCTTAAACAGTGCTTGGGCAGTCATCAAACAGTCAACAGTACCAGTTTTAGCAGTATCAATAATAGTGTCAAATAATCTGATACATCTTAAAAGTTCTGGTCTACTATCTCTTTTTTATATCTAATAGTGCTGAAAACACTTAGTGGGTACCAGAAAATTGTCATTAGCTTAATTTTGTTCTTGGTTGTAGGGAAAGGGGAAAAGGCAGCAATAACTTCTAAGATAGGTAATTGCATGAGCTCTCTAGTCTAGCAGTATTTTGGAAGTGTGGAATTCACTCAGGAAATTTCATTCATTCAATTACCGTAAGCTCATTCATATACTCACTGGACCCAATCCTACTGTTTCCATGCACTGTGCTGAGTACCAGTACGGAGGACGTGAAGCTCAAAGATAGGCTCTCTCTCTCAAGAGTCTCCCATCCAGATGCAGAAGTCTTTACAGTACCTGTGACAGGCAGTAATGGGGGAGGGGTCTCTGATCTCAGGAAGAATAGAACCTTAACTGTCCTGGGGTGTTGGAGAAGGACATGGCAGGTGACACCTTCTGAGCTACCTTAAAGAAGACAAAGGGAAGCTCTAGCAATGCAGGACAAGGACAGAGGCCTGAGAGAGCACCTGAGTAGCTTGATGTGGAGGCAAACACCAGTGGGGGAGGGGAGCTACAGTGGGGGGGTGGGGAAGCAGATGGGGCCAGGGCAGGAGGAGGTTAAATCAGAGAGAACCTTGGCATCTAGAATGCCATGGCCTGAAGGGAAGACTTCACAGCTGTGAGGCTGCCACAAAAACACGAAAACTCCGAGTAGGAAAATTTTAATGGAAAGGATAGAGAAGCCACCAAAAGATCTTTCTTAACTGGAAAAAGCCTTATGTAAATTTAAGAACTAAATACAGTGGCTCAAACACAGTTCCAGGACTCAAAACCAAGCCTATAATTTTGACATTACATGAAAGTGGAAGATATCCAGTGGCCCTTAGTCCTGAGATGAGATTTATTCAGGAAAACACTACTGATTCAGGCAAATCGAGAAAGGATGCTTCAGAAGAGTAGAAAAAGGTGGTGGTGGTTGGTGGTGGGGATGGAGAGTGAGAGGTCATGGTGAATGAAACACGTTTCAGGAAAACCTTCTATTAGTCTGAATGAACTTTGGCCACTAAGTTGAATATACTACCAGTAAATAGTTTCTTTTTGGAAAAGAGAAAAAGAGAGCAAGGACAGCTGGCATAGACACAGACACTCTAACTAGAGTTTGAATAACCAACCGAGGTTATTTCAGGCAGTACAGTTTTTAATCACATCTAGAGGAGAAAGTCAAATGCATTAGTTCCATTTACAACCAGTGTTGTTCAGCATATCAATTAAAAGCACAAAGTGCTGTCTCCACATTCCCTCTACCCAATTTTCAAATATTTATTGGTGCATTATCCTGAACATTTCATCACAATTAGTGTGGAAGTGATACAAGGCCCATAGAACACACTGAGCTTTTCATTATGAGAGTGGATTGAGCAGGACAAAGACTAAATTGTTAATATCTCAAAAACAAGAGCATTAATTATTAAACAGAAGTAGTAATGTATGGAGTTATCTGTGAGAGAAGTAGAATGTGCCATTTAGCCAGTTTTTAAATCCCCCATTTGTGTATTTCTAATAATAGCCTTATTAAGTTATCTAGATAGTTGAGAAATATATCACTAAGTCAAATGTCTTAAATAAGGGCACTGGCAGTTGGCCCACCAAATAGGAATTAGAATCCCTCTTGGGTTACCTTGATCCTTATTTTGAACGAGTCACTATAAGGCAAAAATCAAACTAAAGAATCACCCACAGTATCTTTTGAAATGTAGGCTCATTTTCACAGAGAGGTAAAATTGGAAGATACTCGGAAGGAAGGGGGTAAGGAAGGGAGGAAGGAAGGCAAGAAAGAAAAACCATTCCCTGAATATGCACAGCCCACAAATCAACTTGCCATGAATATGTCCATTTGTAGGACCATTAAAATAGACAATAAAGAGTTGCGGGGGAGCTTGTTTCCAAAAAATTCAATGAAATTGTTCTTTGTCTCTCAGATGAACGTTTGAGGGACCAATATTAATGTTAAGTAAGATAAAACCCATACTTCTAAAATCCTTGTGGTCTACCCAGTAACTCAGTAGGATGCTTAAAAGTCTCTCAGGAAAAATTAGGCAAGAGTGTAAGTGATATCCTTTCAGATAAATGCTTCCTTGTGATTCTTCCTTCCCCCTCATCTGAGTGCTGATGTCTGTTTCTTCTTAGAGAAAAGAACCAGAAGCAGAAGAAAAGTGCTGGAAAGAGAATCCAAAACGGAGGTGGTAGAAAAATGCCTTCCTATCATGACCACGTCGGACTCGAAGTATTTAGCCATTTGTATGGTGGGAAGGGACACGTACTGAAATCTTAGTCTCGAATATACCAAACTACCCTGGCCAACTTCTCTTCCAACTTAAACTTAATTGTAGGAGCATATTTTTTTTTCCAATATGCTGCATATCAGAGAGTGCAAGCTATTTCATTGTAAATTTGCGTCCATGTACTATTTAAAAACTTATTCTGTTGAGGTGTTTTGAAACTGAAGGGTTTTGTTGTCATCGTCGTTGTTTACCTAATGTCCTTAAGGTTGGAAAAAAATCTCAAAATTGTACTCTCGATCATGGATTAAACATTGCCACCTATAGCTAAGATTAGCTTTTCTAAAAACTGTGTAAAAGAACACTCATACTTCATGGAAAATAACAAAAATGTCCCCCTTCAGCTCCTTATTGCTCGACGTGCGGACAAAATAAAAAAGTAAGTGACAAAAATCCTGGCACATAATATTTATTGAGACAGCTACTTCACCCCCATCATCTCACGTAATTCTCACGGCTTCCTTACGAGGCTGGCGTTACTCTCCGCTTTGTAAATAAGAAACAAAGGTCAGATGCATTAATAACTCGCACATGCTCCTAAATGCAGGGGCTGCTCTTCAGATCCAGCTCTCTCCGACTCTAGAATCCATGCTCTTACACACTATCTTCTCCTGCCCTTCCCCATGAACTGGGTTGTGGTCTCCGTTTGAATGATCGGCACGCTCTTGCCCCATCTTTACTACAGAATTAGGTGGGAACTTCACAATAAGTCCCAAACCTTGGCTTTCTCAGCAAAAGCCTTTAGGAAACGGTTTAGCTCCTGGCTGCCACTTCCTCCCCAGGGCCCTCAAAGGCACAGGATCAGCAGCCAGCCTGTTGCTACAGAAACATCCCAACACCGCACACATCTCCAGGGGCGGAAAGACCGTCCTTTCTTGGGCTCTGGGCTCTGCACTGGAGTCCCTCAAGGGGTTAATCCATGCCATTCCAAAGTTCAGTGAAGGGACAATCAGAACTGAACAGCAGGGATTTTAGAATGTTAATCGCCCGCTCTCCTCCGATTGGCCCAGAACAAATGCAGGGTACAGTAAATTGTCCTTGTCAGCTCAGCTCACATGATGATATGCTTTATTTCTAGACATGCCTTGAATCTGTCCCCTGAATTTATGTTCAGAAAATAAACACTTCCAGACGGCAATAAAGCATTCAGTTGTGGCTGGCGATTGCATAGTCTCAGACCCACCAAAGCTCTTTTCTTGGGAGGTTTTAAAGGTTTGACGAGTCCAGGTTCCAAAATCATATTTCCTCCACTTATCGGCCTGGCATGCAAACGTGCTATAACCACCAGAACCCCAATTTCATGCTCATTCCCCAATTGCTTCCCCATCCCCACTCTCTTTTCCCCCCACTCTCACCTAGCATTTTCTTTTTGCAGCACAGACTTTCATTTGGGGTTCCATTCAGGCAAAACTTTCTTTTTTGCCAAGTCGCCAAATGAGAAGGAAGTGGCTCAACCTATTTTATCCCTGTCATAAACCACGATAGATTATGACTAGGAAATATTACCACGCTGCCCCAAATTTAGGCCGTCACTTACCATGTTCATAATTTCTGTCCAGATCTGAGTGTTATTTATATTATTATTTATTCGCTCATAAAAAATACTTTAAATCAACTCCCATTTCATTTCTTAATTTTGTTCTCAGGAATAAATCAGGGATTTGAGGACTCCACATATGTTTTCTAATATACTTAAAAATAAATACACCACGATTACATTATTTTAAATTCATCAGAGTATCTCCTAAAATCACTGCCTATACTCTCAATGCCATACACTCGGAGAAAGACAATTCTAGAACAACACAGGGTTCCCAAGGAAGCTCAAATAACCACAACATAAATAAATAAATTGCAATAGTAATAAGGATATCAAAGATTCAGGATAGGAGTTTCTTTTACAAAAGCTAAATTAAACAGCTGTTTCATTTTCACCTAAGGTGGCCAATGGGACAACTCGTATTTAGTATTTAGGTGATTCGCTGATTAGATTGTGTGTGATGGTCTCTGGGTGTTGCTGATAAACATGCAACCAGCCTGCAGTGTTTGTTTGCACCTTGTAATTTGCATGGTCACACTCTAATTCTACCTTGCTATCCTTGGATGGCATCTCTTTGCAACATGAGGCTGCTAAGACTTTGGCAAAACCAAATGGAAGCAGACCAACCTCTGAAGGAAGTGACAGGCAGGACAATGCCAAGGGGAAGAGAATGGGGTCTCACCGCAGACTGCAAGGTGTCAGGCACTGAGCTGGGATTTACAAGGGTCCTTTCACTTACAGGAAGGGAAATTCAGTGACTTCTTCCGTTTCTAAGTGGAACTCTACAGAAGATTATAAGAGCTACAGTCAGTAATTAGAACAGTATGGTTTGGCAGATAATAAATTGCATCCAGTGTTAGCCATTCAGCTACCAGCACGCAGTGTCACTGAACCATGAGCCCCCCGTTGCCCCTCATGGCTTCTCCCTTTTACCGCAGTGACACTGTGTGCTCGCTCTTCTCTAGGAGGGGACTACAGAAATCCTTTGGAAAGCGTCCCTAGGGCTCTCTCATATTCTGGACCAAGAGACTATGGCAACATTCCAGTTCACACATGGAAAACGTTTAGTGTAAATATTAAGTTGAGATCCTACTTAATTCAAAGAAATGGTTGAGACCCATATTCCTACATTGCAATTTTCTCTTCAGTGTCTTTCTGCTTTTAGTTAATATTATTAGTCTAAAACTACTGGCTTGCCGTTTGATCTAAACTTCTCGTTTCAGAAAGCTTAAGAAGCTTTTGTGTTTTCTCAGTCTGACTTCTTCCGTCATTGTTGTCCACAAGCCAAGATCTTCCAATTACGATATGAAGAGAATGTGGGGGTCAAAGAAAATGAACTTTAAGTCAGGAAGTTTAACAGGAATGCTAATATAAGCTGCAAATGGTGACAACTGTTCAAAGGAATTAGAATGGGAGCCGTAAGAATTGTTTTAGTCTTTAGTTATTCAGTTAACTAATACTTACCAAGTACCAACCATACAGCAGGGGGATGCGATGGTACCTGAGACAGGTAAAGTCCCTGCCCTCCCCGAGCATATGTCCTAGCAGTGGAGAAAGAAAAACACATTGTAAGAAACAATGGAAAGAAATACAAGGAAAAATGGAAAAGGAATATAAAGAAGGAAATAAAACAAATCTAAAGAGCACAGTTAAAAACTCCTCTCTGGAAAAGCCCAAGACATTGAGAAAAGGGAACAAGCCATACAAAGAATATTCTAGACCAAAGCAATTTGTGTGAAGATCATAAGCAGAAATGAGATTGGCAGACTTAAGGATGAGGCTAGACCAGTGCGGCTGGAGCGGAGGGAAGGCAGGGCGCACAAGTGAGACTGGAGAGGCTGGGAAGACGCCATCAGCAGGACCTTGAAGGCTCTGGGGATGAGTTCAGATTTTTTGTTTGTTTAGTACAACAAGTGACAGTCATTGAAGGATTTTAATCAAGAGACAAACTTCTCACAATCTGAAGTTTCGGAAAATTACAGTAGCTGCCACAGAGAAGGCAGGTGAGTGGCGAGAGGGCAGTAGGAGGAAGACAGGAAGATGGACATGCCGGAGGCCATTGCTTTGTTCCAGATGAAAGATGGGGGTGGCCAGGCTAGAGTGATGGCATGAACAGGACCGAAAACTGACTCGGTTTAAAGATATACGTTCGAGGCGGACTCAGTAACTTTATTGAGGAGTCAGATATGAGGACTATAAGGAAAGGGGAGGAATCAAGGATAATTCCTAGATTTCTAACCTGAGAGCCTAGAAGCATAGTTGTGTTTACTGACGTGTGGAGGGCTGAGGGAAGGGGGATGAGGGAAACGTCAGGCTGAATCAGAAGTTTAAGTTTAAAGTAGTCATTGTTACATCAAGTGGGAGCCGCCTGAGTTGTGACCTTAAGTAGGAAGTTGGACGTAATCACAGGGAAAACTCACTCAGAGAGAAAATTCCAGCTGAAGTCTGATTCCAAAGTCCACCATGTTCTGCTCTTCCCACTCCACCGTGGAACCAGTCAAATGAGATTTCACCTTCTGAGAACCCTTAGTGTTTATTGATTCTAACATTAATTTGACAACTAAACATAAATTTGTTTACAATTTATCTTTTGGAATCATATTGCTCTAGGTATTCTTACGTAACTCTTCATAGGCTCATGTGTTAAATCTTTGCTTACATTTTAGTTCCCTAAGGAGAAATAAGACATGAAGCCTTAAACTTTTTTTTTTATCTGACCTAGAGTGCCTAGTATAGTGTAAGCCACATCTAAATGGTGAGTTTGATAAGTTTCAACAGATTGGCAAACTGCATTTAATAGTAAGTTATATCCCATAATGCCTCACCTGTTCACAATTTTTTAAATGTCTTTTCTTCTTCAAAAAGAAGATAAAAATTGTAAAATAATACGTTTTCACTTTTGCAAAGTGGTGGCCATGTGCTGAGATTCACAAGAAGCTATAGAATATCAGGCCAGGAAAATACATAGGTTGTGGCTTCATAATAGCTTTAACTATTTTTATTTTCACTGACCAATAAGAATTTAACAGGCTCTTTTTGTATCATTTAAAAAGAAATCACTGAATTCTAGCAGCATTGGATTGAAAACTGGCTAAGAGAAAAAAAAAAGCACTAAGAGAAATCACTGGATATTAGCTAAGAAATTAGTTGATGGCCTTTGAATCAGATGTGGCACTGGTGCTCCATAAGTTTATTAACAACCTGAAAGATGGGGTGAATAGCAGGGCAGCAAATTTATCAAAACCACATAATTATTCAGATACTACACATAGATGTAGTCAAGAATAAGGGGTGGGAAGAACTTCAGAAAGACCAAAGGCGTTAAGTAATCAAGCTCCACAATGGTGAATGGAATTGAGTGTAGCAAGTTCAAGGTAAGACCCAGTAGAAGAAGCAATTCAAACCACTCATTCACAGTACACTAATGGCTTCTGAATTACCCTCAGCCTCTCAAGAAAGAAATTGAGACGCCACCATCGACAGCTCAAAGAATATGTTGACTTGACATACAGCAGGAGATTAAAAAAATAAGTAGGATATTGGGTTGTAATAAGAAAGAAATCAAGGATAATGTGAAAAATAATACATCTTTGTTATACAGATTAAGACATCTTAATAGTCACTCAGGAAACATGGAATTAAAAGGTCACCTTGAATGTTGCCTGTAGTTAGGAAGACTTCATCTTTTTTAAAAGATAAAAGGGAAACATGGGGAAAAAGCTAAGGAGAAGAGTCAAACCATCCCCCCAAATTGTTAGAATTCCATACAGAAAGCTGGAGAGATTTCATATCCTCGGCAAAAGAAACAAAACAGTAAGTGAGAAAAGATTGTGAATGAGAAAAGGAATGCCAACAGGGATGTTTAATTGTTTTCTAAGTATATGTGGATGGGGAGTATGCTGGCATGAAAAGATGGGACATTGTGAATGGAGTTGTACAATAGGTCTTATTTAGACAGGCTGGAAGCTGAGTTGGAGATCAGAACACACACATAGCCTTCGGCGACACTGCCGCTCCAGGCCTCCTAAACCATTGTCATGTCTTTGTCATGTATTCTAAAAAGAAAGGGCATTTTTAGTTACAGAGTGTTTATAACCATTAAGATCCTTGAAATCCTTGCCAGGAAATATCTTTGCACCTAGAAGTGCTGTAAACCTCTAGAAACACATCTGCAACAGAAGGAGAGTTAGTGTCATAAGGTTACTTTTACTGATTGGGCCATCACTAGGACTATCTGAATCCAGCGAGGCCTAGAAAACTTGTAACTATTAACATTGCTAGGTGCTCATTCAAGGACCGGTTCGTTCACCACTGGTATCAATTCCTTGAGGGAAGAAACATGGTGTTATCGCTTAAGAGTCCTAGAAAGAGAGTCCATTCTTAAACTGAGTATTTAAAAAACGGAGTTTTTTAAAGGGGCTACTTAAAGGTGGTGTTAAGGAAACGAAGGAGGGTGGTGCACTATCACGCATTTCTCTACCGCCCCTTGGCCCAGAGGGGTAGGGGGAAGAAGCAGGTGTCGGAACTTAGGAAGAGTCGCTATGTGGAAAGTACTGCTGGGGGAGCCTGCCCTTCGGTGGCAGAGCCCAGCCACGCAGAACCACCTGGCAGAGAGAGGGCTGGAGGCAAAAAGCACCCCGACCTCCCTCTCCTTCCAGTGCATCCATTGGCTCCGAGCTGAAAAGAGCCTGTTGATAACATTCACAAAAGATCAGGCTTCCATGATTTAGAGCAAGGAGGAGAAAAGTGGAGGGTGAATCCAGAAGGGCAGCAAAGATGACCGGCACACGTTCATGTCAATCTTTTCATCTCTTAAGATTTAAGAGTATCTGGCGCAGAGCAGGCAATCAATGTCACTTGCATGAATGAAAATGAACAAATGAACAAAAGAGAAAAACTCCAAATTGTCTACTAGAGCAGAACGCCAGGGCAGTATCGGAAATATGTGGACCCTGTTTTTCATGGTATCCGCATAGTCCTCACACCAGAAGAAAATTAATAGGGGTGTGATATGTTACTTTTAAGGGTGGAGTGTAATATGTTTGAAGTATAATTTGAAATAAAAACTAGCAATTAGCAAGAATCTAAAACTGAACAGAAAAAAATGGCTGAAGATCAAAGTCATTTGACTTAATTCTTTAAAACAGATATTAGATATCACGTGAGCACCCTCTTTATTCCATTTCTTCATGCGACCTAAAGAGACAATAATTTGGAATGCATTACTGGCTTGCAGTGATCACTGTGCTGATTGATGGAGTTGACGGTCTATTTTAAATGAAATGGATCTAGGTTGCTTCCTATCTTTAGTGGGGAACTTTTTTTTAAACAGTTTTATTCACCAAGTTTGAGACCATAAGTTTACTTGTAAAAATTTCCAAAGCTTGGAACAACTGTAGTCATCCCTGGAACTTTTCTCTACCCAGGAAATAAGCCTCTTCGTTCAAGCTGTAGTCCCCATTTTCTTTAGTCCTAAGGCCAGTCCTGATGGCTCAGCATTGAGGCTTCCTGTAGCTGCCTCTACCTTTACACCCCCCTTTCCACCTCTGTTGAACCTGACATCTCTTCCTGAGCCACCTGAAGAGAAGAGTACACTTCCATTGATCAACAAGTAAGTGCTAATGTAACAACAGGCAATCTGGAATATATGTTTATATAGCACGCAAGTAAATGATCTGTGCTACAGAACACTGGAGAAAGTGCTCTTTCATCATGAGCTCAGTATCTTCCTTCTTCATCCCAGCGGTCATTGCTTTGGTGAGTTCCACGGCAAGGGCCTTCTGTCTCTTCTGATTTCCCTTCTAATTTTGTTTCTCTTTCCTTTATGGAGCTCCGTACATCTCCCACCCCCACTTTGTGTCTTCTTGCTTGTGTACTTTCATTATCCCCATTAATAGATGGCCAAGTCCTCCAAGGACAAAGAGGGAGCTCACTCGTGTTTGTAGTCCCTGCAAGGCCAACAGTGGCACTTCCTTCACATTTGTAAATCTTAAAACTTGCATAATCATCCCTCCTTCTCTCTCTCTCTCTCTCTCTCTCTCTCTCTCTCCCTGTGTGTGTGTGTGTGTGTGTGTGTGTGTGTGTGTGTGTGTGTTTCCCTCTCTCCACTTCCATCCCTTTCCTGTCTCTTGCTGGAAATATTAGTAGTTGCTACAACTGCAAACTCAGTCAATTCAGGGGGGAAAAACAGTAAAATGTATTAATGCAAGCTGCTTATAGAGCTTAAATCATTTGTCTGCTCCAAATCAGCTGCTAACTATAAATATTCCCAGGAAACATCTTGCCAAACAAGCTCTGGTTTGGAATCACAAATGAACAAAGTCCATGAAGAATAAGGGGCTTGTGTCAGGGGTTCTCATGGAATAAGTTGAATTTCCAGAAGCCACAAGAACAGGGAATGAGATTTTACATAGAAGAAATCAAACAGGAGAGGGAGTTTCTTGTTTTACAAAAGCTCTGTAAAGGCAAGAATAGCGACAACAGTGATAATGGGCCACAAGGAAACAGGGACCATCTAATGCTCCTTTACTATTTGCCAGACCCAATTCTGAGCACAAGCCTGAGGAGCTCTTTTGGGTCTCACAATAACCTCTGACTTGCTTTTGTTTTTACCCGCTGTAAATCCAGCACCTATGGCAGCGTTTGATACCCAGTTTTGGAAACTAAATAAACTAAATTCATGGTGTCCTAGAAGTGTATCTTTGCTAAGTAAATAGCTTTGTAAAAGGCTTATTTAAATCATTTGAAATAATTTATCAGCCAGAGATTGGGCAGTGCCATTAAACTCATGGAGTTTATGACCAGTTCTGCTGCAAATTACATGCACTTTTGGCCAGGCTACTTTGCCTTTTTGAACTCTAAGTTTCTCTCCTAGAAATTAGGAAATTAGATTATTTCTAAGGTACATTCTGACTCAATAAATGATATGGTTATGAACTGATCAGAATTAAACTTTTCAAGATGGGTTTTGAATGAACTGAACCTAGAGGGCCCACAGGGACGTCATTTTTCTTCGCAAAATCACTTATTCCACATGTATTGAGGTTCCATTGCGGCCCGTATATCTATTAGTAGAACCATCTTTATTATATTTTCTGGATCCAGATGAAGGATTCAGAACTCTGGGAGATCCCCTGTGTGGAGGTCATGGTGTTAGGATCGACTCATCACTTCTTTCCAGAAACATCTGGGTTCCACCCTCAAGCAGCCCTGTGATCTAACCTCTCTGGTTAAGAGCCGAACACGTGCCTTGGAGAAGAAGTAAGCCAGGCTTCAGGATGTTCACCTAGTATGCCAGTCTGCTTCCTGCTTGCCTGAACTCTAAAACCATGTGTATCCTTTTTTCAACTCAAAGCGCAGGATCTCAACATTTCAAGTATTCATCAGATAATTCAACCATGAATCGAGTGTGAGCCATTGCGGGTCCAAGGCTGGTTGGGGGCATCTGATGTATAGAAAGTGCTGCCAAATGGGTCATGAACAGCCATTCCTTCCAAATCTCTAAACTCTGTCCCTGTGCTAACTAAGACGGGCAGAAAGATCTGTGTCTGCGCCTTACAACCTCACCTTCCCTCTCTTCCACTTCTGAATTAAGATTTAATATTGAGTGTTCAATGCTGAATTGAAAGAGGTGAGATCCACCGGAACATTTAACCTAATCAAATCATAGCGGAAACACTATCTGCCCCGTTACTAAGCACACCTTAAAGACAAGATTGTGGGTGCTGGAGTTGGGGGAAATCGAGAGAGCATCTCGTTATACTTCACGGTGGTGCAGGAACGTGGCAGAGAACACCACCTCTGGATTGCGGACCCCTCCTTATGAAAGATGTTATCAATTGGTGTTTGTGGCGAAAACTAGCTGTTCCCAAGACACTGTTCTGTTTCCTCCTGGGCATAGGTGGGTCTCCAGAGCCACAGGGTGGAAGGAGCTAAAAAGGAAGCTGCTTTTCAGCACGCAGCCACCTGGGCGCTCTGTTTCTATTCAACGCTAACTTTATTAAGATATCAGAGCCGGAGCAGGTAGGTGGCTGCAGGGGAAACCGTGAGTGCGCAAAAAGATGGGGGGGGGGGGGGCAAGCACTTAATAAAAGATATTTCTTTTCCTTTTTTTAATCTAAGTCTGGCAGGAACACTGTTAAAAGGTGATTGAGAGTTGGTGATTTTTTTTTTTTTTTAAAGAAAAAGCACTTTCTCCTTCTAAAGAGAAAGGAAGATGCCCATTTCCCCCAATTCACTCAGTGCACAGAATGTTTTCCTCTAGGTATTCATCCAATTAACTGGTCAGACAGCTGGAATTTGATACAGGGAATAAACAATTCTTCAAAGAGAAGCTACTCAGTGCTTTTCTTTGAAGACCTCTCCCCCTCCCCAAATACAATGCTCCCCCACCCCAACCCACCCCCTTCCCTTTTTCCTCCTTGTTCCGTATAATCCCAGGTCTGGCCTGGATGTCACAGCTTCAGAACTGAGAACTGTCATCTGTGGTCTGCCACTCTCCCCACCCTGCCAGGAATGACACTTTAGTCCCGTGTTAATTGCCCTACTGCAGCTCGGCTATCAGCCAGGGCCTGTCTCAGATTTACTGATTGCAGACGTGAGTGGAGTGAGTGAGCAAGCAGGCAGGGGTCGAGGCTCAGAGGGACCAAGTTCAAGGGCACCGAATGGTACAGACGCATAAACAAGGGAATGGTATGTAAGCAATAAAGACATAAAGGTTAGAATCGGGGCTAGCAGTACAATAAGCAGCTGTGATAACCCAGTTTGTTTATCGATAAAGAATTTACAGTAAAATCCTCAACTCGCAGCCTACATTTGTTAACACTTTACGAGATGTATAATTTCTTTACATCTTTGCTTGTTCCGTCTTCTGTGCACTCTGCAAACATCTGCGGCCATCTCAGGGATTTTTCTCCCCTTTTCTTTCCAATATTAGAAGTGTACAGTCATCACAAGAGCTAGAAATAGATGCCAAACCCCAAATCTCAGTGTTTGGAAGCAGCAGCAGCAGCTACAAATTCCAAAAGACAGCTACTTCTAGATGCTACCGCTCTGGCGTCCCATTAGAAACCTGTATTTTTCAAGCTGCAAAATGTTCTCTCGCACTCCATTTTTCCTAATTTTATTTTAATATGCTTAAGTAGAGTACGTAAAATTTCATTAGAATGCCGATAAATTTGACTCTATGTATGTTGTGCTAACTTTCTTTTTAAAAATGGATTTCAGCGTATAACCAAGCATTTGGTGAAATCACCGCAGTGCTTCTTAACTGTCCTAGGAGGCCCCCATCAGAAGTACAATATATTGTACTGTAACTATTGATCCAAATGGCTACATTTCTAAAGCAGAAAATGATTGTGTAGTGAGAGCAGTGCAGAGGTGCAGTAAAATGCCCTCCAGTATATAAAGACATAAAGATTAAAGTCACCCTGTAGATTCCCTTTAACTCCTCCAAATCCACTGTGTAATGTGTTCTTTTAGGATAAATCAGAAACGTGGTACAAATTAACATGACAGGGCAAGTGTTCATAAATAAAAATGCTTCACAGCATTGTCCAGACCAGACCAAGTTCGTTTTGCTTTAAATACAGGGAGAGACTGTTAATTAAAACCCCAGATGTCAAAAAAAGGAACATCTGAATATCTTGAAGGCAAAACAACACCCCCAAAATTTGTCAGACAGAACACGTACCCTGGATCAGGAACTGAGACATCAGTATACGGATGCCCTACAGTGTTAATACCAACAGTTTTCAGGGCTATGGTTAGTCTTCAATTTCTATAAAGTTAGAATGCTTTCTGGAGGACAGGTGGAATCTGATGAATGAGATTTTCAATTGTGCTTTGCCAAAGACACGGGTTGTTTAGCCATTTCTTGTCTCTGCCTCCTGCTGTAATAAGCTGCCACTTAAATAGTTTTTAAACAAACCATATTTAAATAATACCCTGTAGAGTTTGGTTTATAAGGGCTACTACCAAATTAGCATTTAAGTTACTTTCTGATAGGAAAGGCTCTTTCTGGCTTTGATTTGGTTTCATGCTAGAAAGAGCACAAAGGAAGTCCACGTTTCAAAATAGCCTCAGAACACGGATGACTGAGCCAAGACTTTCACTAAACACATTGAAGTTTAAGGGAATTATTTATTATCACTTTAATTAATAAACCGGCTTGTTTTCACCAATGTTCCCTCGCGTGTTGAAATGCCAGTTTGTGTCAAAAGGAATCCATACATTGATTGCACAATACAAAGATCTGACTGAAGAATTTTAATGACTCCGCAGTGCCTGTGAGGGTACCAGTCTTAGCCTTAAAAGTAGCAAGCAGAATTGCCATTTATGTTTCAAAAGATTCAAGGGCCCCGTGGAGGTCTGTGATCTGCAGAGGAAAATGTTACGCGGAGCTGGAGGTGCACTTGTGTTCCTTCACCTCTGAGCAGATGCCCAGGGTGAAGCAGGCTGTGGGGACAGAGGCCCGCTAGGACCAGATGTGCTGCGCAGATCTGTGGTGGGAGAAAGCTCTGGGGGAGGGAGGTTACCGAGCGGCAGGACAATCGCCAGTGCCTTCAGCTGGCCCCGAAACTATTTTGGCACCTAGAAGAAATGAAGAGCTCTAGAGGAAACAAAAGAGAGAGAAAGAGACAGACAGACAGACAGAGATGAGAGCCAGAGAAACGAAGAGAGGGAAGCAAAGAAAGAGGAGAAAAAAATGGGAAGAGGGAGGAAGGCAGACAGCGTGTCCTTTCTTCTGCCTCAAGGCGGTCGCACAAGAACAGAGAGTGTCCTGCTTTGAAACGGAGCATGCTACCTCATTCTGGGATTATTTAGGAATTCATGAGGGTCTCTGATCAACAAAAACAAAGGCATGTCTACAAATTATGCATTTGAGCAATGGATGAATCCTCTGAAAAGGCTCTTTGGGGGGCACCAAAAATGTGCATTTAATAGCACACTGGTATTCCTCCTTTCTCCTTCTTCTTCTTCTTCTTCTTTTTTTTTTTTTTTTTGCATCAACCAGAGCCATTTGTGAAGACTTGGGAGCCGGGATGTAATCATATAGCTGAGAACTGTTCAGCTGGGGTTTAGAAAAAAGGTTCTCTGACCCAGTATGTAGTGCATTACTGCGGAAGTCTGTGTTCTCTTAGGAGTTAATAAATGACCAAGATCTGGACTAATCCCCTGCCAGGGTTCATTTTCATTATAGGTCCCTGCTATTTTTCCAGTGCCTTTTGCTCTGCCCTTCTTGCTACATATGGAAAACCTATATCAAGATGGTTGTCATGGCAATGAAAAGATTTGCATGTGTCTTATCTATCTATTTAAATACCTTCTTATGGTTTATAACTACTATAATATATCCCTCCAGCTCTGCTCATCACTAATTTAGAGCTAGCCTCGTGCGTCTGAGGTCATCGATACCATCTGAAGCATGTTGTCTAGACAACTCTGAAGCCACTGACCATGGGGGTAATTGCTTTATGCAAATAAAAAAAAAAAGGTGTAGTGGTGATACATGCTGTGGCCAGCCTTGAAATCTGAACGAAGAGCTGTGATCAGGTCTCCTCCGGGGGCATCTGTTTCAGGACGGGAACAATGTGAGAGAATTTCTCCTTTCCTTCTCCTCCCCACTCCTTCCTTCTTTGTCTCCTTCCCTTGCCAAACTCTGCTAATTTCACGAGTTGAATCATCATTGCAAGCACACTCTATATAAACTTTGTGTAGATAGCTAGTCTTGAAGCAAAATTGAAGTACAGTGTGATTTTGATTTATTTGTCCAGGATTCTCTGGGTTCTTCTCAGTCCTCCCACATTACAAGTTTCACTTCATTTTCCTTAGCATAATCTCTTGCCATTTGGCAAACTAAGTAAATACAAGCTTTACTGTGAAAAGCATAGCTTACGTTCGTAGCAAAATGCCACAAAATAATCATCTTCCAAAGGGACACTAAATAAACAAAAGGAACACCGTACCCCCCCAACGCTGCCCTATAAACAGCATAGTGCATTGGAGGTTAAGACCTACTCATTCACATTTGAGCTTGTCACTTCTAGAATGTGGCTCTTTTAGGTCTCTTTCGACAAAACCTTTTTTTTTTCTCTTTTTTTAAGAACTCAGTAACATTCTCCTAGTAAATTGTGGTTCAGAACTTGCAGGAACTAAAAACAACAAACAAACAAATGACCCCCCCTCCAAAAAGAAACCCAACTTATCCAGAAAGTCTAGTAGTTTCGTAACACAATGATTTTCTATTTGCTTTTGAATTCTGTGCCATACTCAAAGCAAAGAATTCTTAAAGATAATTTATATCATTATTTGTCGGCTTAGGTAATGCTAACCTGCTCTTGGAGTAGCACATTAAGGACCATTTTCCCTTGACAATAAAGTGAGACTGTGTTTACATATTGGACTACAATCGCTGTTTGACTAATCTGTAAAGGGTAGATTTTTCTATTGCATTTCAATGGCTCATCTACTTCAAACTGTTGCGAACTTTCTAAAGACGTGTTTTCATTTATAATAGCAGATCTAGCAGTGTGGTAATCTGGAATTGAAGTTTCAGTGACAGATTCATTCAACTAGCACTTTGCATGAGGCATTACTGCAAACATTATTTTTTTATAAAAAAAAATATATAAAAGTGACAAAACCTTCCAAAGATAATTTCTGCAATTTAGTAAACTAAGGATTTCAAGTCAGGCTTCAGTTTCCGGGTGTTTTTCATAATGGATTTCACAGCAGATGACCTGACAGGCAATCGCATGATCTGAGCGGTGCTTTGCGGCATCTATACAAACCGCCGTCAGAGGCGCGGGGAGTCACCCTCCCTTCCACAAGACATGCCTGCAAGTTAAGCGCTGCAAATGTCCAGAGGTCCAGACTGACCCCTTCACCTCCCGTCTGGGAAACATTCCCAGCCCGAGCTGTTCATTCTTGACGACAAACAGAGCGGGGCCACGGCGCTCGTTTTCAAAGGCCAGTGGGCACGGCGATGAATGGAGCGTGTCTGGCGCAGCAGGGGGCTGGGGAGGGCTGTGGATCAAATTGCACACCCTGTGTCCTAGCAGAAGAGAGTGCAAGAGAGAAGAGAGTGGATAAAGAAAGGACGAGAGAGGAAGACGGTAGTGACAGATGGAGAACCTCCACCTTGGACGGCCTCTTCAACCACCTTTTTATTTGCTTTGCCTTTTCTCCTCCAGCTTTCCTGCCCCACTCGTGTGTACCCTGGCCCATCCTAAGTCTATGATCCAAATGCAAGTATATGGTGTGTGTGCCACTCTGTTCTAATCAGTAGCTTATTAAAGAAACACTAATTTCTGGAGAGGTCTCCAAAGATGGCTATTGCTACGTGACATCACATCAATAAATCTGAATATCCAGTTCCTCCTCCAAAGGCAATTACTTCTTTGTTTCTAATCCCTTACACTTTGGCACATATCCCACTGTATTACAATCTTGAGGTTTTATTCTTATAACTCCCAATGCCCAGCAGCATCTGGCATCTCATAAAAGTTGGACACTGTCATTTTCCCTAACCTAGGACTGCTCGTATGTATCTGTTGTTCAATGAGTGAGCCCATTTCTGGGCAATGGGTGGACACAGGTCATTTCTACTCATGCAAAATGAAACAGAGAATTAAGCCCAAAAACACATGGTGATATATGGTATCAGTAATCTTTTTCCCCTACAAAGAAAGCTTCCACTTCACTGTGAAATATTTAGCCAATAGGTAATATCTGTTTCTCAACTCTAACCAGCCAATATGCTGTTCATCGGCTTCACTAGAATGGCCCAGATGGTCAGAAAAAAAAAAAAAAAAGTACCAGGGAAAGATTCAGGAGACTCTGGCCTTGGTGCTTACTAACATCACTCTGATCTCTAACTTTTTATCAAATAGAAACAGCCGCTTTGCAGCTGGGTAAGTCACTGAAACTCTCTTGACCTCAGTTTCCTCATTTGTATATGGAAGTGCTTTGAAAATGGGAAAGCACCATATTAAATGCATGGTAGCATCATCAAAACAGTTAATCACCATCTCCACCCTTTTGGGCCCTCAAGTATAAGGCTGACATTTACATAGCTGCAAATGAATACAAATGAATAAAAAGGAAAATATGATTGACTTTATGGCTTTTATTTAGCCACAACATTTAAAAGGGGAGATATTTCCATTAATACTAATTATCTGAGAAACAGATAAATAAATATGTTAATATGCCAGGGTAAAAAGAAATATGTAATAGGAAACATCAAGTCAAAAACCAGAGTAAACTATTATTGTTTTTAAACTAATATTTTTTAAGATGTCATTTCAACTTGAGGGAGAGAGTCACAAACTCAATTTTATTTTTCATGAAATTTTTAGAAAACAGTAATGCAGCTTATTTTGGTTTACATTGTAAGTCTCCTTTCAAAAGAAAATTCAGAGCACTGGCAATGTATTCCACTCCATCATTTTGTACTACTTGGAAATTTTAAGTCATTTGGAACACTTTACTACCTGAATTAGGCCCTAGCCCAAAAGTCTTGTTTTGTAACTTTCTACTTATCTAATTGATAAACATTTTTTCTGATAGCTGTTCCTAAAGTAATGTTTGAGTTTGCATCAAGTTTTTTCCAACGACCTCTGAGAAAGGAAAAGGAAACAAATAAACAAAAATACTGGCTATTACAACTTTGTCAATATACACGTGTCTTAGAATTTAACCAACAAAAAAAAAAATTTGAAACAAAATCATCAAAAGCTGTTTACTCTCATGAAAAGTGTTTTGGAGAATTTAGGAAATTAGCTAGATATAGTTAATAGGACTTGAACCATATTCTAATCCCCTTAATATGGATATCTCAGACAAAGATGTTAAATTGAACTAAATTGCCTGAATAATAGGCCTAATTTGGTATTTCACAACTTGCCAGAGAAGGAACTGGGATCCTTAGAATCTCCAAGTCCTAGTTTCAGCAGCAAGGTCAATGTCTATAAGCACCATTCTCTTCTTACACAAGAATTTACGACTTGATTCAAGATATGTTAACATATAGGTGAGCAGTTTTAACACTGGATAATATCTGGAGTTGATGAGGTTGTAGAACGAAACAAATTAATCTACTGGTAGGAGACTATCAATGGATTATGTATTTGGAAAAGTTTGGCATTACCCAGAAAAGTTGACTATGTGTATATCGTCCAGTCTTCCAATTTCACTCTTAAACAAACTCTTAGGCATCAAAAGAGACATGCAGGAATGTTTATAGTAGTAGAGCTCATGAGAGTCAAAAATAATAGAAAAAAATAACTACCCAAGGACCATAAAATGAATATATCTATCATCATACATTTATATAATGAAATACTAAATAATGGTGAAAATGAATGGAATACAACTGTGAGCATCAGTATATACGGGTTTTGAAAAACTCATATTAGATGAAAGATACAAGTTACCAAAGAATATACACATTAGGTATAATACAATACGTATAAAGTTAAACAAAATATTATTTAGGGATATAAACAAATGTGGCGAAGCTATAAAAAAAAACAAGAAAGCAATTACACAAAATTTAAGTAGCAGCTATCCCTCAGTGAGGAAGAGAGTCACTGGTAAAAGGTGATTGATATAAATGAAGTAGATGAAAATCTCAAAAAAGCCAAAATTCATATGTTGAAGCCCTAATCCCCAGCACCTTAGAGTGTAACCGTATTTGGAGATAGGGCCGTTAAAGAAGTGATTAAGTTCAAATGAGGTTGTAAGGGCCCTAATCCAATCTAGCTGGTGTCCTTATGAGAAGAGGGATTTGGAGACACACAGACACCAGAGATACCTGTGTGCACAGGAACACATGTGTGAGAACGTAGTGAAAGGGCAACCATCTGCAAACCAAGAAGAGTAGCCTAAAGAGGTATCAAACCTTCTGACACCCTGGTGTTGGACTTCTAGCCCCCAGAACTGTGAAAAAAAAAAAAAATTCTGTAGCTTGGGTCACTCAGTCTGTGGTATTTTATATGGCAGCTTTAGCAAACTAATATCAAGATAGAAATAAAGGTAGGAAAAACCATAAAGAAGAGTAAGAAAATATTTATGTAAAATTTAAATTTTTTTTTGATATTTAAATTTTTGATATTTAAAAAAATATCAGCTAATTCTTGCTGGGGAAGGAAGTCATTTGTAAAAATGTGATCGATAAGAACAGAGTACATGAAAAATCTCTAAAAGATCATGCAGCATAAGAAGAGAAAGACAAAGTCATGATTCTGGAATAACAACAGGGTGAGGTGGGGGCAGGGTGGAGGAAAAAGACATAAGAAGATAGGAAAACCAGAAAAATGTGTTGTCTTTGAGAGTCAAGAGAGAAGAGGGTGTCAATAGCCAATGATGTCAAAAAATGAAGACTGATCTTGGAACACTGAAAAAATAAAATAAAATTTAAAAAAAAAATGAAGACTGAATGATGCTCATCAACTAAGTAATCTGGAAGTCATGGGGCCAAATTTTAGAGCAGTTTCAGTCAGTCAGCAGGGGCAGACTCTGATCATTATTTCTGGGTTGCAAATAATAAGTAAAAGATAAAAAGTTTTGTAGACTCCTTGAAGAACTTGACTATGAAGGTAAGATGTGAGCCAGGGCAGTAGCATGTGGGGGATGAAAGGCTTTGTTTGCTTGCTGGTCTGTCTTAAGACTAAGACTTGAACTTGCATTTAATAAAAGGAAAAATTAGTAGAGAAGAGAAGTAAAAATACAGGAGTGAGAAAGCCTCATCAGAACATAAAAACGATGGGGCGCCTGGATGGCTCAGTCTATCAAGTGTCCAGCTCTTGGTTTTGGCTCAGGTTGTGATCTCATGGGTCATGAGATCGAGCCCTGTGTCGGGTTCTGCACTCAGCGGAGAGGCTGCTGGAGGCTTCTTTCCCCCGGCCCCTCCCCCCCCTCGCACTTTCTTTCTCTCTCACTCTCTCTCAAATAAGTGGATGAATCTTTAACACACACACACACACACACACACACACACACACACACACAACCGAATTCCCTGTTGGGCTAAGCACTGTTAATATTTTAATGAATGAATTCTAACAGATTAGAATGATACACATCTATTTGCCTTTGAAATGAACGCCAGACATCTCACACCCAGGGAATAACAGTCTTAAAAATGCCAGAAGATTGTGACTGTCTGAAGTAATGTTTTGTACTTGCTATCACCCTTTAGGAAACAACTCTGACTTGTCTCCCACCATTTTCAGCCTGGTTAAAAAAATAATAATAATCTATTTCTGAGGATGAAGCAAAGAGCGAGTTATTTTGTTCTAACTGTGTGGGCCCTTCGACAGGGAATGTGAATTCACCAGAAAGAAGTAAAAACAAAAATAAGCTTATAGCTAACTCCTATCCCTCTATACCTCCTAGAGAAAGTAAAAGCTTTCAGTGCAGAAGAGAGCAAGGAATAGAGGTTGCACACTTCAGGTCTCACACTGAAGTCAAGGTGAAGTCATAGACCAGATGCCAAGATGGTGCAGGGGGCAAGGGAAGAGAGGTTAACATATGAGAAGCCTGTGGGGTCCCGCTTTGAGCAGCACTGTCTCATCCTTTTCCAATGAGGACAGCAATTCCGCAAGCAGATCCAAGTATATGTGACATTAACTACATGAAACAGAACCAGGCAGGCTGCTCAAGGAAGAGGGCTTCACTTTTGAGGGCTACTTCACTGGGTAGGGGAGGGCCTTTTATTAGAAGAGCCAGGCAATCACAGGTTTAGCTCCCCATATAGTAATAACCTACAGATGTTCTGAAATTATAAACTAAAAGTTAATTATCTTCTGCTAATTTAAACATAGCACAGGCCTTGTCCATCTATAGCCATGTAACAAAATTGTATCACCTTCTTAACAAAATTTATAAACCAAAAGCATCACCTAATTCAGAGGACAGTCTGCTGACTCAAAAGAAAATTCTCCTTCCAGGTAGGATTTAGTGAGGTATCCTGATTTCTCAAGGCGGATTTCATTAGAAATCGTTATCAGTGCAGCCTTAATTTAAAATGGTAAGTTCAGCTGTCCAAAGACGCAATGTGTATGAACACAACTGTCGAAGGCAGAATTCGAAGATGACTCCTAAAGACCAATAACCTTGTATAATCCCCACCTTGAGAGTGTAGTAACATTTCACTTGCTTCAAACCAACAGACTATGGCAGAAGTGATGGGATGTTGCTCTAGTGATTAAATCACCTCACATGGCAAAGATGGAAGGATTTTACCAATGTAATTTAAGCACCAAGTAAGCTGACTTTAAGTAACTCAAAAGGGAGATTATCTGGGTGAGCCTGACCAAATCAGGTGATCTGCTTAAAAGAATGTCTAAAGGTTAAAGATTCTTTCTCTTGCTGAACTTGGTGAAACAGGCCACCACAGATTCCACAGCTATAAGGAAATGAATTCTTCCAAAAGCCTACAGGAGCATGAATGCAAATTTCAACTGAGCCTCTGATAAGAATGCAATTCAAGCAACATCTTGGCAAAAGATCCAGCTATACTGTGCCCTGACTCTCGACCTGTAAAAAAAAGTGAGGTGATCAGCGTTTGTTGTTTTCAGCCACTAAGTTTGTGTTACTTTGTAAAGCAGCAATAAAAACCTAATACACCAGCCAAATCACTCCTGGGTTTCGTCGGCTTTGTATCCGTCAAGGTGTTAGTTATGAGCAACAGATATCAACTCTGGGTATTTTACTAAAGGTTGTACCATATCTCACATCATCTCTAAATGGTCTGGGGGAACCAGGCTTGGAGTCTATGCAGCTAGGATCAAATTCAGCAAACGACACAGTGGGGGTGGCCCCATGGAGATAATGGGGTGCGGTCACTGGGCTTCACTGAAGCCAGTTCACACTATCAACATCACCCTACCCTTAGCCCGACACGGGAGTATATTGCTAAGGCCACTGTTGCTTCTGGAAACCACATTTAACCACCGACTGCTGCCAGCCACATGAGAATGGCCCCTGCAAGATCCTTGTTTTTCTGTAAATATGTTACTAGCTGCCACATCGATGTCTGGAGCCAGATGTCTGAGCTCCAGTGCCCAGGTCATGTGCCGGACATAGAGGCTCTCTACTTAGCTTCAAGGGCAGTTAAAAAAGCAAGTGTCTGGAATTTTGAGCTTGCATATTAGGGTGCAGGATTGGGTAAATAAGACGGGTATTCCCCAGACAAGGGAAATGGTTTTAGCTGCTGGGAGGCCAAAAAGAAAGAAGTGTTTACTAAATAACTTACCCCCATGCCTCCCTGGCTCCTCAAATTTTCACATCATCTTCTAAAATAATTTGAGACTTGAGCTCCACTTGAGTGGGTTTGGAAAGTAGTCCTCTGCAAGCTCCCTCCCCAAATTATATAATCCTGAGGACATTCGAATGAACAAAGCAATTATAACTCAGGACACGGCAAATGGAGATCTCTTTTATCGAAAGAATTACTGTCTTGTTTGGTTTTCTGACGGTGTTAAATCACTGCTTAAGACCTGCAGTGGTATTCGTGGAATATATCTTATTAATCTGGTAATCATATTGAATATTCGTTGCCTAGAGCAGGGCTGCCAGGATTCTAGGCTGAAGATACTCATCCATGACAATTATCCCATCACTAATCATCGTTGATAAACATTGAAAATATTAATCAGCTTCCATCTGATCACAGTATTCCATTTAACCGCAGTAAAATCTCTGTTGTTTATGTACTGGCTTCTTTCCTCCTTCATTCATTTTGCTCATTTGAAGCCTCTCTTCCTGGCCTCTTCGTTCCAAACAGATCCTGACAAATAGTGGCAGGCGGAGATATATCCCATAGTTCGAATTGCACTGACATTGAATCAGACACAACGGAGAAGAGTGGAAATATACCACCAAGCCAACCCCCAAGATAAAACATCATAGGGGAAAGTGTGTGTACTATTAATTCTACTCCCAGAAGAGGTCAAAAGGGCAACGGGTTGATCCCATGGTATAGCTCAAGGGTGAGTGAGAAAAATTCCTTATTGATGTGAACAGTGCTGGTAGATTAAAGTTTAGGACACTTTCTACGGACTAAAGACTCTCTCTTCCAGCAGAGAGGGGAGAAATGTGGAGAGAGGGAGAAAGCCGAGAGAGGAGTAAGAGGTGCTTGAAAAATGATAGGGGAAGATAGGAAGTCTGTGTGAAGACAGTAACAGCACAAACACAGTCCACAAAAAGCAAATGTGGGATATGAAAATGTTTGTTATGGCATTTGACTTTTTTTAGATGCAAGAAATATGCCCATATGAAATATATATTAAACAGAATTTGGTGCTTAACAATCTCCAGGCTCCCTGGCTTTCTCCCACAACTGACCCCTATAATAGTAACAAAGAGATGTGGACAAAATAACAAAGATCACAGAAGAGTACAGCTCGCCCCAGCAATGACCCTCTACAGCCAGGTACAGCAAGACACCTCTCCTCCACACTATTCCACACACATTGTTTCCTTCTCTGCTTCTGCTCCTGGAGCAGCGGGAGGGTGGTGGGTGCAGATAAGGGGATGTGGCAAGAGAAGCTGGGGCATGTTCAGATACTGGTGAGTTTTTTTTGTTTGTCTGTGCCTGGCCCATTAGGCACATAGCCTTGAGTTGTTTCTTTGCAGTTCTCTCCAGAGTAAGGTGATCCAAGTCTACCAGGAAGTTGGTTTTACCAGAATTCCAAACAGAAAGCAGAGTTTAGTACCATTTTGGAAAGAAAAGTCATGTGTTAAGGACTTTTGCTTGAGCTTGTGAAATTGACATTTTCATAGGTCAAAAATGACCACATAGTATCAATCTAGTATGTTTCTAATCTCAAGCGTTAGATATTGTTAAAGATCCCAAGGTTGCAGAGGCGAACAAATGGACCCCGAGCAGAGCCATAAGGACCATACAGCCTAAAGGAAGGGATGATATTACTCATCACACAAATGTATGATGAAAAACTGTAGTATGTGTTAGCAGCTAACTTTGCAGATCTGTAACTGAGGGCCCAGTTGTACTTGGAAGTGAAGGTGGTTGTACTTCACGTAAGAAGTACAAGAAGAGGGGTGGGGAGGTGTGGAGAGAGCAGAAAGCAGTCCTTTCCTCTTCAGATGGCATGAAGCTCTGTGCCAAGTGTCAAGGACCAAGAGGACACTATACTTGCCCCCCATGCTAGTCTTCACGGAGACTACCTTCTCGTGCGTGAGATGGTAATAAATGGGCCAACAGATCTTAGAGAGAATATTTTCAAGTAAGAATATTTGCTTTCAATGACACAAATAGGGGGTTAGAGGGAGGTCAACAGAGGGGGACCACTAGAGTAGGCCCAAGAGGCCCCTCTGAGGCAGTGACATTTATACTGAGACATTAGGAATGGGAAAGAGCCTTATGCACAAGGAATACAAGGAAAAGCATTCTAGGCAGAGGGAAGAGAATGAACGAAGATTATGTGATACAAAAAAGAAAAAAAAAATCTTAGTGGTTCCAAAGAGTGAGTGAGGACGAAAGTAATAAGGATTATGTTGGAGATAGACACCAAAAAGCATTTGGATCACTAAGGCATGGCAGAAGTTTTGGTATTTTATTATAAGTGAAAGGAAAACTCAAAAAGCCTACATACAGTGCTTATTAGTTAGAGTATTATAGGTTGGAATATTTTTCTAATTGATTTAATTCTGTGCCACACTTTGAATGCACACATGTAATCCTCATGTAGCTGAGGATTTTAGATGTTTTTCTGAGATAGAGGCACTGTTCTTTAATAGTGTGTACATTTTTGGGGGCACCTGGGTGGCTCAGGTGGTTAGGCGTGTGATTCTTGGTTTCGTCTCAGGTCATGATCTCAGGGTCTTCAGACTGAGCCCTACATCGAGTTTTGCACTCAGCATGGAGTCTGCTTTAGATTGATCCTCTCTTTGCCCCACCTCCTCTCGATCTCTCAAATAAATAAATATTTAAAAAACACTGTGTACATTTTTAAGAAAGCAATAATATTAACACTGAAGAGTAGGATTGGAAAAGGAAAAGCAATAGCCATAACTATTTCCTGGGCATTTGCCAAAGGCCGCACCATGTGTGGCATGATTGACATGTGTTACCTCATTTAATCTGCACCATAAAGCTATGAGCTCTGTACTACCATTACCACCATTTAAGAGGAGGATAATGTTGGCCTCATAAAATGAAATACAGAAAAGTGCTCATTGAATATGCCTCCATGGTGCCATTGGATTGACGTTTGTGACTGATTGCATTGCTGCACCTCTAAGTGAAAAACATAATTTAGCATAATTTCAGAAGGGAGCTACTGTTTCATAACTCTGCTCCAAAAAATTGACCATTCATTTTGCCAAACACTAAGCTGCAGAAGAGAAAGCCAGGGCACTGATTGAAACTTTTTCTTTTTTTTTTAAGTTAGGTCTTGAGAAAATCTTTCAGCATTTCTGGGCTTCCATCTAGAGAAGTTTGATTCAGACTGCTCCAGTCAAATACAGGTCATCCAGTTAATCTGAATTTTAGATATACTATGGATAATATTTTACTCTAAGTATATTCTGTGCAATATTTGCCAATATCTGTCCTATGCAAACATGATGTCCTATACTTTTATTTGCTAATACCTGACAAGTTTGCTTTAACTAAAATAGACGGTTAGAGCTGGCCCAGCTCAGTATGTCAGCCAATGAGGAAATTTTCAAGTCCTGGTGAAATGAGAATTTAGTTATTCACACTGCTAAATTCTTTAAAGAATTATCTTCTTTCTAAGGTGTTGTCCTCTTTTATGTAATTAAAATTTTTTTTTCACGCAACGATGCTAATAGAAGTTTTTGTTGTTGCTATTTGGTTAATTTTTGAATTTTCTTTGGAAAGTAAAAAGAGTGAACTGACACAATAATCTGAGCTATTCTAAAATTTTATTGATGTATAATTTAAATACAGTGAAATGAACGAGTTGGAAATTTCAAAAAGTCTTTTTAAAATGCCTCTACCCAATTTCTAATACCCAGAATGTTGCTTCTTCTCCAATGCTCACCTACTTCCTCCAAGATAGCCACTACTCCATTTTTTTTAAAAGAAATATTCACCACACTTTGTTATGTCTGTTCTGGACATATCAGGAGAAACTTATAATAGATATTCTTATCTGATTGATTTCACTCAGCGCCATGCGTCTGACACCCATCAATGTTGCTGCACGCTTCCTCGCTCTTGCGTTTATATTGCTTAGTAGTCTTCCACCGTACACACCACCATTGCTTTATTTATCTGTGACTAGACATTTGCCTCATTTTCAGTTTGGGGCTCTTCTGAATAAAGCTGCTGTAAACATTTCTATGAAGTCTTTATGGAGGCATATGTTTTCTTTTTCTTTTTTGGTATATATGCAGAAGCGAAATTGCTGGGTCATATGGTACATGCATGCTTAACTTGGTAAAAACACAAACCATTTGCCAAAGTAGCTGCACCATTTTATAATCTCTGCAGTGGTGTTTGGAAGTTCCATTTTCTCTACACTCTTGTCAACACTTTGTATTGTCAGCTGTCTAAATTTTAACCAATCTAGTGAGTGTGAAACAGCACTTCCCTATGGTTTTAATTTTTATTGCCCTAATGACCAATGATACTACCATATTTTCATGTGCTTTTTTTGGTCAACATACATCATTTTTTTATGAAAAATTTGTTCAAATATTTTCTTCCTGCTACTGTGTAAACTGTCTTGAAACTGTAATGTTATGCTTTTATTATAATTTATTTAAAAAATCTTCCTTTTTTTTTTCTTTGATTAAGAGGCTGTTTGGAATTGTGTCGCTTAATTTTTTAAGTATTTGGGATTTTCCTGATATTTTTGGTTATTGATTAGTAATTTAATTCTATTTTGTTCTGAGAACAATGATCTTATGTTCTTAATCCTTTAATATGGATTGATCTTAATCCTTTAATATTTAGTGACACTTCTTTTGATGTCTAACAGATGGTCCGTACTGATGAACAGGCCACTTGAAAATACTGTTCATTTTGTTATTGTTGTGTGGAGTGTTCTATAAATGTCAATTAGGTTGATCTGGTTGATGGGAGTTTCTCAAGTCTTCTATATTCTTAGTGATTTTTGTCTACTTGTTATAGCAATGAAAGTATTTATGCTCTCTAATTAGTGTGTACAGATAATCTCTGTGTTTTGGTTTTGATAATAACTATTATAATAATTTTAAGTTCATCAATGTTTTCCTTGGCAGTACCTACTCTGCTTTTAAGCCAAACTAGTAAATTTTATATTTCAGATATTGCATTTTTTCATCTTTATAAATTGCATTTAATTCTTTTCTTATATCTTCCATTCTTTTTGTCATTATATTTATGTTTTCCTTTAAATTCTCTAGATTATTCACAATAGTAGTTTAAAGTCTGAGCGCTAATCTCATCTACTCAGTAATTTCTGTGTCTTATTTTGTTGACTGTTTTTTTCTCTTAAAATGGATCACATTCTCCATTCTTCACACATTTAGTAATATTTTTACTTTTTATTTTTTAGTAATATTTTTAACATCGATGTTGAGAGTTCTATAGTGTTGAGAATCTAGCTTTTGCTTACTTCCTTTGAAGAGTATTTAGTTTTGTTTTGGAAGGCATTTGATTTTCTGGCAGATCAATTTGATCATTTCAAGGCTTATTTTAAAGCTTTGTGAGAATAGGTCTTAAATTTCTCTACTCCCAATCTGTGGCCTTTCTAAGGTCTCAGTGAAAACTGGGGTTGTTCTGCAAGGTCTCTTCACTCCAGTTGTTCAGAAACCCTACCACGGAGTAACCTCTGGAATTTCTGTTCAACCTCTAGTTCCCCCAAAGTTCTGTTCAACCTCTAGTTCTGATCTAGTTGATCAGAAACCCTACCACGGAGTAACCTCTGGAATTTCTGTTCAACCTCTAGTTCCTCTAGTACATTCTCCATCAGCTCTTGTGGAGTTTCTCCTTGTGTCAATGCAGTACAGTATGAAACTAAAGATTTCAAAGGATCTGTATGTGGATTCACAGTGATCCTTTTCTGCATAGTGCTCTCCCCTTCTGGAAATCTGCCCAGCAAATTTTCTGCTGCCTTCACTTATGATCTCTGCCTCCACAGTGGAATATTCTTCTTGAGATCTCCCTTTTTATACCTTGGTTTGGAAAGGACGTCCCAGGCAGAAAACTAGAGTAATTAGGGGGTTTATTTTCTTTGTTTTCCTTTCTCAGGGACTGAAACACTGTGCTGCCTGTTGTCCAAAGTCTGAAAACATTTGCTTCAATTATTTTGTCCAGCTTTATAACTTCTTACGTTGCGGGTGGGGTGGGTCCAGTACCAATTAAACTGCTATTGCCAGAAGCAGAAGTCCTCATTCCTTCTAATATCTTTTAGGTTCTTACGTATTTTTAAGGTCTTGGAACAAATGAACTTTATAATAGCTTAATCATTATCAGGTCTAAAGTATCATGTCATTTAACTACTTGACAAACATATTGAACACCTTCTGTGTACTTGTCATTGTTAGGGACAGGGAATCAAAGGTAAGTACCATAGGACCCCTATCCTTAAGAAGCATCCAGTCTAGTAAGGAAATAAATAGGGAAATAGAAGCTATTATGGGATTGTCTGAAAGGTACTACAGTATCAGAAATGTGATAAAAATATTTAATATTACAGTTATTTTGGGACAGGGTAGTATCACAAACTGATGATTTTATCTCCAAAGGATTGCAAGAGATGCAACGTTCCTCAGTAGGCCAAGGCTGTATAGATTTAATATTTGGTTTCTCATAGGCAATCCAATTTGATGACTAGTAATGAATATTATTTCCATTCCCTTCATTTGAGCAATACGTAATCAAGAATTTTACTTTAGGATAAAGGCAAAAGATAAATTAGACCAAGTGAGCCTACATTCTCTATTATTTTGATGGTGGTTTCCTATATGCCTCTCCCTCTCTGTTCTCACAAAGGTCAGTCCCAGGAATCTCAGATCTCCAGGCATCTCTCAGTACGACAAAGCCAGGCAAGGGACAGGGTCATTTATATGCATACATGCGTGCGCACGCACACACACACGCACACACACACACACACACACACAGCTTTACTGAGAAAAAATTTATATGTCATAACATTCACCCTTTTAAGAAACAATTCAATGGGGCTTTTTTTCATATTCACAGAATTGTCCAAATATCACCACTATTTAATATTAGAATATTTTCATAGCCTCAAAAAAAAAAAAAAGCCAAAAAACGAAAGTCCTGTGTCCTTTAGCTGTCACTTCCCACCTCCCCTTCCTGCCAGCCCCTGGCAACCACTAATATCCTTTCTGTGTCTTTGGATTTGGCTCATCTGTCTATGTCATAAATGGAATCATATAAATACATGGTCTTTTGTGACTAGCTTCTTTCCTTTATTGTGTTTTCATAGTTAATCCATGTTGTAGTATGTATTAATACTTCATTTCTTTTTATTGCAAAAATATTCCATTGTATGGATATACCACATTTTGTCAATCCATTCAGCAGATGATGGAAAGTTAGGTTGTTTCCACATTTTGGCTATTGAGAGTAATGCTGCTATGATTAACCAAGCAAAGTTATCGTGTGGACATACATTTTCATCTGAAAGAGCCATACTCATTATTCAGACAGAGGTGTACAATAGAAAAAGACATCCTTAAATTTGATAGGCAAAATCCATCTCTTTCCCAACATTATTATTACAGGTCACTTCTATCATTTTTATTGTTAATAGTCAAGTGGAAGTGATTCAACTTACCTTTTTAATCTACCTCCAACCTCCAACTCATGTAATTAATTAGTTATATCAATATTTATACACATAAAAGACTAAGGAGTTTGTATTTTAAATAATCCTATAAAATTCCTTTACATAGAGTAAAATATCCATATATAAAACATAGAGCCCATGTCCACTTTATTTTTGCCTTTGCAATTCCCGTTTTTCATACAGAAATGCTTCATAAGCACACTTGACCTCACATTAATTCTTGATTTTGTTTTTTATGTGCGTAAAATCAGGAACAACAATGGAATTGTTTTAAGGTCATATCCAGGGTTGATACAGACCAATCTGGACTATGCAGCTGATCTCACCTGAATAGAGTTGTGATCTGACCACATTCACCATTCCAAATGTCCTCGGGTTAGACGAGAGATGTCCAGAAAGGGCCTGGTACACCTCCTTCCCCTTCACTATACATTTTGGGTATTTCTCACTGGAAGGATAGTATATTAGGTGTCCCCATATTTCAAACCTTTTCACTTTCCAACAGTCCCTTCTTTCCTGGTTTCTGGGACTTGGATGATGAATTTTTTGGTTCATGGTTCCACTGCTCCTACCATATTATTATTTGAACAATTACCATCCTTGTTTTTCATTGCATCTTCCCTTCCCTTGCCCAGATAGTTTGGGGGACTCTCAGGCTATATCCAAACAGAAACAGAGGTCTAGTGGAAAAAGCACTAAATTTTGCTCTCACATCAATTATACTACTATATAGCTGTGTATCATTAGGTCAGTCTTCTTTAGAACCAGAATACCACATTCAGTAGGAACTTCAAAGGCCATGGGCTCAATCTTATATCTCTAGACAAATTATCACAGCATGATCAAGTGTCTGCTAAGGATCACAAAACCAGAGAATATGCAGCCAGAACTAGAATTGGAGTTTCCTTAGTCCCAAACATGCACTCTTGCACCTATAAAATTCTGTCTGGTCTAAATATCTAGTAACGAGATTGAAGCAGTGATCAAAAACCTCCCAAAAAACAAGAGCCCCAGGACCTGAAGGATTCCCTGGGGAATTCTACCAAACATTCAAAGAAGAAATAATACCTATTCTCCTGAAACTGTTTAAAAATAGAAACAGAAGGAAAACTTCCAGACTCTTTCTATGAAGCCAGCATTACCCTGATCCCCAAACAAGACAAAGATCCCATAAAAAAGGAGAATTTTACACCAATATCCCTGATGAATATGGATGCCAAGATTCTCAACAAGATACTAGCTAATAGGATCCAACAGCACATTAAAAAGATTATTCATCATGACCAGGTGGGATTTATCCCTGGGATGCAAGAGCGGTTCAACATTTGCAAATCAATCGATGTGATAGAACAAATCAATAAGAGAAGAGAGAAGAACCACATGGTCCTCTCAAATGATGCAGAAAAAGCATTTGACAAAATACAGCATCCGTTCCTGATTAAGACTCTTTAAAGTATAGGGATAGAAAGAACATTTCTCAACTTCATAAAATCTATCTATGAAAAGCCCACAGCAGATATCATTCTCAATGGGGAAAAGCTGACAGCCTTTCCTTTGAGATCAGGAACATGATAAGGATGCCCACTCTCGCCACTCTTGTTCAGCATAGTACTAGAAGTCCTAGCAACAGTAATCAGACAGCAAAAAGAAATAAAAGGTATTCAAACTGGCAAAGAAGAAGTGAAACTCTCTCTCTTCGCAGATGACATACTTTATATGGAAAACCCAAAAGATTCCAACCCCAAACTACTAGAACTAATACAGCAATTCAGTAATGTGGCAGGATACAAAATCAATGCACAGAAATCAATTGCTTTCTTATACACTAACAATGAAAATATGGAAAGGGAAATTAGCAAATCAATTCCATTTACTATAGCACCAAGAACCATAAGATACCTGGGAATAAACCTAACCAAAGAAGTAAAGAATCTGTACTCGAAGTACAGAACACTCATGAAAGAAATTGAAGAAGACACAAAAAGGTGGAAAAGCATTCCATGCTAATGGATCGGAAGAATAAACATTGTTAAAATGTCTATACTGCCCAGAGCAATCTATATTCTCAATGCCATCCCGATCAAAATTCCACTGGCATTTTTCAAAGTGCTGGAACAAACAATCCTAAAATTTGTATGGAACCAGAAAAGACTCCCAATTGCTGAGGAAATGTTGAAAAAGAAAAAAAAAAGCTGGGGGCATCAAGTTGCCTGATTTCAAGCTTTACTACAAAGCTGTGATCACCAAGACAGCATAGTATTGGCACAAAAACGGACACATAGTCCAGTGGAACAGAGTGGAGATCCCAGATATGGACCCGCAACTCTATGGTCAAATAATCTTCAACAAAGCAGGAAAAAATATCCAGTGGAAAAAAATAGTCTCTTCAAGAAATGGTGCTGGGGAAACTGGACAGCTCTATAGAGAAGAATGAAACTTGACCATTCTCTTACACCATACACAAAGATAAACTCAAAATGGATAAAAGACCTGAACGTGAGGCAGGAATCTATCAAAATCCTAGAAGAGAACATAGGCAGTAACCTCTTGGACATCAGCCACAGCAACTTCTTTCAGGACATGTCTCCAAAGGCAAAGGAAACAAAAGTGAAAATGAACTTTTGGGACTTCATCAAGATAAAAAGCTTCTGCACAGCAAAGGAAACACTTAACTAAACAAACAGGCAACCCACAGAATGGGAGAAGATATTCACAAATGACACTACAGACAAAGGGCTGATATCTAATAAGATCTATAAAGAACTCCTCAAGCTCAACACTCAAAAAACATAATCACAACAGAAAATCAGCCGAAGACATGAATAGACACTTCTCCAAAGAAGACCTACAAATGGCTAACAGACACATGAAAAAATGTTCATCATCATTAGCCATCAGAGAGATTCAAATCAAAACCACACTGAGATACCACCTTACACCATTTAGAATGGCCAAAATGAACAAGACAGGAAACAACAAATGTTGGAGAGGATGTGGAGAAAGGGGAACCCTCTTCCACTGTTGGTGGGAATGCAAGTTGGTGCAGCCACTTTGGAAAACTGTGTGGAGATTCCTCAAGAAATTAAAAATAGAGCTACTCTATGATCCTGCAATTGCACTATTGGGTATTTACCCCCAAGATACAGATGTAGTGCAAAGAAGGGCCACATGGACCCCAATGTTCATAGCGGCAATGGCCACAATGGCCAAATGGTGGAAAGAGCCAAGATGCCCTTCGAAAGACAAATGGATAAAGAAGATATGGTCCATATATCCAATGGAATATTATGCCTCCATCAAAAGGATGAATACCCAACGTTTGCATCAACATGGATGGGACTGGGAGAGATTATGCTGAGTGAAATAAGTCAAGCAGAGAGTCAGTTATCATATGGTTTCACTTACATGTGGAGCATAAAGAAAAACATGGAGGACACTGGGAGAAGGAAAGGAAGGGTGAATTGTGGAAAATTGGTGGGGAAGATGAACCATGAGAGACTGTGGACTCTGAGAAACAAACAAAGGGGGTGGGGGGTTGGGTGATCCTGTTGGTGGGTATTGAGGAGGGCATGAATTGCATGGAGCACTGAGTATAATGCATGAACAATGAATCTTGGAACACTGAAAAAATAAAATAAAATTTAAAAAAAGGAGGGCACGTGTTGCATGGAGCACTGGGTGTGGTACAAAAACAATGAATCTTAGAACACTGAAAAAAGTAAAATAAAATTAAGATGTTAAAACAAAAACAAAACAAACAAACAAACAAATTCTGCCTGGTCTAAGTTAATCTTCTCTTGTTTATTAGGTGGCTAAATATCTCCTGTGTAAGACCCTGCTAGTTTGAAAGCTCAAACAAAGTGTCATAGAGGGGTATGTGTGTGTGTGTGTGTGCGTGTGTGTCTGTGTGTGTGTGTTTAAAACTTTATTCAAAGATTTGGTATTATTTATAAAAACTAAAAATTTGTGTCAACTATTTGAAATATAACTATTATTTTTGTTTTTATCCCTGCTTATTTTGTCCCCAAATATATTACAAAAAGATGTTGTTGTATAAGTTCTTCATAATTCGGTAGTTTAGAACTTGGAGTACATTTTTTATTCTTTTTTGGAAAAATATGTAATCCAATAAATAAGTTTCTTAATTCTATAATAATGTAACTGTGACATGATGTTAGTCACAGTACTATAAAATAGTGTCTCCCAGTTTTTATGGGAGAATACACTAAGAATTAGAACTTCTATTGGCAGACATGCCTCTTTCTTCTCTGGCAAAATATCCATCAGGAGGATTTAACCCACCATCCCACCTGTTGGGTAGTGGAAGCTCCAAGCCGCTGGTCATGGTTTCATAGCTTGGGAAACCTGTCACAAGTTGGATCTGGATAAGTGAGGAGCTTTGCACTGAAATTTGGCAAAGACCAAGGGGAGCATTTCTCAGTCAAGGTCAGTCCCTTGCTAGGCATTGTTAATATAAAAGCAAGAATACTACACTGAAGAATACTTCTGTGTTTGGAATTCAGAAAAGTAAAGTCAAGGATGAGGAGAGCTTTCCTCTGTTCATTTCTTACTCTTGCTGACTTCCTATGACACAACACTGAATGAGAAGCAACACTGAGGTGGAGGATGAGTATTAGGGGGGGACAGCGAGAGACGATGGGAGCTGGAGAAGGGGGAGATGATGGAGACTCCAGCATGGCAAGAGCAAGACAGGCTTCTGCAGCCAAGAGTCTTGATTGGTCTCCATAGTTGGCCAGGGTTGGGGGAAAGGGGTTGCATTTGTATGTAAGATCCAGCTGGATGTTGCTGAATCTTTCCATATCATACCTAAAGGGATGCCCAATGTCTACTTGATAATTTAACTATGTGCTCCCAATGGACTGTACTCAAAGTGGTTGAGGGACCCAATAACCTTAATATTTCTCTGTTGCTTTTAAAGAAAATGATTTTGAGGAGGAAACTTTAATTGCATGGTTTGTAACACTTTTACTAAAGTACAAATTGCATCTGCATTCTGGGACAAGCGTACCACATGCCCAATACCTAGTTTTGTTCATGAAAGTTACCTTAATGCTGTCCCTTGCCTTTCCCACACCTAGCTTTTCCTAGCGATTCCTCCATTATGCATTTGACCTCTCATTCACCGTGTTTTAAAAAACAATGTTGTTCTCAGACAGGATTTATATATATAAATTAAACAATTATTTGAGATGAGAAATAGAAGGCTTGAAAGAGTTAAGCAAATTAAAAGGTATTCCTCTCTGGACTCAGATGTGTCCTCCCAACTGTGAATATTGTAAGGGGTATCCTAATGAAAATATAACTCCCATAGGGAACTTAAAGGCAATTAAAACAACATTAGTGTTTTTCATAACTTTACAATGTCTTTATGCAAGTGATAAAACCTTACTAATTATTGAAAAGTTATTTGTATTAAGATTTCAGAGCAGAGAGATAATCTGTGCAATTTAGAACCCTGAGCCATCGTCAGGGAGCTAGCTAACAGAAGCAGAATTCCCTTGCCAGCGTCTACTGCTGCATCAGTGCACCTCAAACAGGATCCTTTGCTGGCAAATATTAGCTTATTGTAGTTTAAAAATAAATAAATACCTTGAGCAAATGTGCAGTGACACCAAAAATTAGTTTCCACAAACTGACTAAATATAGTATCTACTGGGAAAAGGCAAAATGAGTTCAAGTGGAAAAAGAATACCAAGTTCTAGAGCGGAGAGCATGCATTTCTCTAAATGAATGAAAATTTTAGTGTGATCTGAATGTAATCAACATTCCAGGCTCACTTTATGGAAAGAGAAAAGACAGAGGCTTACTGGGTAATTTCCATAATTCAGCTCAGTATCAATTTGGCAGGAGGAATACGGAACACCCCACCATGCTCTTAGCACAAGCTCCATGTCCCGGCCACACAACTGATTCCTCAACCCCTCTAATAAGCTCACATGTGATATGTTAACCAGGCCAAGTCTTAAAGGCATACCATAGAAAATGTGGAGAGGAAGGTTACTGAGGTTTCCAGAGTGTAATAAGGGGAGTTTTAGAGATAGAAACGTCCCTAGAGGTGATTGAAGCACAATAACTCTGATTATAAGGATAAAGAAATTGAGATCCAGAAAGATCAAGTAGGTTGCTCAAAGTCATCCATCCAGTGAGTGTCAGAACTCAGGATGAAAAGAGGTCTCAGCTTTTGGATAAATACTCTCCCCATATAAATAATATAGGTGATACATGCCAGAGCTATATTGACAAGCATATTGGCAAACAAATAAGCCTTCTATTATATATCGAAACTGAGTATTAGAGGGGTGGTGATCCGGGGGCAAGTTTGGATTACTTTAGGACAATGGTTGAATTCTTCAGCAGTTCCTCAATACCAGGAGGCACAAGCAGATGATGCCAATCTGAGAATGGATATTAGCCCCAGGAACAAAATCACATGAGAGATTCTAACTCAGATAACTAGGACCTGTCTGTATTTATAATCACCAGAGGCCCATGATGAATTGGAGTATACCTAAGAACTGATGGTAGAAAGAGTTAGATTCCCTATAGTAACACTCATTGCCTGACTTAAGCGTAGAATTACCATAGCCAGCCAAGCATCTAGGAACATTTCCTACGCTGATACACCCATGACAACTCCGAAGCATCAGTGCTCACTTAGTAACAAAAGGGAGAGGGGAGTGTGTAAGTCCATTGAATTTATAAAGTTTGCCAAAGGTCTTTTTAAATCCATTAAGCATGATAAGCAGGCCAGCTGAGATCTACCAGCAGAATTTGAGGATGACTTCTTCATTGCTATATTTCATAGGGAGTAAACAGTCAAAAAGATCGTGAGGGCAATTTATGATTGAGTCCAATCACAGATGTTTATCAGAGAGAAGGCTCAAAGATGTCTGCCCATCCCCTGTGGGTTTTTAAGGAGGACTGCAACAAGCAGGTGCTGTGCAGGGTGAAGAAAGAAGTTTGCAGAGAGGGAGTTCCAAGTAATGACCTACTTATCATGAACAACATGCATTTATTAACCTGAAACCAATGCATTGAAAATCAAAATATGCTTCCATTCATTATGTCTTTATTTTGTAAATTGCAACAAAGGTGTCATGTTTTTATAAACATACATTCACACACACACAAGAATGCATGCTTCAGTAACCACAACAAAGAATACACACACACACACAAAAAGGAAGACACAAGACTCAACATATGGTAAATTTAGAAAGAAATGCTCAGGCTGCAGAGGAATATAAGAGCAAAGAGCCAGGAAACAACTTTTAGGTAAGTAGAGCCTCAGAGAGTCAAAGAGCTCCTTGACTCCTTGCCTTCTCTATTACTCATGCTATGCCTTGTCATGAAAAAGAAAGAATGAATTGAGAGCTACAAATCAGCCTTGTGCTTATGGTTAAGGTGCGGTTAATATGGCTCATATTTGGGCTGCCCTTTGCTGGACTGTAGAATTTGTCTGTCTGGAGATCCTCAAATCTCAAGCCAGGAAGCGAGCTGCTGAGAACCAATGGGCTTGGAGGGAGATGAAATATACCTTCTCCACTGTACTCAATTTTGCTTGGTAAGCCTTCAGGAAACATAAATGGATATGGGGCTCCCATGAAGAACTGAAGTTGTACATTTATCTACCATTTGGCGAGCTTTGCCTAGGGGTACCCACCACCTTCCTATCTCTTCTATGGAGGAGGCAGAAAACTATGATGGTTAAGACCATGGACTATAGAGCCTAACTGCCTGGGTTCAATTCTTTCTGTGCATCAGTTTCTTACCTATAAAATAAATATAATGATAGAATAATCTTTTAATTCTCTTGTGAATATTAAATGAACATGTACCTAAACCAATTACTCATCACAGGAGAAGTAATGGCCTGGTTCATACCTAATGTCAATGCATTGATGCTTTCTTTCATAGCTTCCAATCTCCTGACACAACTAAGTATGTTTTGACACAGGTTATGGCATGGCAAGACTCTGGCCCTAAAGAAGAGTAGCTCAACGTGATTAAGAGCACAAATGTGAAATAGACCTGAACTAGAATACTGGCTTTGCCATTTAACTAACTCCATGATCTTAGTTAAGTTAAATACTTGCAAGCCTTAGTTTCCTTACTTGTGAATTACAGGTAAGATTGCTTTACAGGATTATTGGGCAGATTAAAAATGATTGATATAATAGCATGGTAACCTATAGAATAACTACTTAGCAAAAGGAAATCTGAAACTATTATTTTATTATATACTAGAATTATAGAACTATAGGTAAATCTAGATATCTAGTTGAAGCTATATATTTTATAAGAACTCTATCTATCCATCCATTTATCCATTCATCCCTTTAACTTTCTCTACTCTCTCCATTATTCAAGTGGCAGCTAGACCATTCTATGCTTCTGCCTCAGGGAAAAGATATGACAGTAGAAAAGAAAGATAGGCAGCATTTTTCTGGCTCTGAGTTTCAAAAGCCAAGACCCTCAAGGCAACAGAAATGACTCAGTACAGACTATCAGTTTTGGAATAAACTTAATGATAAAAGAACAAAACTCACACCCTAAGGCAGCCAACCTTCTACAGATTGGGTTGAGGAAATGATGTATGCATAGATGTTGGTAAATTCAAAAGAAAGTGGGGTCCCCTGCCCCGCTCCCTGGGTCTAGCTCTGGAGAATTACTAAAACTCCAAGATTTGCAACATCTGAAAGCAGGGATGAGTTGTTTCCCATCATGGAGAGTGGGCTAAAGGAATACAAATATCACCAAAAGGAATGTCTTCAAGCTGTATATAGAATGGCTAAGCCTAGGTCACCCCTCCAAGAGTTTACCAGTGAGCATTATAATATGAAAGCTGGGAAAAGCCACTGGAACTGAAGAGACCTGCAGAAAGAAGCAAGGGGTGCTTTAGCTGCAACCTGTGTAGAGTGTCTGCAGATGACCGCAAGGGAAAAACGATCATGCCACTATAAATACATATCATCAGCAGTTACATACCCCCTAATCATCTTCTCTTCACAATGAGGCCATGACACTAAATAAGTCTTCTAGAACTTAGAAACAGCCATGGAAAAGAGGGCATCTCAAAATAAATGGCATTACATTTCTGCCAAGTCCACAAAATAATAATTAAGCTGAATCACAGAAAAATAAACAAATTTATATTTCTCACACAGGTAACTTTTTGCAAGGACTAGAATTACTGCCTGCTACACAGATGGGTAAACTGAAACTTGGAGAAATTAAAATGAAATGTGTCATTTGACACTGTCCTCTGATATCCAACAGAGCTATCTCAGCTCTCTAACATGTTAAGAAATCCTGACCTCGTTTTATATATCCACATTTATGGAAATACTCCAAATCTTGATATATTATGGCATAACTGACTTTCAAATTATTTTTGGCAGAAACTTTTAAAAAAAAATCTTAAGCAGAATCCCAATATTGAGGAAAGATGAACAGAACTTCCTTTGATTGAGGTGGGAGTGGATCTAGTCTGACTCCCTTTAGATATTTCTAGTAATCAATAGAGCTTTGAAGAACAAGTGGAAGCTAGTTTAGAGGAAAGTCTACTGTATTAGTCTTCTCAGGCTGCCATAACAACATTCCACAGGCTAGTGACTTAAACAACAGAAATTTATTTTCTCACAGTTAAGAGGCTGGAAGTCCCAGAACAATGTACCAGTAGGGTTGGTGTCTGGTGAAACCTCACCTCCTGGATTACAGACAATTAACTTCTCACTGTGTCCTCATGTGACCTTTCCTATGTGCATGCCCTGAGAGAGAGAGAAAAAGAGTGGACTCTGATCTCTCTTTCCCTTCTTATAAGCACATTAATCCTATCATATTAGGGCCCCACTTTTATAACCTCATTTAACCTTAACAACCTCTTTAGAAGGCCTACCTCTACACATTGGGGGTTATGGTTTCAACATATGAACTTTGTAGAAATACAGTTTGGTTCATTACAGCCACCTTACTGAAAGTTTGGAAACATGATAAGTGCTCTCAACTCTGGTTCTCAACAGCTGGTCCCACGGTAAAATGCCACAATGCTCTAGGATGCAGTTTCCTCCTTTTTCTAATGAATAAAATGAGCTAAATATTTCTAGATCAAAATGTCAAAATTACTTAAACACATACAAAATTTTATGTCAAAAGAAAATTCTATCTGCTCACTCTATCCACTGTTGCCTGTGTTATGTAAACTTTGCACATTGTTATTTACTCCTCTTCTTTGCCTTTTCAATTAAGGAAAGTGCCCAGTTTCCATTACTACCCTCCTGTGAAATAGCATTTGAATATGTTAACACTGCTAATCACCTGGACATGAAGAGTATACCGTATCAGAGCAACCCTTCCATAGAGAACTACAAAAGCCAGACAAATGTCACAATATAGTTATTTGAAGGTAGTGGGAAGCAACAAAGGCATCAAAGACTTTAGCTACCATAATTTTTGGAGGAAAGAAAAACACTCAGGTGAATTGGCATTGTTTTCTACTTTCTCTCTGAGGCATTTTATCATAAGTAAGTGGCACAAGGCCAAGGAAAGCCAAGAAGAAAATGGTGGCCTAGAGTGTTTGGTGGCCACATGAATCTAGGTGATGAAATCTGGATTTCAGTGCTAAGGCAAAATATATTTATGAAAATAGATGACAAAAAATAATAAAATATAAATTATAGTATTTAAAAAACCATGATTATTAAATGAAGAACTCAACAGATAGATTTAGCTATGTTAGACACAGCAGCAGAAAGGAAAATATCCAGATGGAGGCAGGTTACAAAAATATAAGAGATGTATAGGACATCACATAAGAATATCATATATATATATATCTCATATAAATGTAATTAGAGTCCCAGAAGGGACAGAAGCAAGGTTTTAAGAGAAAATAGCAACAAAATAGTCCCCAAATAAGAAAAAGTATCAAGCCATAAAAGTAAATAACAGTGTGAACCACATGCTGGATAAATTTGAAAAAAAAATAGACCTAGTCATAACACAGAAAACTGCTTATACATATATGAAAAAAGAAAAACTGCTTATAACCAAATAGAAAAGTAAAATATTAAAAAGGCAGAAATATATTATAGTTTACAGATAATTATCTCCCAAGGAGTAGTATCAAAATATACAGCTGACTTCTCAAGAGAAACAATGAAGCCAAAGAATAACAGAATGCAATCATGAAAGTTCTGACAGAAAATAACTATCAAACTATAACTCTAAATTTGGTAAATATTTCTTCCAAAAATATCAATGATAAAGGACATTTTTAGACAAATAAAACCTGAGAGAAATCATCAATAATATACTTTAACAAAGGAATTATCAAAAGATGTTATGCAAATAAAAGGAAAATAATCTCAGGGAGAAGCTTATAAATTCAAGAATGAATGAAGAAATACACCATGATAAACATGTGGGTAAGCCTACATGAATATTGAGTGAATAAAATATTAAAAATCAGTCTTGTGTGGTTTAGAATGTACAGAGAATTAAAGGCAATAGAAGTATATATTTGAAGAGGGTAGTAAATGAAAACAAATTATCTCCTGCATTGTTAGAAAAGTAGGAAAAATACTGATCTGTAATAAACCATAATAAGTCAAAGATGCATAATATCTAAACTAAAAGAACAATAAAGTAATACGTAACTGCAACATAATAGAATGAAATATTAAAAATAATTACCAAATTAACAAAAAAAAGAAGATAAGAAGTTGAGAAAAAACAGAAAAGATAATGCAAATAGATAGTTATTATAAGGTAATTGCATTAAATGCAAATAGAGTCATTATTCCAGATAAGGAATAAAAATTATCTGGCTAAAAAAAAATCCAATAGTATTTTGCTTTAAATATCAAGATATGGAAAGATTAATAGTGAACAAATAGGATGTAAGCAGTTAACCAAAAGAAAGCCAATTTAACTATGCCATTATCAGATTAATAGGCTTTAAGAAGGATTACTGAAGATAAAAAGAAATTCTTCATGACAAAAAGGTCAAGTGACTAATATTTAAGAGTTCTAAATTGGTATGCACCTAATAACAGTCTTAAAATATGTAAGGCAAATCTTCTAAAACTAAAAGGAGAATCATACAATCATGTTAGACATTTAAAATTACTTTCAGCAACTGATCATATACAATGACAAAAAATTGGTAAAGATACAGATTTTAAACAACATAAATTGTTATGTTAACCTAATTAACAGGCAAAATATGGAACCGCAACAGACACCTGGGTGGCTCAGTCAGTTAAGCATAGGATTCTTGATTTCAGCTCAGGTCATGATCTCAGGATCCTGAGATCAAGCCCCACATCAGGCTCTGCACTCAGTGGGGAGTTTGCTTGAGATTCTCTCTCTCTCTCCCCCTCTGGCCATCCCCAACCCTACTCACATGTGCTCTCTCTCTCTATCAAATAAATAAATCTTTTTTTAAAGATTTTATTTATTTATTTATTTGACAGAGAGAGAGAGAGAGAGAGATCGAGATCACAAGTAGGCAGAGAGGCACGCAGAGAGAGAGAGGGGGGAAGCAGGCTCCCCGCTGAGCAGGGTAGCGGGGAGCGATCCTAGGACCCTGAGATCATGACCTGAGCCGAAGGTAAAGACTTTAACCTACTGAGCCTCCTAGGCGCCCTCAAATAAATAAATATTTAAAAAATATAAATAATAAATAAATCTTGATCCTTTCACATATGTAAAAAAATCAATTTCAGTTGGATTCTAGAACAAAATGTAAAGGTAACACAAAAAAAGTTTCTAGAATACAACAAAAGATAATTTCCTTGTGACTTTAGGGAAGGCAAAGTTTCCTAAGCAGAAGATAAAAAGCACTAAGCTTAAAGGAAAATATTGGTAAATTGAATTTCATTAAAATTAAGAAGTTTCTAAAGTAAGAGATACAAACTTCCAGTTAAAAAATAAGTCACAGAGATGAAAAGTATAGCATAGGGAATACAAAAAAATAAAACAACATAAGAAGTCTTCATGATCAAAAGACACAATTAAAGGTTTAATGAAAAGGCAAGCCATATAGTGGGGAAATATATACACAATACATTTATCTGGGAAAGGACTTCTATCTAAAACATATAATGACAAGACAGACAACAATGACAAGACAAATGACAGCTTTAAAAAAAAAATGAGCAAAAGACTTGAAACATCACTTTACAAAGCAGTGTGTCCAAAAAGCCAATAAACTTCTGAAAAGACACTTGACACTATTAGTATTAATAGAAATTAAAGCCACAAGTTAACCATACCTCCATTCCCCTCAGAAATGATAAAACAGGAAAAAATAAAGACAATGGAAGAAAAGAAAATACTGCAATATCAAGTATTGAGAGGATATGGAGAAAGAGAAACTCTCATACAGTAGAAACACTATTTGATAATATCTTTTAAAGCTGAAATATGCATTACCTATGACCCAGCACTTTCACTCCCAAGAAGAATGCATGCACATATAAAAATGTACACAACGGCATTATTTCTAATAACAAACAGCAACAATAAAAAAATGGAAACAAATGTTTGTCGATAGGAGATTGGATAAATAGAAGTATATTCATAGAATGGAATTTTATATAGCATTAAGAATGAACAAACTACACCTACACTCAGCCATTGTGTAGAATGACATTTCTACACTCATGAATTTCACCAAGATAACACTAAGCAAAAACTCTAGACATGTGGGAGTTACCCTGAAAGGAGGTGACCATACAAGGCAATAAGGAAACTTCTGTTGTATTGATAACATTTTATTCTTTATCTGACTGCTGATTGCATGGATATGTTACTCTAAAAATGTTTTACTTTGTACATCTGAAATTTATGCATGTTTTATGTATGCTATAATGCCATCCTTGAAAGTGAGAAATAAGAGAAAGTAATGGAAATATAGAAGTACTTTTGCTGTGGGGGATAAAATTATCTGGGTGAGAACATTAGCACCGACTGCGTGGCAACTTGAGAAAATATAATTGGTCAACTTCAGTACGGCATTCATTTCCATCCTAAACTCTTATTAAGTATCCCAGAATTGAGTAACATTGTGGTGGATAAAATAATGTCTCATAACCTGAATAATTTTTCACAAATCTTAGTGAAAAGTCAAGGCATACACACCCAAAGTATAGTCCTAGTAGGATTGTATTAAGGACATAATTATATAGAAGAAACGGTAATATACAGATACCACGAAAATAGAGTAATCAATACCAGAGGAATAGGGCAGAATTCACAGGGTATTGAGAGGCCTCTGGATCCAAAACATCAGAGGGCTACAATTTTTAGTCTGACCAGTAGGAATGCATCTGGTCACAAGGATCCTATAGAGAATATTAGATTATCTGATCGTCTGTAATAGGGACGTTCCATTCTATATTGCTTTTTTGTAGATTTTTTTTTTTCACAGCATATACAGTAGATGAACTCAGCTACTCTTTAAAACAATAAAATTCATAATTTACTTTCCTTGAACTCAGTGAAGGAGGATTTGGGCTGAGTGGCATAAGCGGTGGCTGAAAAAATGTGCCTTGCCATCCTGGTCACTCCGGAACATCACTCTGTCTTCCCCGGGCTTCATAGAATGGCACTGAGAGTTCGTTTAAAGCTGGAGAGACCAGAAGGTCAAGCTTTAAAAGGACCCCTCATTGACAGATTTTAAGACCAGGGGTTGTTTTTATTTATTTATTTTCAAACCGCATTGGCTAAAAGAGTTAATTTCCCCTGAACCTTAAAGCACCAGATGGGCCCGCACCTTCCAAGGACTCTTTTTTTCTTTAAAAGCACAATTGTTGTTCAGTTTCTCTCAGGTGCAGATTCATTAGCTCTTGACTGGCTCTCCTTGTTTGCCGACTACTTGTGGAAAAAGCCATTTACCCTGGTGAATGTCAAGGTTAGTGCAAACCGTCCTTGCCATCAGTCTCTCTGGCAGAAGGTCAGGGATAAGCTTTCCTCAAATGGGCAGCGTCAAACAAAGCAGAGACAGACTTAACTCACCAAAAGAAAGAAAGGAGGCCTGCTCTGGGGTTGATAAACATTCCTGTGGGCTTTGAGGACAAAAGATTAACTCATCCTTTGCCACTTCAAGAAATGCTCATGGAAGATGCCTTAAAATATCTGGATATTTTCGAGCCTATGACAAATGTTTATAAAGTAATAACTATCTGTATCCATATGTTTAGCTATGTCTATTTGCATATCTGTATATCTATCCATCACCTTGTTTGTTTAAATAAGTACTGTAACTTTCAAAATGTCCACTTTGGAAGTATATTATCCTAGCCTTGTTCTAGTTGATCTTTTTTTTTTTTTTAATGTAATTTCTCTCCTCAGTTTACTTTCACAGACAAGTTGTAAATCACACATGAAGAAGAGCTCCCATAGTCTGCAATAGGTCTTAATTTATTTTCACAGGATTATCCAATTTTGAATTTGGAAAGAACCTCAGGATTAACCTAGTACAACCTTCCATCCAACAAATAAAGCCTCTGCAGAAATCTTGGCAGCTTGTCACCCAGCCTCAACTTGGTCACTCCCAGTGAGCAAAATACCCCTGATTCACAGAAAGGCTGTTCTGAGGTGGGGGGAAGCTTTTATTGTTACAAAGAAAGCTTTGCCTTATATTTACTAAAATCCGTTTCTTTGGGACTGTAACCAGTTGGTTAAAGTTCTGTCTTCTAGTATGATAAAGAGGGTCAGTCCTTTTTCAACACAATAGCTCTCCAAATATTTGTTAGAGTAATCATGCAACATGGAGGTATTTTCTTCTCTTGGCCTACTATCCCACTTCTTACGTGAAATGACTGCCTGATAAGGCATTTTTCTATTTGGGCTCCTCTGAATGACCACTAGGTTTTTGTGATGTGTCCTTAAAATGTGAGATCCAGAAATGTGAACCATATTTCAGATGTTGAACCCTGAGCTTCACATGTATTTAAGGATAATATATATTTTGATACATTATGTCATATATATATACACGTATGTATATATATATATATATACACACATACATATATATATACACTTAAACACATACACACAATTCTCACATTGATTTACTGAGGAATCAATTAATACCAGAAAGACATTTTTTACATAAGCTATAGCCAGGCAGATTTGTTTTCATTTTTCTGTATTCCAATCGCAAATCACACACCAGGTATATGTTTTTAGTCACTGTATCAAATTTTTAACTGTTTGCTACCCACTGTATCAAATTTTTAACTGTTTCCTCCTCCACCTGTTCTATTAACATATGAAAGCCCATTGTCATTCTTACAGAAAAGTACTGGGGATCCTACATACTATTCTCTTGGGCACACCATTTGCTGTACTCACTCTTACTATTTTTCCCTGAGAGTTTTAGTGGACAATTTTGCTTCTCTATTTCAGTTACCTTCAGAGATCTTGGTCAAATCACTAAGTTATCATCCCTTGCCTAATTTTAATGACCTACACACTTTTCCAACAAAGCAAGTCCTGTTCTTTGAAATGGACTTAGCTCACTTAGCTAAGTGAGGACTTAAATCACTTAGCTCACCAAACTCAGTACCATTATAAATACTCATGGGTATTTCTAATGTCCCATGAATTAGAAATGGGACATCCATGAGGTGCTTCTCATAGCCTCTGTGTTTTGTCTCTTGTATATGATCTTGGTTTTGCTTGCTTACAACTTTCCCAAATCTTTTAGAACTTTAATCTCATAATTTTTTTTCAGCCTTTCTAGAATTCCTCCATATCATATAATTATCTGAAGAATTAAAAGTGTTCCTTCTTTATCTTTTCCTCTGGCAAGGAGACAAACCATTTCTAGCTCACGCAACCACTGAGCACTTGAAGGAAGAAAACTAACCTAAGGCACCACAGAGTACGCGGATGTTTCCTGCAGAGTCCACACTTTCTGGATGTCCACAGGAGCTACTGTTTCATGTGGCTTCTTCCAGAAACTGTACCATAAGTTGCCATGCTAGACTGCCTGCTTGTCTTGTGTATTCACTCCTAAGTAACTTGATTTTTGTTTATGTCAGCCTGGTGACTCTATCCTCCAACCATACTCTTTCTTTTCCCACCTTCCATGGTCTTATAGCCATTGACACTAACTTACACTACTGAGTGCCAGTCTCACCTTTTAAAAAAATATCTAAAAATTCCAAGAAATTTAGAAGGCTTTTCTCTTGAGTTTTTTCATCTTCTATAGAAAGACTCTTGTTTTTCTCCCTGCATTTACTCCCTGCCCCTCACTCCCACTGCCAACATATTGTTGACACTTAACAACTTAGGCCTAGAAGCCTGTCCTAACTTTCTAACTTGTCTAGTTGACCCCACATTCAAAATACCCACCTATCCTATATGCAAGTACAAAATTTACTTTTGTATTTATTTCCTGACTTAAAATCTCTGAGTTTTTCCAGCATGTATCAAAAAAGTTTAATCTCTTTAGCTAGACTACCCTAGTTGCAAAACAGCTATAAGCACAATAAGACTTATGTTTGAAAAATATAGGTTGCATTATAATAAACATAATTTAAGCCACATTGATTTCCTTTATATTCTTCTCCTTAAAAGGAGTCTTCCCATTACTCAAGTTTAACAAGAATGACCCATTTACAACTGTACAGACCATAATAAGCTCCGCATAAAGATCTGTCCATTTAGATAATCCCAGAAAATGCATAGAAAGACACTGAACGTATCTAGGAAGTGCCAAGAAGGAAACAGTTGTAAGCTGAGTTTATTATTACCTTTTATTCTAGTGCATCCTCATTGCTACAAGGCTTCACCAGGCCCTTTGGTGCTGTGTGCTGAGGTCCCCAAATGTTCATCTTCATCCTCTCTCCCACTATTGATGGCATAATATGAACAGGTCGTGAGGGAAGAGGCTCACTCGGAGACTGCACCTGCTAAAAGGAGGAAAATCAATTTTCATCATCCAAAAATACAGAACTGCTGGCACACAAACTAGTTGCTCAAGGTCCCTTGGGTCTAGAAGGGGAGTCCCACTAAGAAAGACATATACTTGGAACAGAAGTCAATACTCTCTCCATGTAGCCAGAATAATAAGGGAAGTGGGGAATGAAGAGGTAGAGGATAGAATGTTGCCATGCAGTTCCCCAATTCTGCAATAACTATCAGATGGAATACAGAGCCAATATTAGGTGGGGATCTTTCTAAGAGCAATCTATATATTTTGATACTCTAAATGTTCTCAAATGCTAAATTCAGCTGATAGGTATAACCTATTGTGATTTATTTTTACTGTGTTTTACTATTCTTTATCACTTTTTATTACTGTTTTTTCCTATGAGATTCTTTTATTTTTCAAATTTTTATTAATATATAATGTATTATTTGCCCCAGGGTACATGTCTGTGAGTCATCAGGCTTACACATTTCACAGCACTTAACAGCACATACCCTCCCCAATGTCCACCCCCCAGCCACCCTATCCCTACCCCCCCACCTCCCAGCCACCCTTAGTTCGTTTCTTGAGTCTAGGAGTCTCTTATGGTTTGTCTCCATCTCCATCCCTTCCTGTTTCATTTCTCTCAAGATTCTTTTTTTTATAATTGATATTTTGAGTTGGAATTTTATCACTTGATACTAGATATGATTTTTGGGGAGAAACAAAACAGATTTACATCATTGAAAAATAACCTCACAGGGGGGCTGATAAAACCACAAGACCTGAGTGTTATAGCATATTTGTAATTCATATTTTAATTACACAAGCAATGCCCAAACACACATTTGTTTCATAAATTAAAACAATATGTACCAAACAAGTAAAAATCTCACTTCACATATCCCCAACCTGATTCCTTTCCAAAGAAATAGTCACTGTAACTGTTATGATTTGAGTGTATCTTCCTGATTTTGTACTATTCATTTATATAAAATACATATTCATATATGTGTTTAATATATAAATAAATAGTTTACCTTTGCATAAATAAGGCAGTACTCAACTCTGTTCTATAATTTACGTTTCTACTTAATTTCTTGAAGATCTTTTATTTCAGTATTTGCAAATCCACCTTATTCCTTTAGATTTCTGAATAGTTTTCCATAACATGGATGAAATTAATTCATACAAATATTTGACATTATTACAATGTATTAGCATCTTTTACCCCTAATTCTTCTCAATTCCACCCCCCCAAAGAAAGGCCACAATGAATATCATTTTACTTGCTTCTTTATGTGTTTTGCAAGCATTGCTCAAGAGTAAAAACAGAAAAGTAGAAATTCTAGGTCAGTCTTGAGAATTTTGATACAAAATGACAAACTGCCCCTCTAAAAAGGCTATACACATTTACACTACTACTGATGGTCTGCATTTCCTTACACATGCTCAAACACTATATAAGTGTTTTTAATCCTTTAAAATGTTTTTTTCTTAAATGTTGATTTTTAAAAAAAAAGTTTAATGTCTATTTAAATTCGTCTGTCATTTCCATTTGTTCCAGTGATGAACTTACTCATTATTTTTGGATAATATACTGAGATATATTCTTTTCTTGTTCAGTTTCACATCTACTGTTCACAGATAGATGATAGATAGATAGAGAGATAATTCTTATTCTTTTTATATATTTCAGTTATTTTCTTTCAGTGTGGCATTTATCTTTTTTTCTTAGCCTATGGAATCTTGTCATACAGAAGATTTAATTTTTATGTCATAAGATCTGTCCATCTGTCCTTTGTGGAGTCTGAGTTTTTTTCTTTTTCCTTCTCTAGAAAGCCTTCTCAACACAAAGGTTTAAAATAACTGTCCTAAATTTTCTCCTTCAAAATCTTTATTGTCCTTTTTATATGCTTAAAAAAAAAACCTCAGGCTTTCATCATTTCATTCAAATATTTACTGAAAATGGGTATTGATGTATATAAAAGATATTTTTTCTCCATTGAGATGATCATATAGTGTTTCTTTTAATCTATTAATTACTTAATTACACCGGTATACTTTTCTTGCATTGAGCTATTCTTGCATTTCTGAGATATATTTTCCTTGTTCAGGATTTGCTATTATCTATTAGTGGATAAAATTTGCTTGTATTTGATATACTTATCTTTGATATATTTGCTTACATTTGCATTTAGTCTTAATAATAAGGTTGACTTTTAGTTTTGTTTGTTTTGTATCTTGTTTTTTCTCTTGTTTGAGAATTGAATGTACTAATATTATAAACAGATTCGTAAAGTTCCCTTCATTTTTTTTCTCAGTTCTGGAATAGCTTTATAATGCATGGTTTTCTTGAGACTTTGGAGAATACAATAAATGATTTAAGCATTTCTAGGTAATTCATATATTAGGAAAATAGAGAAGTGCACAAAACATACTTTAGAGCTCAATTATTAACACAAAGTAAACCTCCATGTAATTTCAGTCCAGATCATGAGACAGATTTCTCCCAGCACCCAAGATGATCTTACATACCTTCAAGTTACTGCACTCTTCTTCCTCCTCACATGTAATCTGTATCTTATATTTGAACATTGTAGTTTTCCGTGCTTTTGACCTAACTATAAGTGAAATCATATAGTTTGGGTCCCCTTTCATGTGTAACTTCCTTTGCTCAATATTATGTTTCTGAATCAATTCATGTTTCAATGTGTTGCAAAATATATATCCATTTCATTGCTGTATAGTAGTATCTCATTATACAGATACATTGCAATTTACTCATCTAATGTTTCATCTAATGTTGTAAAATGGATTTTATTTTTTTTGTAAAATGGCATTTTTAAACTATTAACAACTCTTGATGTATCTCGGTACATATGAGCATGGATTTCTATTGGGTATCCCAAGGAATAGAAATGCTTCAGCAGATAATACCAACAGATAAAATTATTGACATTCCCAGAAGCAGTGACCAGCAGTGGTGGTCATTTTATTTTTGCTATAGCTTTCCATTATGTCTTTTTAATCTTAATTAGTCTAGAGAATATATGTCAATATCTCAGTTATTTCAACTTATAACTTTCTTTGAGCATCTTTTCATATGCTTTTTGGTAATTTATTCTTTTTGAAGCGTCCAGTCAAGTCCGCAACCCATTTGGAGGTGGGAAGTTGTGTGTTTTCTAGAATCTATAATCTACAACCCAGATGAAGTTGATTTTGTTATTGATGTGAGGTGAAGGTCAAAACCCCTTTTTTTCCCTGTATGAATATCCAGTTAACCTAGTAAAGTTTATTGAAAAGACTGCTCATTCTTAATTTTTCTACAGGGATCTCCATTTTAAATCAAGCCTCTTTATATGCATGTGTCTGGTCGTGAATCTGTTCTATGTTATAAGTATATTTGTCAATATCACATAGTTTTAATTACCTAGCTTCATTGTAAGTTTCATGTCTAATAGGACAAGTCCTAGCAGGTATTCTTGGCCCTTTTCCATAGAATTTTTTTTAAGATTTTTATTTATTTATTTGAGAGAGAGAGTGAGCGACAGAAAGCACAAGCAGGGTGAAGGGCAGAGGGAGCAGACTCCCTGTTGAGCAGGGAGCCTAATGCCAGACTTGATCCCAGGACTCCAGGATCATGACCTGAGTGGAAAGCAGATGATTAATCAACTGAGCCACCCAGGTGTCCCCATATAAATTTTAGAAATCAGCCTGTCAATTTCCATGATGCAATCTATTAGAAAATTTGTTTGGAATTGTATTGAGTCTAAATATCAATATGAGAGAGTTGATATTTTTATAATCTGGGTCTTCCAATCAACAAACATGCTATTTCCTCTATTTAGAACATTTTATTTTCTCTTAATATCATTTTATCATTTTCTGTGTAAACGGTGTACATATCTTCCATTAGATTTGCTTTAAATAAATTATAACTTTTATGCATTAAAATGGTTATCTTCTGTTATATTTCATTTACTTCTAATTTTCTGAGGATAATGTATAGAAATATAATTGATTTTTTTATTTTTGCTATACCCATTTAATTCCAAAAATTCATCTAAAACTTTTTTTAGATGTTTATGATTATACTTATATTGTCTTTAATAAAGGTTTTAATTCTCTCATTTCTTATTTTTTTTTTTTTGTTTCCTGAATATCTTATTTCCCTTAAGAGGAATTCCAGTAAAATATTGAATAGTACTGGAAGTCGTCTTCAAATTATTCCCAATCTTGAATAACTTTCAATATTTCATCATACTTAATAGTATGATATTTGTCATAAGTTTATTTATAGTTTTATCAGAAGAAGTAAATTCCTTTCTATGCCGACTTTGCTAAGTTTTCTTTATGTGTTTGTTTTAAACATAAAGGGCAAATTTCTAAAATTGTCTTTTCTGAATTCATCAAAAAATATGTTTTTATTTTCCTTTACTGTGTTGATGTGGTAAATTACATTAATTAATTTTCTAAGGTTAAACAGCATTTTCGGAATTAAACCAACTTGATCGTGAAATACGACCTTTTTTTTATTTACTGCCACATTCAGCTTGCCCTTTCTTTGTTTAGAAGTTTTAATCTATGTTTATAAGAGAAATTGAGCCATAATAGTCTTTTTCATAATTCTTTGTCAGTTTTGGTATAGAGGTTACATACACCACATAAATTGAGTTGGAAGATTTCCCTAATTTTGTGTTTGTTTTCTCCTCTCTGAAAGAGCATGCGTAAGATTGTCATGATTTTCTCTTTAAGTAACTGGTAAAATTCACTCAAGAAGCCATCTGGCCATGGAGTGTATTTTATTTTCTGTAGAAGACTTCTAATAAGGAAGTCATTTTTGTTTAACAGTTATTTTTCTTCTAATTTTAAAATTAAAAATTTTAAGATTTTCTTCTAAATTTCTTCTAATTTTCATTTTTGTATGAGAAATTTTCCATAAGAAATTGTGTACTCAATATTGTATTTTAAATGTCTAGCATAAAGTTGTTCCTAACATAAGCATGTATTACTTATAAGATCTTTAGTAATATCTTTTTTTCCATTTCTGATTTTTATCTCTCTCTCATCAGTTTCATTCAAAAACTAAAATTTACCAATTTGGTAAACATTTCAAAGAATTAACATTTGGCTTTGTTGCATGTTTGTTTCTATTTCTTTAAATTCTGCTCTATTTGTAATTTTCTTCCTTCTCCTTTCTATGGGTTTCACATTTCTCTTTTGCCCTACTCCCTTTAGATGGGTGGTCGAATGATTTTTGGTTCCTTATTACCTTCTCATATATGCATTTAAGTCTATAACTATCCCTCTAATTTCCCAAGCCACAATCTTCAAGTTGTATTTTCATCATCTCTCATAAATTTATAATTTCCTCTGTAATTTCTTTTTTGAAATTTAAAAAGTTTATTTAGAAATATACTTCTTAATTTCAAAACTATTACTAGCTATTTATTAGCTATCTTTTTGTTTTTGTTTTCCTGCTTAATTTGCTGTGTGGTCAGAGAACATATTCAACATAATTACAATCCTGTGAAATTTACTTAGACTTTCTATATGAATCGACAGATAATCTATTTTGGGTAAGGTTCCATATGCACTTTATATGCATTCATATCCTGCATATGTTGGAAGCAGTATTCGATATCAGTCACATCATGTTTGTTAATTGTGTTGTTCAAATATTCTATATTCTGTCTTCTTTATTCTCTGGTTTTATGAGTCAATTTAGAGAAGTGTGTTAAAATGTATGACAAAGATCATATATTTATTAGACTTCTTGGTAGTAGTTTGCCAGTTATTTTTGTTTTATATATCTGAGTATGTGTTAAATACACAAATTTACAATTATTATTCCTCCCTGAGGAATTGAACCTTTTGCCAGTGTGAAACATCCTTTTTTATCTCTGTTAATGATTTTTGCTTTAAAGTCTTTAATAATAATATAGGTATACAATCTGTCTTTTGGTTAATGATTGCATGGTATGCATTTTCTATCCTTTTAATTTTCACCTTTCTGTGTCCTTACATTTAAACTTTCTTTTTCTTTTAGATTTTATTTATTTATTTGACAGAGAGAGATCACAAGTAGGCAGAGAGGTAGGCAGAGAGAGGGGGAAGCAGGCTCCCTGCTATGCAGAGAGCCCTCTGCAGGGCTCGATCCCAGGACCGTGAGATCATGACCTGAGCTGAAGGCAGAGACTTTAACCTACTGAGCCACTCAGGTGCCCCCTTACATTTAAACTTTCTTAATTTGCATTTAGGTGGGTTTTACTTTTTACTTGGGCTGACAAATTTGTTTTTTAGAGCATTAGGTCTATTTATATTGAAAGTAATAGCTAATGTCATTTGTTTTCAAATGTAAAATCTTACTATTTGTTCTAGGTATGTCTCACTTCTTTGAACTTTTTCTCCTTTCTGTCTGATTTTGAATTAACTGAAGTTTTTAAAACCTGTTTATTTCTTCCCTCTATTACTTGACATATTTTACTTTTATTTTTTAGTATGACACTAGATATTAGAGCGTAAGTTCTTAACATATAAAAAGTTGATATAAAATGGTACTTTTCCCCCCAGGCATTTCAAGGACATTTTAATTCCATTTCCCAATTTCATATCTTATAAGCTGCTATTGTCTATTTTGATTCTGTGTGTGTGTATAAAACCATAAAACATATTATGCATTTAATTTTTAGAGTTAATATTCATTTAGATGTACCCACATTTATCTTTTTGTACTTTTTTTCTCCTTCATATATTAAATATTTCACTTCCTTCTGAAAAATACCCTTTGGAATTTCTTTTAGTGTGTTACTGTTATATATAAACCTTTTTAAAAAGTATTTTTCTGAGAATGTATTATTTCAGAAGGAAAATTTCACTTGTTATAAAATTCTAGGTTAACCTTTTTGTCTTTCAACACTGCAGATACATTTCAATGTTTTCTGGCTTCCATTGTTTCTGTTCTAAGGTCTGCTGTCGGCCAAGCTGTGGCTCCTTTGAAAGTAATTTGTCTCTTTGCTCAACTACTTTTGAGATTTATTTTGTCCTTAGTTTTCAGTAGTTTTACCATGAAAACTAGGTGAGATTTTCTCATAATTTGTTTTACTTGGGACTCATAGGGATTCATATGTAATTTATTTTTATATTTCAGGTATCGTCTCTTCAAATATTATTCCTTAAACTCTCTTCTTCTGGATATGTCTTAAAATGTACATTAGAACCTCCCTTTTTATGTCTTTTCCTCTCACATTTTCCTTCAGTTTGTTTCTCCATGCTGCATTTATGACATTTTTCATCTGACTTGTGTACTAGTTTCCTATTTCTGTTTTCAAATGTACCTAATATGCTACTAAGTTTGTACATTGGGCTTTCAATTGTGGTAATTATATTGTTCAATTCTAACATTTTCATAGAAGTTTTATAATAGTTATTTTTAGCTTCTAGTTGTCATTATTTGTTCTCACCCTAGTTTAGTGAATCAGGTATCAGTAAATGCACTGGAATAAAAGTGGTCCTAGACACTGGGCTTATCTCTCTGTATTTCTGATTTCTCTTATGTTCTGGTCTGATGAGTTCTCAATGTCTTACTAGATCTCCAAGGCCTTCAAGCACTTAAAAAAATATTATATCTACATTATTCAGGGCTTTTCAAAAAGGATAGTTGTTTATAGTAGCTATTCATCATTACCAGGAATGACAATCTAGACTTGACTGACTTTCAATGTACCTTCAATGGTTATTTAGTCAAGAATATATATATACAGGGGCACCTGGGTGGCTCAGTGGGTTAAAGCCTCTGCCTTCAGCTCAGGTCATGATCTCAGGGTCCTAGGATCGAGCCCCACATTGGGCTCTCTGCTCAGCGGGGAGCCTGCTTCCTCCTCTCTCTCTGCCTGCCTCTCTGCCTACTTGTGACCTCTTTCTCTGTCAAATAAATAAATAAAATCTTCAAAAAAAAAAAAGAATATATATACACGCATGAAAAAACACACATTCATTAAAACACGCACACACATTCATTAAAATATTCGTGTAAATAGAATTAATAATTGCTGCCTTAAATACGCTCAAGGTATTCTCTTGCTATTATTTAAATATCCTTCACATCTGTGGTTATATCCCCTTTCGCAAATAAAATGTTTATATAGTATTTTCTTCTTAATAAGACTTGCCAAATTGTGATATGTGGATAACATAGATTTACATATGTATTTTTATGGGAACAATTATAATTATCATTGACAAATTCTACTGTTACATTTTTTTGGGGTACTACCTATTCTGATTTGGGTATCAGGCTGAGATTAGCTTTACAAAATGAGCTGAGAAATGTTTCCTCCTCTTCTACTTCCCAGAAGATATTGTATAGGATGTTTGCTGATTCTTGTTTACAGATTTAGTAGTGTCCTTCAGTGAAGCCATCTGGGCCTGAAGAATCCTTCTTCAGAAGATTTTAACTTAGAGATTCAATTTCCTCAATAGTTATAGGACTATTCAAACTATCTGCTGCATGTTGAGTGACTTGTACTGATTTGTACTCTTTGAGAAATTGATCTACTTCTCCCAAATTCTCAAATTTATGTATATAGAGTTACCAACATTATTCCCTTGTTATCATTTTAAGGTCTGCAGAGTCTGTTATATCCTATTCCATCTTTGATATTGGTAAATTATGTCTTCATTCTTTTTCCTGTTAGTATTATTAAAAGATTGTCAATTTTATAGATCTTTTTAAGAACCCAGCTCTTTTGATTTTTGTCCATTGTCTTAGTATTTTCACTTTATCTGATCTCTGTTATTATTTCCTTCTTCTTGCTGTTAATTTATTGTGTTTTTTTCTGTCTTCTTGAGGTGCAAGCTTAGATTATTGATTTGAGACTTTCTATCTTCTAATGTAATCATTTTCTGCTATTACAGTAAGGTATCATCTGACAAAAAGAAAGAAGAAATCATGGACCCACTGTCTCCCACCCCTCATTGATAAGGGTATTCAGTAGTACCAAGAAGTGTTACACAGTTCTGGGTTAGTACTTCCTTCAGTGTCAGAGAAGTTCCTCCTAGTATCCCATGTGAAGGCAACAATTAGAGATTCTATGGATTGGGAGAGGTACTTGAATGAATCTTGTCACTTTAGCAGTGGTTGGAACAATAGGTGTGCATAAGACATGTTCAACATAACCTCAGTATCTCAGATTCCTTCCATCCTTCTTTCCTCCATCTTGAGCACACAGCTTTATTCTCTACAGCTCTGTGTGGTCAGAAAGTCACCATATTTCAGGGTGCCTAGGTGGTTCAGTTAGTTAAGCAGCCAACTCTTAATTTTGGCCAGGTCATGTTCTAAAGGTCCTGAAATTGAGCCCCACATCAGGTTCTGTGCTCAGTGGGGAGTCTGCTTATGATTCTCTCTCTCCCTCTCCTTCTGCCCCTCTCCCACTTGCTCTCTCTTTCTCTCTCAAATAAATCTTAAAAAAAAGAAAGAAAGAAAATCACCATATTGTAAAAACTGTAGGCTGAGAGTAACAAGGAGGAGAAAGGAAGGCTGTAGTGTTTTATCTGGGCACACTGTCACATCCAACAAGCAGGGCATGTGTCCATAGGGAGAAAAAATGAGAATGGAAACCAGAAATATCTGTCACAGTACTTAAGGAATGTGAAGCAGGAACAGGGCATCTTTGTGCCTTTAGCCTTCCTTTTTCAATGTTAAAATATTTAATCCATGGTCCTATCCCCCCAAAGTAATTTTATTTCTTACCTTCCACCTCTCATTTCCTCCTTTTTGCCCCAGACCTCAAATTCCTTTTTCTAAGAATACCCCAAAATTGATAACTTCCCAATTAATTATTTCATCCTAGACAATTTTGCCTTTTGCCAAAAGTAAGATTTTAAGAGGGCATGAAGCTCTCAAGGCAGAAAATCAGGGCTCCGTCAATGTTTGAAAAGAAATGAAGAAAGAATAGACAAGGTGATTCAACACTAGGTATTGTCTATTCTTCCTGTGTTAAGACTAGAACTGCATTTTGATGGGGAACAATGCTATTAGCTCATCCTAAACATTGCTTTGGGTTTCTGTTCACCTCTGCATAAAATATTTCCAAATCTTTATGTCAGCTACCAAGAAGAGGCCAACTATGCTCATTTGGATCCCAATTTCATTTTTTAAAAAGATTTATTTATTTATTTGAATAAGAGAGAGAGTGGGAGGGGGCATAGGGACACATTCTTCAAGCAGACTCCCCTCTAAGCAGAGAGCTTGGTTTGGGGTTCTATCCCAGGACCCATGAGATCATGACTTGAGCCAAAGCCAAGAACTGGATGCTTAATCAACTGAGCCATCCAGTTGTCCCTCAATTGGTTTTTTCTACAAAATATCTGCAAAAATAAAAAAAAAATAAACATTTTTTATACTCTTAGAAGGTACAGAGCAGCCCTTTTATTCCAATTTTCTCTGCTCTGAGTCATCCTCTGTGCTAACTAAAAATGGAGACAGGCAAAAGATAGGCAGTATACAAATAAAGGAGAAGAATCAAGAGGCCTGAAAAAAGATACATGGATCCCTGCCTCTTAAACTCAGGAATGGTCAACATCTACCTCTAGGCTATTGATCAGTCTGGTTTCTCCCTCAATTTTATCCAAGTGACATTTATTTTAATAACAAGTTAAACTCATTATGTGAATTGCACAATTCTATTAGAATATTGTTATCCCATGTAAAGGCCATTAGTTCCACAAATGAACTACTCTATGTGAAACTGCTTAGAAAACTATAAAGCACTTTACAAATGGGAGAAAAATTCTAATGTCCAAGAGAGAAAAACATTATACTACACTGAAACCATAAAATGCTAAAGTACGCACTGATGCAGCTCCAATTCACAACTTCACCCTTTTTGTATGAAAGGTAAAGGGAAGAAGCAAAGAGTTTTCTTTATAAGTCCCATTTCCATGACTAAGATTCTTCTACAACTAACATGTAGTTTTATTTTTTGAGTTGTTTTCCCATCTTATTCAACATATTTTATATCCCTTCTGTCTTCTTAGAAGTGCCACTTTGTTGAAGGGGGGAGTAGGGTTTTTTAGGAAATTTTAAAATATGCTGTTAATGAATGAATGGACAACTAATTACTTGCTAAATGCATTAACTCAAATCTGGGTCTAAAATTGCTTCAGAATTAATTTGGGACATATGTGCACATCCTTGCTTATATTTGCAGGGGGCATGATACATGAATGTCCATTTGTTGTTTTTTGTTTTTGTTTTTTTGACAGAGAGAGAGATCAAAAGCAGGCAGAGAGGCAGGCAGAGAGAGAGGGGGAAGCAGGCTCCCCACTGAGCAGAGAACCTGATGCTGGGCTCGATCCCAGGACCCTGAGATCATGACCTGAGCTGAAGGCAGAGGCTTTAACCCACGGAGCCACCCAGACGCCCCTGGATGTCCATTTGTATATGAAAAAGGTTTTCCTTTTTTTTACAGAAACCTGTCTATACACACACACACACACACACACACACACCTACCTCACTGCAGGCTTATCTTACTTTTCAACCCATATTATTTAAAAAAGATAAATTTGGGGTGCCTGGGTGGGTCCCAGTCATTAAGCTTCTGCCTTTGGCTCAGGTCATGATCCCGGGGTCCTGGGATCAAGCCCTGCATCAGGTTCCTTGCTCAGCAGGAAGCCTGTTTCTCACTCTCCCACTCCCCCTGCTTATGGTCCCTCTCTTGCTGTCTCTCTCTCTCTCTCTCTCTACCAAATAAATAAATAAATAAAATATTTTTTTTTAAAAAAGATAAATTTCTTAATTATGCTACTTACATTGATTTCATTCTCTTTCACTTATTCTATCTTTCGCTCCCACCTCTTTCTCTGTCTCTCACTCTCTCATATATACACACACACCCCAAATGTGATCTATGTACATAGGCAGGAAGATTATAAATGAACTATACCCAGGTGAGCAAACACACAGCTTCCATTCAATGGATCACAATAGTAATTATTCCCCAGACCTAGCTGATTTCTAAAAATGCTTTTACTTCTCTTTCCCCAAACCTCATTTCTTCCTACTAAATAGGAAGCCTACTAGAGTATTTTTCTCTAAGCATAGAGACTGGATTTTTACTTTAGTTCAAACAAGTACTCTTGTATAAACTGCCTTTCAATAGCAATGATAACTTTAGGGGTCCATCCATAGATATTTTAAATATGTAACAATTTCTTCTGATGAAAGTTAGCCAGCATTAGGGTCCCATTACCATTCATATTCTCAGATAAGTATTACATTTTCCTAGACATTTTAAAAAATTTAGTTCTCAGATGATGGCACTGCCAAAAATGTGACCTCTCCAACTAGGGTTCTCCTCTTTGGGGAAACCTTCCAAGAACTTAACACTGATCTTTCTGTTAGGCAGAATTCCCAGCTTATACTAGTCCAATGTCTTTTACCTATTTGCTGCATCTGGTCTTCAGTGGCCTTATCAGTCATAACCACATCTTAATTTTCCTTAATCATTACAATACAAATATTCCATATATATGTGTTTCAAGTAGGTTTACCCTTCCTGATTTATCCCAAGATTTAGGGGAAAAATTGAACTCAAAGACCATTCTTCAGCTGGGCCCATTTCCTTAGTGAAACCTAGATTGGTCCGTGTTATAGATTGAACTGTGTTCCCTCAAAATCCCTCTGTTGAAGCTCTAACCCTGAATGTGACTGTATTTGGAGATAGGGCAATTAAGGGAATAATTAAGGTGAAATGAAGTCATAAGGGTGGGACATGAATCCAATATAGCTGCTGTTCCTACAAAAAGAGAGACACACTAGGGGTATATACACACAATGGAAAGACCTTGGGAAGACACAGTGAGAAGTAGGCCATTTGTAACCCAAGAAGAGAGACCTCAGGAGAAACCAACCCTGACAGCACCTTGATCTTGGACTTTAAGCCTCCAGAGCTATGACAGTACATTTCTGTATTTCAGGCACCCACTCCATGGTGTATTGTTATGGCACCCTTAGCAGACTAATACATTCCATTTTAAAATTTTCTAAGTAGGTTGTAAATTGTAAAATACCCACCAAGATCTTCACGCTCATTAGGAGTGCAGGGATGCTGCTAATGGCCGTCCCATTCTTCCTTCCAAAGGATTCTTAATTTGTTTGTCCAACATCTTTCTCTCCTAGTCTGATAACAGATATCAGCTGCTGGTCCATGGGAATAACATAGGATTCAGAATAAATGAATTGCAGCACCCTTCACCTTGGCTGGTGATCATTCTGGGAATGAGCACATGACCCACACTAAACAAATCAGAGCCCCTCTCTGTTTCACATTTTTCCTAAAACTGAACTAAAACACACAAAAAAGAAAAACAAACAAAAAAAGGAACTATTTCTTATGTGGTCGATAGGGGTAAAGATGTAAGCCTACAATATGGAGAAAAAGCCCCTCTGTGGCAGAAAGAAACACACAGAAGAAAGGGGGATGGAGGAGTGGGAGAGAAAGGGAAAGAGATGCCAGCACTGAAGTCTCAGGATCAAGGCATCCCTGAGATGACCCTCTCCTCTCCAATGTTTTTGGAAAGAAATACATTCTTCTTTTGTGCCAAATTTATTTTGTTTCTCTGTCATTAGGAGTCAAAGAGTCCTTCTAGTTTACAATTATAAAGAACATGAAAATTATTCTTCCTTATCTTTCTTTCCCATCTATGATCTGCTTTCTGACCTCCCTTCCATTTGCTAATTCACCACTCTTCTGGGGCTTGGCCAGGAAAATAGCAGGGAAAAAAATGGAGGGAAATCAAAGAGAATAAAATAAGAAGAGAAAAAAAGCAGAGAACTAAATGATATTTTCCCTTATAGTTTACGGCTCTGAAGTCATTTAAGTCCATTCAGAAGTGGGAAACGATAATTAAAAATCAAAGAACTAGGGCATCATGCCTACCCAGCCGATTCATAGTTCCTGAGCTCAAACTCTATAGATATTTCCTCAGGGCCTCCCTCTATAGCGTTTCAACCTAAGAGATTTATTAATATTCTGTTTTAGCATCCTCCCCATATCCATCCAGGTCCTGATATCCACACTGCTGCATATCTAATAGGCCTCCATAAAGGTACCCCGCTTGTTTCAAGCAGCTTACTGTCCACCAAATCTTTATTCCTGCCGTTTCCCTCCTGTTCACCCCGTTGCACCACAAATTCTTGAAACACTGTCTTTTTTAATATCCTTCTTTATTCTCCCCCAATTAAAACATATCAGCTTTGTAGCCTATTCCCTTAGGGGTCCACTCAGTGACCAGCTGGTACTAATTTGGTCAAGTATAGCTAAGATGTTACTGGTTGATAATGGATCAATATTTTATTCTCCCAGAGAACATTAACATTTTTATGGTGGCCTCAAGCAAAAGGTGTTAACCACATGGGGATGTCTGGTGTAGGTGTGCAACAAACACGTGGGAACTGATGGTATTTTAGCACCTCTCAATTCACATGTACACACCGGCATTTCTACACATCTGGTCAGTCTTGCCCTTTGGGGCAATTCCATATCTACCACCAAAGAGCTTTCTTTTCTGTAAGAACCATTTGCCTTCCTCTCCCCCAAGTGACCTTCTCTTTCCTCCCGCTGGCTGATACCATTGTTCACCTTCTTTTGCTCTATTATTGCCTTTACCAGTGTCTATAGTTTTATTAACTCAGTAAATTTAGATTCTCTTAAAGAGCACATCAAAAGTTCAAGCCATGCCACACAGCCCTGGAAACAGTTCTTGAAACAGAAATGATGACTCCAAAGTTATTTCAGGTAAGAACTAGCAAATGTCATCAGAATGTTCCTGGTCATTTTATTGGCTTTAATTGAATAGTTCCCCCAGAATCTATGGTTTACTGGGACCAAAGCTAATATGGGAAAGTTAAATGGCAGAACAGGGCTCACAAGAAATGCAATATGGGAAGTTACATTGAAATTTCTGCGCTACAACTTAAGCAGAGCCTTGAAAAATAAAAGGGTGTCTTTGGAAGGTGCTGAGAAGAGATAAGAAAACCACGTTCCATGAGCACTAGAGGAATGACCGGGAAGGAGGACGGAGACCTGGAAGTTGTTCTCAGGTTCTGAAGGGACATTATCGAGGAGGCAGAGCAGAGTTATTCTGGATTGCTTCATTGGATAAAAGTACAATCCACGGTGAGTTGAGCCACAAAGAGGAAGATTTTTTTCTCCTTTGAAGGGAGACCCTCCAACAAATGGTGCTGTCTAGCAGTGGAACGAGCTGCCTTCCAAAGTCATTACCGATAATATCTGGAAAGGGTCCAAAGGGCAGTGTGGAACAGCTTCCTGCACCTTGAGGCTAGACAACTTCTTAACCACTCGAGCCCACCATTTCTGTAAAATCATCAGCACTAGCTTAGCGGGCTGACCTCCACAGGCAGCAGCAGGTTTTTGTGTGAGGTCAGCAAAGAGGGAGAAGAGGTGAGAAACAGCTCAAGAGTCAGAGGAGGCAGCATTTCCAACCTGTCACCTGTTGGCTGTTTTAATCTTTTGATTGGCGTCAGCCTGTTGGCTACTCACCTGCCCATCTATTCTCTAAATGAAGTCCTCTGGCAATTGAGTTCAATTCAACAAGCACGGACGCTGGGCTGCTATAAATCATCAGTCCCTTCCTCCCTGAGCCCTTCAGTGGAAGGAGTAATTGGTTAATTGCCAGAGTTGTTAACAAGAATTAAGAATTCAAGGGAATTGGCTAGGAATGCAGATCTGTTGCAATATGGTTAGAACAAATGTGTTTGTAAAGGGGCAGAAATTTAGAAATATGCACACCTAAGTCAAAGCCAGTGAGTCTTAAAGTCCTTTATAAAAATGCCCGAGACTCATGAGGTCAGTGTCCCCTTCTTTGAGGGGCGAGCACTCTAAAAACTGCTTCCTCCTTCACTCCTTTCACTGTACCTTCCAGCTGCAGGATCCAAAGCACTTTCCATAGTCTCTCCCTCTGTATTCTCTTCTGACAGAGGTGTTTCCGCTTGCCTCACCCACTCTGCACACCCCACTTCTCTATTGAGACAATCATCCCATCTCACATGCTTTTTCTCTACGAAATGAATGGATGAGGAGGAATTTTCCATACCACTGCCCATCAGGTCCACATGCATGGATACGTGCCTCTAAGGGTATGAGTCTGCCTCAGCAAGTGCGGGTATTATGGCAGTTCCACACTGAACGGGACTCCTGGGCACTGCTGCGTAGCCAGCAGGTAATCTAGATATTCTAAGCAGCAATAAATCTAACACCGCCCATCCTTATGTTTGCACACCATTTTATGTTTTTCAAAGTACCTCCTCTGATAACAGTGTAAAATGCATAGAACAAGTGTTTTGAGTCCTGTTTCCAAGATGAGGAAGTTGAGACAGATAGTTGGTTAAGTTATAAAGCCAGAACTTAATCTCTAGATTTCCTATCTCCCACATCCTGCTATTGTACCTTCCATATCCTACCATCACTAATAGTGTAACCTCTCTGTTCCAAAAACCTGAAGGGCCCATTGTTTTATAATCATGAACTCTTTCTAGAATCATGCCTAGAGTGGGGAGTGTACACATGCACACGCGCACACGCGCGTGTGTGTGTGTGTGTGTGCGTTGGAGGAATTGTGGAGAATGGGGTTGGGGGCAATCTGGAGCTAGTCCAGTGTATACTTCTAGAGCAGATATGGAAACAGATCCGAGAGAAGCAAAGGTAAACACATGTAAGTGGATTTACAGAATAGTGGCAGTTTCCATAGTCCAAATGGTCAGAGGTGGGAGGTGTATGTTTAAAGTCATCATAAAACCAAGGCATCTTATCTGGAAAGGATTTTTGAAGAGAATTTGCTAACAGTGAAATAATATATCACCAAAGCTGTTGAAATACAAATGAGTTGAAGCACACATAAGAGCGTACCAGTGAAAACTGAGGCGCCGTGGCCCATTCAAGTAGCAGGCCAGGAACAGGAAACAGTCAAGGAAGAGATTATCATTACATAACGAATTAAGTTGCCGGGTTCTCATAAATCGCCATATAGATCCCATATGCTATATAACATACAGGAGTGAAACTCTGACAGAATGAACTGATTAACAGGAGAATTCCAAGTAGAGGTGACTAAGTACAATGTTTTTTTTCAGCTGTTGAAAAGATCATTGCTACTGTTCATACTGAAGTAGATATCATCATATGTCCAGATTTTCTAAGACTGTCCTGGTTTGGTGTCATTTGCAAAAAGTTATTTGCTAAATAGGAAACTAACTGTGAATCATTTTATAACTATGTGTATTAGTCTGTTCTGTAAGCTGTAACAAAATACCATACACTGGGTGCCTTAAACAACAGAAATGTATTTCCCATGGTTCTGGAGGCCTTGAGGGTGGGAAGAGGAGGGCCTCTTCCTGCTTTGCAGATGGCCATCCTCTTGCCATGTCCTCACATGGCCAAGAGAAAGAGGAAGCAAGCTCCTTAGTGTCTCTTCTTCTAAGGGTGCTAATCCCATCATGACAGCTCTACCCTCAGGACCTAATTATCTTTCTAAGGCCCCATCTTCAATTGTCATCATCACTCCAGGGACTGGGGTTTCACCATATCAATTCTGGGGAAACATACATATTTAGTCCACAACACCATGTAAGTCTTTCCAAATAATAACTTTTCAAAGCGGAAAGAAAAATCCTTTAGCAGACCTTACACCCTAATTTTAGCTGATAATGTTTTAATCTGAATAAGGAGACTAGTGGATCTCTTTTAAAAGTGTCCCAGATCTGGACTTAAGGGGACTAGATGGAAGACATGAGGGCTCTGCGTCCCCAGCAAGACCCAGTAGGAGTAGGAGGGAAGGACAACAGGGCACTGGCATTGAGTCTACTTTGAGCAGATGCAGTGTGAGATGAGGGCAATGTGTCAGGTTACCGCGGGGAACGCAGGTACTGGCACACAGCATGTCTAAGGTGGGAAGACCCAGCCTGGTATGGGGTTGTCTGTGCCTTAGATGTGGTGGCTCTCTGTCCCAGTCTAGCCTCCATGAGAGTGGTCTCTTAGTTCTGTGGAGAGTTCAGGGGATATAAGTTGTGACTGTAGAAGCCCTTTACAAGCTAAATACTCTCTAAATCTTCGGCCATAGACAACACTGTTTGAAGCCCCTCTAAAAGCGGATGGCACCAATGGAGAGGAAGGCCTTCTTGGCCACTTCTCCACAGACCAGCTGCTCAGCCTGCGGGCTCTCTGGTCTCCATGGTCTCACTCACTTCAGTGAAAAACAGAGCTCAAAGACACAGAAATATCCAGGCAAAGCCCAGGTTGCAGTGAGCACTGTAGGCAGTAGGAACTTCCAGTAGAGATAGACTTCTTGATGGAAAGTCCCACCGATACTAGTGGAATGTGGGCTGGGATGCTTCCTGGGAGGCAGAGAGCCTGTGTACTGGAGCCAGAGAAGTTGTGATACCAGACAGAGACGAAGGAGAAAAGGGGAAATTAGATTACAACATGCAAAATCAATGAAAGTTAGTGATTTAACTGATTCACTGATAGATTGCTTCACATCACCTCAGGGCTAAATATTGAGTATAGTCAGTAGGAGGAAGGAAATAAAATAGAATGCACACCCTTATGTTGGTTACAGCATTATTTACAATGGCCAAGGTATGGAAGAGAAATCCAAGTGTCCATCCATAGATGAATGGATAAAGAAGATGTGATCTATATACTCAATGGAATATCACTCAGACATAAAAAATAAAATCTTGCCATTTGCAACAACATGATGGACTGACAGGGTATAACGCTAAGTGAAAGGACTTAGAGAAAGACAAATAACATATGATTTCACACATCTGTAGAATTTAAGGAACAGACAAATAAGAGACAACAACAACAACGACAAAACCAGACTTTTAGATACAGAGAACAAACTGGTGGCTGCCAGAGAGGAGGTGTGTGGGGAGAGGGGTGAAATAAAGGGGATTAGAGTGCACTTATGATGATGAGCACTGAGAATTGTTGAGTCATTATATTGTACACCTGAAACTAACATAACACTGTATGTCAAACGTACTTAGATTAAAAGAGATATTGGCCTTCGTATCAGTTTATCTAGAAAAGAACTTGAGAAATAGATCTTATGGCTAGAGATCTACTTCTGGCCTATTGATCAGGACTGGTCGATATCAACATAATACTCAAATGTCCAGTGGGACGGAAGCAGAGGTATGAGCAATAAAACATTCAAATGTGAGAAGCAGCAGAGAAGAAAAGATTCACCTCAGAACCTCTAACTTTACTGGTTAGTGGATGGTGGCCTGTTTTTGAAGAAATGTTATGCATCAATCTGAGTTTTGTGTTTCTAAGAACCCCAATCAGTGTTTGTCATTTCTTTGCAGCTTCTTTCTGCTGGAAGACCGTGTTTTCCTTGAAGGATGCTTCGGGACGACTTGTATGTTACGTGCTGGGCCATACTATTTGCCATCTTCTCCCCCACTGTTACCCTGTTCCATCAAAACACAGAATAAGATCACAGATCCCAGTCCCAACAGGGTTTATACCTGCTCTCTCTGTGTTCCTGAGTTTGTCATTTCTTTGACGCCTTGAAGTTTCTTTGTTTCTTCTTATTATTAATTTTTTTGTGTGTGTAAGCCTTCAAGTTTCTAAAGTAATGTTGTCTTAGCTTCTCATTCTCATGCCAGGTATAAGTAGTTGGACTGGAAGCTACCTGGAGAGGTTGGGAGGGAAGACTTCACCAAATTGGTGCTAGCCCAAGTATTTCATCATGTCCAAGGATGTGCTTGGTCAGTGCAGTTAGTAAGTTGCCGCTGCGCCATGAAGAGTGAAAAATACATACTGTCGCTATAGGAACTGCTACGCTAGCAAAGCACAGTTTCTCTGGGCTAGACCCAGGGCCAGCATCAATGCAAGAGAATCTGAGACTAAGGATTGGTTGCAGAAAGAGAGTTTCCATCACACTTTGTTGAGTTTCCATTCTCGCTCTGTAAGTAAAGAACCAAGTTTGCTCCCAGTGCTCAGATTCTTGGCCTCCCACATGGAAACGGAATCACAAAGACATGTGTGTGTGTATGTATATAGACGTATGCTTGTATTCCAAACTCAAGAGAAAGAAAAAAAAAACTTCCCCAGATTTTTCAATTCCTGTAAGGATTGTAGTTTACTATTTCTGGATTTGGATCATTGAGTTCCCTGGATTATTAAACATAGCAAAAAGCCATCTGCAATGAATCGGGCTTGCTCCTCTAATTGAGTCATGCTGTGAAGCCCTTTACTGTTTCCCTCCCTTCGTTGCTGAATATTTTTTTCAAGAATGATAGGAAATACATTTTTTACTACTAATGCCACCTGCAGGTTAAAGAGAAACTGTTGCAAGATTCTTGAAATCCTCACAGCACACTGTAATATGCACCTCCAAAATATTCTCCAAACCTTGCCAATCAGCAGGAATGCAGTCTCATTTCATTGACGATGTTCTTTATCAGAAATATGCCTTTGCAATCAACTATTGCAGCCAGCCTTCTCTCCTCACTCAACACTCAGGCCAGCTGCTGCTTACAGCCAGGAACACGTAGAGAGTCATTGCCTAGGAAATAATTGCTTTGGGCTACTTCATGCAACAGCATCCTAGCGCCGTTGTAAAGCGCCTCATGTCACAGGTAAAGGTGGTTTGAGAGTTATCCTCAATCAATTAGTTTCCATATGAATTATTTCCTGGGTCAACCAATCATTCCATGCAAGTGCTGTTACTTGGGTTCACAGCGCTAAATGAATTAGCACACACTGGGCCATCTACATGTCTTATTTTCTCAGCTAAGTAAGGTTTCTTAAGGAGAGATATTGTTTTCCACTCTAATTAGTTCCTCCTTATTATGACTGACATTACCGTTACTACATTATGATTATTAGTCATAGTAGATAAACTTTGCTATCAGTTCATTATAAATTACGCTTCAGCTTTAAGCCGCAGTGATGGTATATTCCCAATCATCTGAGGAGCACAAATCTACGAGGAAGTGAAGGACATACCCATTGATATTTTTACAGATATTCTGAGCTGCTCGATGTTGCCAGACAGGACAGGAGCTCCCCATTTTGTCACCACCAGATGGAGGCAACTTGCAATGTGTGCACCACCTGTGACATGACATCACACGGAATATGAAGATGACGTAATGTGGTGACAGAGACAGTGGGACTAACGTGGGGAAATGCCTCTTGACCCACACAGGCAGCTGATGAGAGCTTCAGTGTCTACTCTGCTTCTTAATCAAATGATGATACCTGAGGACAGAGAGGAAGGAACAGAGCCAATCACCTTAGTGCGACTGACAAGTCACCTTCAACGGACACTCAGCTCCCTAATGTGGAGCCATTTTTATCCAGAGGAATAATAATAGGAGGACATAGAAGAGATGGCTGAGAAAATCCCATCTTTTCCAGAAGGGCTTGCATAATATATACAGAAAAATCTCCCCATAGCTGAGAAAGAATGTGGGTTTTTCTGTTTTCCTTCTTCTTGGCTGAATTTACAGAAAAACCCTTACCCCTTTCTTTACAGAAGAAACTACAAGGGGTTTCCCAAAACTTGAAGCATTGACCATGGCTGCAAAGAGCTTTTAAGAGTTTACTCCCAGAGTTTAAGCAACATGCCATGGACGCCTCATTCAGCCCCTGGGTGCCACCAGGTGACAACATACCAAAGTGTTTCCGACTGTCCTGGGAATAGGAACAAGGTGCAAGACATACCAGAGTTTGACATTTACTGAAAGTTTCGCCTTGCTCCCTCCTTGGAAATAATCATCTCTCCAGATCTATTGACCCTATGGAGATTCTGGACTGGATAAGTCTTCGTTGTGGCAGCGGGGGGCAGAGGCGGGTACTGTCCTGCACAAGGTAGGGTGTTTTAACAGCACCCCCAGCCTCCAACCGCTAGATGCCAGGAGCACTCCCCCAGTTGGGACAACTGAAAATTTCTCCAGACATTGCCGTCTAGGGGTGGAGTCAAAATTGGCCCCCGAACTTGAGAAACTCTACTATACACCCTTTGAGCTCTTTGAGCACAGGGAGTATGCTCAAATATCTGATTCATCTTTAAAACCCTGTGTCTAACACCGGGGAAATGCCGGACAGAGAGTAAATCTTCAATGAAGTTTGACTGCAATTATATAAGAGTAGAGAAGCGAACACGACTAAGGTCGGAAGTGACTTAACTCTTCATCTGAAAGAAGCAAAGGATGTCGTTCTCTTCAACCATTCTGGCCACATTCATAGAAAGACCGACATGAAAGATCTCTCCTGTTTATTTAAATTATACCACCACTGTCACTGTCCCTGAGAAGTCAGCTCAATAAAGACAGAGCAGGGGGCGTTGGGACAGAAGGAAGGGAAAAAAGCACATAGACGATTTAATTGTGAGGAAGTTAAAAAAAAAATCTTTGCCAAGTAATGAAATTATTAATTGCAATTCATGTCAGTTTTTGCGACAGCCATGTGAATCGATGGACAGGCTGTTCAGCAGTATTTCTGGAAGGAATTGTACATTTTAAAAAGGAGGCATTGCTGGAGGAATACCGCATGTGCGGGGATTTGCAGAAGCGTACACCCCTGTAACTTCACGGGGCCGTAACAGAGAAGCTGCCGTACCTTTAGACCACGTGTAGTTTATGGATCAAAAGGGCATCACGTTCGCCCATGTCACTGTGCTCTGAAAGATCAAACTCGCATTATATGCCTGATGCACTATCTTCTATGTGAGGCAGTTTACATATTTCTCTCTTTAAAAATGTAGGCAGCTACTTCCTTCTTCCTACAAATGCTCTTATCAGTTTTGAATTACAGAGATCTATTTTGAGATGAACACACGGAACAAAACCTTCATCCGTGTGTGCGTGTGTCGGTGTGTGTGTGTGTTTATTTCCCAACATGGCGGTGGGAGCTTATGCCCGCTATCTGCATAAGTCTTTTGTGTATTGCTAATGGAGTGCTGGAATTGTAGCAGCCCTGAGCAGGGAATACATGTGAGCAACAATATGCTGAGAGACCCCTCGGTGGAATCTAATCTGTTCCAGCTCATGCACTCCTCAGAAACTATTTAACTTTCATTAAACTGTGTTTGATATCAGCTAAATAGGATGCATACGGCTCCAATATAGCTCATATGGTCGCATTCATTCGATCACAGCAGTGCTTTTTCTTATATTTCCCCTCACTTGTGTCAGTACCCAGTATAGCTGCGTAAATAGAAGACCTTTGAAGATGTAGTTAGTACTCAGATTTCTTTATTCTTTTGTGCTGGTTTCTTAGTGTTGAAGCAGTGATTCATGTATGTCGCAGACAGCCTCCATTAATTTCATGTAATGTAGCTTTTATCTCGTAGCTGGGACAACTATCTTCAGCATTCTGTCGCTCTAGCATCCTCGGCTCTGTCCCAAATCCCCTTTGCATTTCCCGTCTCCCTCCAGGTCCCCAACACTCTCCACGGCTCCCCTTTCTTCATGGAAAATTATGTTCATTTCCAGCCATTTTTTTTTTCTGGTTGTTTAGCATAAGGACAAGTGAATAAACAGGTTAAAATAAGTAGGAACAAGGAATGAGGGGTGAGATTTTCAGTCTGGGTATCCTTTCTGTCTGAAGGGAAGAAAGAAAAGCTACAGGGATGAAAACATCCATCCAAGCAGGAGACCGGTTTATGCCCCCATCCCCCCCTACACACACACACACACACACACACACACACACACATTCTTTCTCTCTCCCTCTCTCTCAATCTATTCAAAGGACACTAATTTGTTTATGAATACAGCACAGTAGGAGTGCGCAGTTTCCCCATTTCTGGGGAGGAAAGGGCCAGTGCATTTACAAACTGGAGGTGTTGAGAAGTTTTAATGATCAAGTATACATAACACACACACACACACACACACACACACACACGGGGTGGGGGAACTGGGCATTTTACCAATATGCTATCAGCCAAGTAAACATCATTATTTACTCGCAAAACATCTTTTCTCCATAATAATGAGAAAGTGTTGAGAATTTCACCTTTAAAAATATTAAGGGGACATGGATATCTGTTATTCTCGCTGATATTTTTTCAATTATGTTTTATTAAGTCCAAAGGAATAATCACTTTTTTTTTTTTTGAGATCACTTAAGAGAAACTACATGGGGTCTTTGGTACAGGGAACCCAATTATTTAGGATATTATTTTGTGAACCTTTTTCATTTTATTAGTATACCAGAGGGTTTTCACATTCTCAAGGAGAATCCAGCTATTATTGCTTTTTTGGAAGAAATGTCTCACTGGGGCAATTAATTCTATACATTAACACCAGTCACAGTTGTGCTGTATATTATTAAAATTATAAAGGCAAAACCCCACATTTTATCATTCAGTTCAGAAAGCGGTCATTTATGTGTGTGTGTATTAGAGAATAAGCTGCTCCATGTGTAGCCCTCACCGCATAAGAACTTTGCAAAGCCCTGTGCTGATCTGGGTATGTTATTTCCACAAACGCTGACCGTTCGCAGCCAAGCAAAATGGGGCTGAGCAAGGTGAACGCACAGGCGGCTTCAGAGCCCGCCTCTGTCTGGTCTGTCTCTGCCACAGTTGAGGGATGTTATCCATTTAACTTTGTTGATGAGCACATGTAATTAAGACGCTGTGCCTTAATGTTTGATGCTGGGACTTGAAAGGGTGATTTAAAAAATTTATTTAGATAAGCATATTGACATTTTTAGTATATATTATTAATCTTATTAATAGTATTAACAAAGGCTAATTGAAAATGCATCATCTATAATTATATTAGTCTTCATTTTAGTACATTTTTGTCAGAGTAAACTAGAAAGGAGTAATTAATGTGCCACTGTTATTTACCCCTGTTTGTATTAAAGCTGGTGTTACACAATGTTAGAGATGAATATAGCCTGATTTCACTGAATACCACGGAGCACAGCATTCAGAAGCAGTAAAATAAGCAGCTGTGTTTTCCTGTAGTCGAACCTAAAAATAAAATCAACTTCGGGATTTCAGGATAGGTGTGCAGGAGAGGAAGACAGGAAGTCTCGAGACTACGCTCACCATGCTGCTAACTCGAGGCTGCCCTTTTCCTCCCCTCAGTGGTAGGCTCAGGGATCCATGACCACTCAGAATCTAGAGTCCTCACATCTTACCACTTGAAGAATTAAATATAGAAAAGCATGCCTCAATGCTTTTGATCCCGGGGGTCATCGATGCCAGTTCTGTTGGGACAGGGCAGGGGAAATGATTTTACATTCACCAAGGATAAACTCAGCACCCTTCGTAACACATTAGCTCGGTCTTTACCAGTGAAAAGAGAAGACCAGAACAGTGGTCTAAAGGACATCAGTCTCAGAAAATCCAACTCCCAAAGTTAGACCTGACCCTTGCAAGACCCAAACCCTGCCCCTGTTCCCCCAACACACCTTCACACACACAGAAGTTTCCAAGCTACATGAGAAAACAGCCCTTTCTGGCTACCATGCACAAAAACCAACCGGAAAAAAAACCCTAAAAGCAAGCAAGCAGGGAAGACTTAAGTTAATGTGGAATTAACCACTTGAAAGTTTTCTCCCCTCCCCTGGCTTTTACGCTTGGCTTTCTTTTTTTTTTTTTTTTTTTACGCTTGGCTTTCTGAGGTCAGCCATCTCCTGAGGCAGGCAGGCAGGGCGAGCACAGCGCGGGGGTGCGAGACGGAGGTGTGTGGGGCTGGCGATGAATGGCGCATCTTTTAATCAGGTAGAGCCAAGACCATGATGGCTGGGATTCCAAAGCGGGGCTCTGGGCTTTCTCCTGAGCTCTAATAAAAAGCATGGCATATTGGTTGCACTGGCTGCCAAGTGCTATGTCCGTGCCCTCTCCACAGTGGCCAACCACAAACATGCTAGCTAGAAGCTCTCAGGGGGCCCCGCGTGTGCTGTTCCTACACGGCTAACATATGTATCGACACCTGAAAGCTACAGCCTGCCACGTCGCCAGGACCCCACTCGCCTACCTTTGCTCCTTGGTCACCAAGGGTTAATTTTCTAATGGCTGCCTTGCTGCTGAAGCTGGCCAAGTTTTTCATCGCCTGCAGAGCACCACAAGCTGTGATTTGGAGCCAGAAAACACCATTAATTTTCTAAATAGGAAGGATCACATATGTAAACTGTCTGGTTCTGTAACGAGTCGGGCAGGTAGAAGATGAAGGAGGAGGAAGTGAATTTTTCCAGACACAGAGGCCAAACAGCCCAGGCCATCGGGCAGCACAGTGTGCAGGACTTTGGGGGCCGGGAGGGGGCGAGGGGGGAACAAGGAATTTCCCTCCCATCTTTAAATCGGTTTCCCCACCAACCTTGGGCAATGTTGGGAATTTTTACGTTAGACTTCACAAGAAACTTATTTGTAAATGGAAGGAAAGATTAAGCAAAGTGCACCAGCAAAGAGACCACATAGGGGCTCATGAGTACAAACTAGTGTGGTTAACAGGTCCTGAGTCTTCAGAGGACAGAGAATCAAAAATTCCCCTGATGGAAATTATTTAGGTAGCAACTTATCTGGATGTTGTAGACACTTGAAAAAAATGTATTTTTGCAGATTTTGCAATTCTACCTCCCACCCCCAAAAAGATGCACAACCCTCCACTTGGGATTTACATGTATGCCTGTGTGTGTGTGTGTGTGTGTGTGTGTGTGTGTGTTTATGTAGTTGGGTGAGGGGAGAGAAGAGGGAGAGAGAGAAAGGCGATAAGCATAAAAAAGGAGTGATAAAAATGCCTTCCTGAGTTTTAAGATTCATTTTACCTGCCATATGTATGTATCTCTTTCCAGAGTAATTATCGCTGTTATCTTAGCAGAATAGTTCCAGATCTGAACCTATGTGGTGGGCCTGAACAGGACGTGAGAACATTTTTCTGTCTTACACTCTCCAGGATACCAGCACTGAACTGCTCTCTTTCTGGGACCTTCTAAATGTCTGGTTAAAGGACCTTCTCTCTAACTTCTAACATTCTGGTTCCACTCTACAACTCTTAAAAAAAAAAAAAACAAATCCTAAAAACAAAAACAAAAATACCTCCAGCTAATGATAATTTCTTTGTTCTCTTTCACCACTCTTTAGGCAAAAAATGAAAACCAGGGGGAATAAATAAACCGGGCGCAGCTTTTTTGCTGCCTCACAGACGTAGAGCTGAACGCTGCTCCTTAATTCATGTCCCAGGAGAGGTCCTCCCTCGCACAGCAATGACTCTGCAGATGGGGGTGTTCCCCAAGAAAGTAAAAGAAAGGCAAAGAAATTCGGTTCCTGGAGCCCCAAAGTGTAAGTGAAGGAGAAATGGCATAAAGGGTTATGTGATCTCATTTATACTTGTCTGAAAGACAAGCAAAGTTTTCAGAACAAAATCACCCTAACGAGGACATGTTCAGCTCCAGGGTTTTGCCATGCCAAAGTACCACAAAGTGGGTGGCTTAGCCAACAGAAATTTTATAGTCCTTCACAGTTCTGGAGGCTACAAGTCTGATACAGTGTCTCAAGATTGGTTCTTTTGCAGGGCTCTGAGGGAAGAGTCTGCCCCAGACCTCTCTTCTTGGCTTGGAGATGGCGATCTCCTCCCTGTCTCTCCATGTGCTCTTCCCTCTAGGCATATCTGTCTCCATGCCCAAGTTTCCCTGTTGAATAAGGACACCAGTCACACTGGGATTAGAAACACCCACTTCCAGTGACATCTTCTTAACTAATCACATCTGCAAATAAGGTCACATTCTGAGGTTTTGGGCTTAGGACTTCAAATCTGAATTGGGGAGGGGTGATTTAACCTGAAACAGGAGGTAAGAGAGAGAACTTCCTCAAGACTCAGCCAAAATTCTCATAATGCTTATTTAAGGCGTATCCAAAGCAACGTTAATTTGCATTTGCTCACCCCTTTACAGACTTCTGAGTATTTTTGTTTCCAATAATTTACTCCAGTTAATTCTATCTCAATCTTGCTTGGGTTCTGCATTATCCCCCCTCTCCTGGTGGGGAAACTAAGACTTTGAGAAGTTAAGTCATCACTAAACTGTTATCAACCATCACAGTCGCAGAGCTGAGGCTTCAACTCAAGGCGTTTCCTATCCCAGTGTTTTGCCCGCTAGTCTACACTGCCTACTTTGTATTAACACACTTCACCACCAACCATGTAGACGGAGTCCTCCCAGTAAATCAGCAAAGAAAGTACTCAACTTAATTCTACAGTTTCTCTACTTCCCCCAGACAGTTGGGGCAGGGGAAACCAAGTTCCCATATTATTTTTTGTTCAAATAAATCTTATGCTGTTCCGTTCTGTGAGGGATAAAAATGGGCCTGAATCCATAAAACTCCATTGTAGAGTTTTACTTACAGATATATATGTCCCACTTTGGGAGCCACGCAGACACCAGGGCCAAGCAAATGACTCTAGAATTGGCCCAAAGTAGGCCCAAGCTGGGCGTTGATGTTGGCAATAGCCAAGCTGGGTGTAGAACAGCCATCATTTTCCAGCTAATTTTCTCTTTTTGCCTCCTTCCTTGCTCCAGGTAGAACATTGTTCATTACGAGCGCTGCAGAGCTCAGTAGAGCTCATTCTCGCCGAGATCGTCTCTCTGATCTTCTGAAGCCTTTAAAAGGGAATGAGCCTTGGCCTCCTTTTTACGGGCTACATTATGACCTGGCTTCAAAGTGTGAAAAGAGGTTCCAAGATTCCCTTTGTGCGGTGGAGTCTCTTAATTGCACTTTTAAACACAGTGTAATTTTTGTAATTAACATTATGGTTTCAGAGGGCAGAGAAGCCTGCACCATGCTAATTACAAACCCGCGTCTTCAGAGTGGGGGAATTTCCAAGGCCTCTGATATTGGGGTGGAATACAGTTTTTATGAAGGATTTCAAAGATCCTCTGTGGGCTGCGTTCTGAGTCATCATTAGCATTTGATAACATAAAGAAATTTTACAACATGTGACAGATTTCCTATGTGAAGATTTTACCTGGTAACTGGAAAATTTGCATAAAGAGCTTCATTAGGTCTCCTCTCACATTACCGAAAGAGTAAGAAGTATGGTGCACTCTTTCCCGAAGATTGTTCTTAGGAGCCAAGGAATTGGTGCTTTATAATAAAATTTACAGTACATTATGAAGGGAAGTTGTAATAATCTTCAATGATGTTGAAAATCAGAGCATACGTGCCTTTTAAGGAGAGGGAGAGAATATGTATCAGAATTACCATGTAACTAAAAACCTTGCAGTAAAGGTATATTGTACTGCTCTTTGCCATATAAAAGATCTAGTCCTGCTAGGCTGCCGAGTCAAGGCGAGAACTTCACATATATAACACCCGGCGACAATAAGGTGTAATTTTTTCACTCCGTGAAGTCTGTTCACTGAGAAAAATTATCGTCCTCTTACTGCAGAGGCAAGTTTATCTTACCTTTATTTTTCAACCCCAGGCTATCAACCAAATTGCTTGTGTGCATGTTTGTATAAAGATACACACACGGAGACAGACAGACAGACAGACAGACACACACACACACACACACACACACTTTCAGGGAAGCGATGTGCATTCTATGCAGGGCAATCCTAGCTTCTGCAAAGAGTAACTGGTCCTTCCCAGGCTGATACTGTCAGAAATTGTTCTGTGGAGTAGGGACAGAGTCCCAAAGCCATCCATTTGCTGAAATCCTCTCACTGAGCATGGATCAATTAAGCCAGTAATAGTGATAATTTCAGGAAAGCTTTCTGTCATGATGGGAACAAGAATTCATCATTATTCCATGCTGTCTTATTATTTCAACACCATACATATGCCGTTGGATGTATAGCAGTAGCTCGCGGCATTATCTCAGTGGGACGCATTTTCCTTCATGAGAGTCTTTTCCTTGGCGATTATGCAGATAATGCATAGCATTGTAATGACATCATAAATAGAATCCAAAGTCCTAAGAAACAATTAGGGAAGTATATCAATACTTCCCTTGTAATCATAACATCATCTGACTTCCAGTGGGATGCCAGGCTAGCTCCCCAAGTTCCGTAATCACGTATGAGCATTAACGCCTGCCTCACCATCTATCTTGGAGTCACAAATCCTGGCACGGGAGACAAATTAATATGCATTTTAGTCCACTGTCAAGAAGGGAAATCACACTGGGGCTTTGATCACAGAGCCTAGGGTGAGATCCAGGCAAATAAAACCCAAGCCGGTACAAGCTGGACCCTCTGTATACTGACTTGGGGCAAAACCAAGAATAGACTAAAAAACAGAAAAGCCAATATCCTCTAAAAGTGACGGACCAAAGAATCCTGGCAGCAGATTGTTACGCTTTCCTCCCAATAACACTATTTTTGCAGGTAGATTTTTATGTCATTTTTTTCCCCATGGGGTTATTTTTCCCATGCAATGTTCCCCCCTCTGCCTACCTGAATTCCCCTTAAGAGTAAACATGTCTTTTTCATGGGAGGGAAGGGCCACTTTCTCTAATTGGTTTGAGGCCTGTCAGTCACTTCAGCCTGCAAGGGGTGCAATCCCACACTGCAAGCGGACCTTTAAAACCACATGGTGGATTTTACAAGTTCTGTTTGCTCCTGCCAAGGGGACTGGGGCACGAAGAAGGTTCAATTAGCGTTCGGAATGCCCTTCCCAATTTTAGGAAGGGGACAAATCTCTTTTAACTCTTGTAGCTCCCAACACACGGAAACCGAAATTTTAGATAAATGATCAAACTTACGTGGTATATAGCTTTTATTTTTACAAAATATTTGCTTCCAGCAGAGTGTATCTTAATTCACAAATGCAGAAATCTGTCATTAAGATCTGACCCAGCTGCATGGCATTGTCAAATGCAATAACGTATCTTTTAATAGTTTTATATCAAGTAAGGATATAACATATCATTAGTTTAAATGTATTTGCAAGCAATTACCCCCACCAGGATATTTGAGAATGCTCATGCAAAATTGATGAAATTCTGACATGCTTAAACATTGTTCATTTAGCTCAATTCCTTATGTATAGAAAAAATAGAATAAATAATTCCGCTGCCATTTGCAAACTACTGGTAGGCATTTTTATTCCACTCAGGGCTGCAGTGCTGCCTTTAAACTATAGCCTTTGGTGATCATTTGGAAAAAAAAAAAACAGTTTCATATATGTTTAATTTTAAATAATGGACTAGATTTTTCATTCTCCTTATTATTGTTCAATGTAGTAATTTAAATATGGAGTAGATTTACTGCATGTCAGCTGCCTTTCTTTTACAAAAGGGGATAAATTATTAAATGAGCAGAGATTGTTTGACAACCAGTTTTCCCGTACTACACAAAAGAAAGGCCTGTGACATTCAGCTGTCTTTTGAAAAGAATAAAGTATAAATCAATTAAGCCACTATGCGGTGGATCAGAAATGCCATTCTATGGCATGGTTTTGCTTTGCCTCTCAGGTGACTTTCAGGCAGCTCCACCACCATATGGGGAACAGAGCGACAGCCAGGCCGAGGCCCTCCAGGGTCCTTTCTGGGTTTCTAAGACCTTCTTTGGCTGAAGCACACCCCACAGAAACATCAGACAGACACCAGAGCTAATAGGTTCCTGTCTGACTTTTTTTGACTATGCTAGTGAATATTATTTACTAATGTCTGACGAAGAATTTTTTTTTCCCCTGCTTTTGGATTTTCCCTGCAATTTTTAACATGTTCACTGCGCCAGAGTAGAGAAATCTTGTGGTGAACATCTCATCACTGTCGATGCAAGCCAGGTGAGAAATTGCATTTCAGTGCTTTTCTAAGCTATCCCTCAATACCATATTAGCATCTGCGTAATTAATAATACTTTGAGCTCTGTCAAAATGAAATCACTTTTATTCTTCCCCCAAAGAGAATCAACTATTAACTATGTGTGATCCCCAAATACATTTTTCTTTACTAATGTCACTAGGAACTATACTTTCTGAAATATTAATCTATCTGTCCAAGCCATAAAGACTGGTCAAATTATTAATTTTTTAAAATCTATCTCATCATGGTGAAAAGCAGTCAGACTGGTTACGTGGATGGTCACGTGATAGGTACTTTACTACTTCTGAGCATAGCACTGCTATGAGGCAGATTGAAACAAAGGAAGGAAGGTAAAACAAACAGATAAAAGGGATGGTGTGGTCTCTCCTCTGAAGAAAATTAGAGTCTAACTGAAGACAGAAGACCAGTCAGTTCACACAGAACAATTAGCGAGGCACACAAACCATCCATAATTGGGCTAACTGATAGAATATAATCATAGTGGGAGGTTAGAGAAAGGAGACTTCAGTAAGGACTGGAAATCTACATTTAGAAAAGCTTCATGGATGATGGGTCTCATACAATGGTAAGATTTAAATGGCTGGAAAGAGAGGAGGAGATTCTAGGTGAGGTGGTAAAAATTCTTTGAATATGCAAAGTGTACTTTAAAAATTCTGAACAAAAGGGCTCCTGGAAAGTGATAGGAAACTAAAATACATACACTGGATGATATCTACTTTGGGAGCAACCCAGAAGTCAGTCCAAAAGAAGCATTTTTAGATGGGTTACATACGTTAAGCGATACTGAGCCACTAACTCTTCTTGAGCAAGGGGCTGCCATGAATAAAGTATCCACCTTGGGTGTTGGCAGGATGGCCAAGAGGTGTGAAAAGAGGCAAGCGGGCCAGTTATCGGGCTGTTGGAATAATCTAAGATTGGGTCAATAAATTCCTAGGATGTGATAGGAAAGTGAGAACAGAGGTGCTTCCCAAGACGGCTGGTGAGCCAACAGAATATAGGGCATGGAGGTGAGGGAGGCACCAAAATGTACCAGCATTCAGTGAATCAGAGGAAGCGAGATATTAATTGATGATGCTCCCCACAGCTGGATCAATAAAAGGGCTGTTTCCTAAAGCAAATATAGGGAGAGGGAAGGAAAAACTACAATTATTATTTTGATCTTTTCAACCACTAACCTGGACACCACACAACTTGGCAAAATCACCACCATACCTGCAAACACTCATTTCAGCATTAACCGCTGAACTACACACAATCTCAGAATCCTTCTCACCACTGAATTCTGGGCAGCTACTGCAAATAAGTCAGAATTAGTTTACACACACACACACACACACACACACACACTCACAAATATTCCACGCCCGATTTAGAAGGAAATGTGGCTTGAAACCACATTTAAAATGCAAGTACATATTTTATCGTGATACGATATTTAGGAAAAGAATGAAAAACAGAAAAACATACCTACTTGTACGTGTACATTTTCACACACACATATACACACAATTTTACTAGCAAGTCCTCTGTAGACAGAAAATACTTAAAGATTCGGTCAATTCAAGCTGATGAATGAAATTCTACTATAATTAGAGACCGAGCCCACCAGAAAAGGATGGCCGAAACAGGAACAAAACCCCCACCATCATTTCCCAGTAACACCACCATTAGGAAAACATTCAGTGAGAATTCCAGGTGGCTTCAAGAAGCAAGCAGCTGGAGAGAACAAACTAAAGGCAGAAAGAAAAAGGTGAGTGGAGAAAATAAGTGGGAGAAAGCTCTAGTATCTGTCTAGAGAAGAGGGGACTCTGAGGGAACTTAATAATAGCTTTCAAGTGTCTGAAGAGTTACTCTGCAGGGACTGCTGACCAGCTGTTCTCCATCTTTATTCAGGGCAGAACAAAAGGAGATGCACTAAACTGCAGGATGAAGGATTTAATTTAGACATAGAAAGAGTGCCTTGATAATAAGTGTTATTAGGCATTGCAATCAGTGCTGAGGCGGCCCTGTTCTTTAGAGGGCTTGCAAATGGGAGGACCCTCGCACAGGGCCTCGGGCCCAACGGAGGTGGGCACTGCTGGAAGGTGGTCGTTGAGGCCCACTGAGCTTCCTTGTTCTCCTCCAGTCCCAGCGTCCAAGACTGCACCCCATTCACCCGCGTCTCCCAGATCACTCAGAGCCATTCCCAGGAACAAAGAGAAAGTGGGCCGCTCCCCAGCATGTAAACTTTCAACCATGTTTAACAAGGTGCCAGGAAAAACAAGCAGCCGGAGCATGGATTCCCAAGCCTCCTGCCTTGTTAAATGCAGTTTATGGTTTACACAAAAGTGCTCTGTCTTAATTTGCTTCTTTCCTATAAATGAAATGGGGTACATTTAGTATTCCTATGGGGCTGGTACATTGGCCAAGTTCAGCTGCCTATGGATTTAAAAAATGCCAATGCCATGCAGGGATACCCAGGTTGAGAATCCTTAGATAGGGAGAGTGAGGAGCACAGGCCCTGGTAACTCAAGTGTGCGACAGGCATATGGTCCATCCTTTGTCTTCTCCCCGGCTCTGTTTCTCTGGCTGCCACTCCTTATAAGATCAGGGATAGCCCTGCATTAATTGAACACGAAATTTGCAAATCTGCATTGATTTTTAGACTCTCTTTTCCTCATGTGGTCCAAACTGAAGTTTTCTATTTTTTATGTTTAAAAGTGAGAAACTACTAGTATGTTCTAGTATTTCTTAATATCATACTTTGCACTTACGGGTGTTAAATGAATGACTAGGGGCTCTATTTTTCACTCCCACACAACCCATATGAAAGGTCTCCTATTGGACAAGTACTTCAACAACTTTGCTTGCCTTGTAAAATGAGTCACCATTCCTCCCAACATCTGAGCTGTTCTCCTTTCGTCAATGAAGAATCAGATGTGGTCGAGAGCAGAAAACACCCCCCAATGTGTTGTGCGAGCTGGACATGTTCTTCACTCCCCTTGAATGCTAAGGTCAATAACAGGGTCCCCTTCTTCTCTCTATTCCCCAAATGGTTTTACATAATGCTTTGGGCATGAGGCATTTCATAAATATCTGTTAGATGAAAAGAAAGAAGATATACAGAACACAGTGATGAGCCATGGTGGTTGAAGGCATGATCTCTAGAATTAGGTTTGCCGTGATTCACATCCCAACTCTGCCATTTACTGACTGTGTGGCCTGAGGCAACAATCCTTATAACTTCTTTGTGATCGGGTTCCTCATCTATTCAATGGGGATTACTATAGTACCTACCTCACGGTGTTGTTAGGAGGATTAACTCTGTTGACATCTATAAGGTACTTTGAATAGTATCTGGTAAGTACTAATCAGCAAAGAAATGTCAAATAGAAGGATGGTGGGGTTCAGGGATACACTCCCTGGCTTTATAGCCCAGACCTACCAGCTAGTTAAAGCATTTGGCAGCTCTGCTTGATGTCATGTCTGTCCTTTCCCCCAAACCACTACAAAGACAATGCATGTGGTGATGGTAAGTCCCACGCAAGGTTATAAATGGGAAATGCTCTGAAAGTTCAAACTGGAAGCAAGGACAGGAAGAGAAACAATGATTTAGTTGAGTAAACTTGAGAAGATAAACCAAACCGATCAACTTTGTCATTACTGAATGTCTACAGACCTATTTGAAATTAGAATCAGTGTCTTTCATTTCCCCAATGAGAAAGAAGGAAATGCTGTTCCTGTTGATTAGCACTGACTTCAGTGGTGGACCTAAGAGGGGGATCCAAAAGAAACACTGACAGCAACCAGAGCCTCAGCTCTCGACCTGGTTTGGGGATACACACTGCAGCGTCGGCAAGTAAAAGGCACACACGCTTGCATCCGCTCTCTGTGCAGGCATGGTAGTCTTTCTCATTGGGCTTAAAAGCCTCTCCTTGTGCAACTCAAAGCTGCAGGCAGACCTTGCAGACCCTGTACATAAACTTGACTTGAAACAGAGAGGAAATAAAGGGTTCAAAGCTTGTTTCCAGACCCACGAAGTAATGTGGAAGCCCTTCCCAGACACCAAATAGGCCCATATCCAAGGGGTAAGAACCACGTAAACCTTCCGAACTTCTAAGACAAGAAATTCTGCCCCATTCTTTATTGCCTGCTTATTGGGGAATATTTTTACTCAGATATAAATACTATTATTTCTTAAGATACCGTGTCAAAATGTGCTGATTTAACCTATGGTGCTAGGCAGAGTGTTAGGTTCGTATGGAGTTTCAGAAGCACAGCACGCAGTTGAAGTCAAAATACTTACAAGCAAGCTGGGGAAGCAACATTTAGATGAATCAAAATTTTTTTAAATAATACTCCAGCACAGTAAATGGTAATAAAATGTTAACCTTTGTGGTTCAGGCAGGAACAGATTTTTAAGGAATGGAGTTTCATGAGAGCCCGAACAGAAAGGGAAGTAATAAAAGTTACCAGGCAATAAGTGGCCCATATGTTAGGGCCGAGATGTGGACTGGCAAAAGGGGAAAAGCAGCAGCAAGATGCTCAGAGACGGAAGTGACAAGCGTATACACGAGGGACAGATCTGAACACTTCCACCAATGACCAGTTCTGAGTTTCCTATTATAAAACTGCTGACAACCCCAAAGCTTCTGAGGACCAGGAGGCCCCACAAGAACGCATTCAGACCGAAGGGTAAGTCTCTTCAAGGTTACAGAAAGCTTCTACTGACCACAAATATCCATGCCAAAGAGTTCTCAGGAATGGAAGCACGGAAAAGGTCAACCAACCAGCCTTGGTTACACAAACTCTTTCAACTCTGTTTTAAAGTATTGCTTCAAGAGAAAAGGTTAAATGAGGTTTGAGTGCCGTGTAATAAACCTTCACTGTTCATAAAGCGCCGAGTGATAAATGTATGTATGGTTACTGTATAAAAATATTGGGGTCAAATGCCAAAGATCTCCAAGGTTAAGGTTTTTTTGCATGGATAGGTGAAGGGCCCCAAATTGTCAAATCTCAAGAAAATGGCAGCTTGTCAGTCAAAGACACAATCTGCTCCAGCTCACCAGAGAAGCCCATTCCCAAACTCCACTCAGCTAGACGTTATAAACACTCCGGCTGTGATATACAGCACACGATGGCATGTAATTTGTTTGGTTCCAAGAGACTAAGACAAGGGTTTGGAAGGTTCACTGCATTGTAAAAGAGATATGCCTGGCTGCAGGTTTTCACATTTGTAAATAAAAAATACCCTATTCCTCAATCGTACAACATCCAACGAAGAGGCCTGAGTTGGTATCCACGGAATTGCTAAGAAGGAAAGATTTCAGCACTTGCAGTGCGTACCAGCATCCACAGGTCAAACAAGGAGGACCTGTAACAAAGTCCTGGAAAGAAAGGCAGGGGTCTGCTTAGGAGTAACTTTGGCCTGTGGCATAATTTGTGCCATATGTTTTTAAACAGTAAAACTTGGACTCCTGCAGTAGTGAGGGAGTCTTGCCAAAGTATCATGGGGCTTGTCACTTATGCACAACGGAGAACCCACTTTCACTTTAGATCCGACCCAGGCCTTGTCCTTCTCAGTAAAAACAAAAACACAAACGAGAAACCAAAAAACACCTTGGGCCACACATAAGCCCTCTTCTTTGTACCACGGAGCTGACACAGTGGAGGGGTGGGAGAACCCCAAATCTACACATACCAAGGGAAAGGGAAGGAAAGTACCTTCAAGTAACTGACAGTACAGAATGGGCAGAACATATATTTAATAAAATCAAAGGCCTCTTTAGAAATCCATGGCTAAGGAATCTAAATTTTGAGCCCTTGCTGTTTCAAAGACTCAGAAGCCCTTGCAGGTTGCACCAAAGTGTCTTGCTAACGTGTAAAGGATCACCATCTCTGCTTTCAGTCCTCCTAACAGCCTTATGAGGATCTCCCCTTTTTCCTCAACTGGGAAAACAGGAGCAGAGAGATGTAATCTACTGCCCATGTTTAGACAGTTGGCAAGCCCACAAGTGGATTCCACAGGAAGTTGTCTGACCCCACAGCCCAGTTTCCCATCATGCTTTCAATCACTTCAGCGGAGTGGTATCGGCAAGCGTTACCAATTCCTCCAGCCCTGGAATGGCGTCTAAAACATGAGCATGATCTAACTGATAAAAGAGGGGCAATCTGAACCACAGTAGAAAAGACAGAATAGTCCTTAGCTTCAGCTGGCTACTGAAGTTTTCATTAAATCCTTAGAGATAGGTTTGGAGATAAATATCGTTACCCTGTATATTGTTTATAGATTGTTGTATGCATTTAGTCTTAAATTTACTACATAGTAAAGCAAATATGGTTCAGGGTTTCCACAGTCATTCCCAATTCTTCCTTTTACTGTCTTTTTAAAGTCCCTCAAATATCTTAGATATTGTTATAGAGACACTGCAGAGTCTCTACTATTACAGAGTCCGCCATAAAAGTGGACTCCCACTGACTAGTTAAAATCAAGATGTAGGAGCCTAAAGTGAGATGATCAGGTATCGCACTTTATAGCTGGTTTCACACTTTTGAGTTTGTTTCTGGCTGTGTAAAGCTGAGCCCCAAATACTTTTAATTAATTTCTGCCTACCCACCACAAGGTCATGAAGAAATTCCCCTATGTTAGCTTAACTTTCACATTTAAGTCCACAAGACACCTGGAATTGATTTTTGTATTTGGTACGGTGTAGGAATCAAGAGTTTTTTTTTTCACTTACGGATATCCAAGTGACTCAATATCACTTATTGAAAAGACAGTGATGCCCCCCATTGTATTGTCACGACATCTTTGTTTTACAATAAATATAAGAGTAAGCATGCTAACTTTTGATATCTGATAGTATAAACCATCCAACTTCACAATTTTCTTGGCTATTCTTCCCATGTGCATTTCCATGTAAACTTTAGAATCAGCTCAATTTCCATTAAAAAAATCTGTTGAGATTTTTACTGAAATGGCACTCCGTCCATAGGTTAATTTGGGAAGAATTCACGTCTTTTCAATGTTGAGTCTGCTAATCTAAGAACATGATAGGTTTTATTTAATTTCTCAATAATATTTTAGAGTATTCCTCATAGAGGTCTTGCAAATATTTAATCAGATTTACTGCTAAGTAATTGATCATTTGATGATGCTACGTTAAGTGGCATAACTCTTTACATTTTAATTTCTAATGGTTTGTGGCCATCTGCTTGGGATTTGACAATTTAAGGTCCTTCACAAATACATACAAGAAAACCTTAACCGTGGAGATCATTAGCATCTGATTCCAACATTTTTGTACAGTAACCATACATACATTTATCATTCAGAACTTTATGAGCTGTGAAGGTTTATTATATTGCATGTAAAACTCAATTGATTTTTGTGATATTCACTTATTAATTCTAATAAGTTGTCTTTAGTTCTTTTAGATTTTCTACACACAAAATCATGCTACCTGTGAATAATGGCAGTTTTAGTTCTCACTTTCTAATTATTATGACTTCTACTTCTTTCTTGCCTTGTCACACTGACTAGGTCCTCTAGCCCAATGTTGAATAGAATTAGTGAGAGCAGACCTCTTTGTTTCATTCCCAATCTTGGTGGCAATCTTGCATTATTTCACCATTACATATGAAGATTTATGTAGATGTTTTGTAAATACTCTTTACTAGAATAAGGAAGCGTATTTTATTATCATGAAAGGCTGTTGATTTTTTCAAATGCTATCTCTGCATCTATTAAAATGATCATATGATTTTTCTCATTTGTTCTTTTAATGCAGTGACTTACGTGGGTTGATTTTCAATTGTTAAACCAACATTGCTTTCTTGAGATAAACCCAAGTTAGTTGTGATATATTTTCCTTTTTATGTATTTATCAACTCAACTTGCTAATAGTTTTTTTTAGGAGTTTTGCATCAATGTCCAAGTTACAAATTGGTCTGTAATTTTGTTACCAAGTCTACACTGGCCTCAGGATGCACTGAAAATTGTTCCATTTTTTTCCCTCTTATACCAAAGAACTGATGTAAGATTGATTTTATTTCTTCTTTAAACAATTGGTAGACTTCACCCAGAAGCCATGTAAATCTGGATCTCTGGGCAAGACTATTTTCAACAACATATTCAATTGCTACAATGGATCTAGTATTACTCAGATTTTTTAATTTCTTCTTGAGTCAGTTTTGGTAACTTGGTAATTGTGTTTTCCAAAGAAACTACCCACTTCATCTAAATTTTAAAATTCCATGGCATAAAGCTGCTCTCTGCTCAGCCTGGACACATGCAGTTCAGAGGCCCTAGCTAACCCCCATTATGCAGCTCGATGGAGGTCACCCCCAGAAACTGCAACCCAAAGTGGAATTGCCTTAGATGAGCTATGGGCCAATGAACAAAATGAAGGTCTTACGTGATTCTGTGCTTGTTTTTTATGCAATAAATAACCAATGTGTAATTTATGTTTCACATAATTAATCCTCTTTTCGATTTATCAAATCTTCTTTTAAACCTCATTTTATTTATTTATTTATTTATTTATTATTATTATTATTTTTAAAGATTTTATTTATTTGACAGCGAGAAACACAGCGAGAGGGGGAACACAAGCAGAGGGAATGGTAGCGGGAGAAGCAGGCTTCCTGCCGAGCAAGGAGCCCAATGCAGGGCTCGATCCCAGGACTCTGGGATCATGACCTGAGCCAAAGGCAGACGCTTAATGACTGAGCCACCCAGGTGCCCTCATTTTATTTTTTTAAAGACTTTATTTATTTGAGAGAGAGAAAGAGAATAAGAGCGAGCGAGCATGAGAGAGGAAAGGTCAGAGGGAGAAGCAGACCCCTTGCTGAGCAGGCAGCCCGATGCAGGACTTGACCCCGGGACTCCAGGACCATGACCTGAGCTGAAGTCAATTGTTTAACCAACTGAGCCACCCAGGAGCCATTAACCTAACTCATTTTAGAAATTGTAGTTATCTGTTTTTAAATTTCTATTTGGTGCTTTTTAATATATTCCATTTATCTGATGAAAATCTCCATCATGTCATCTATTTTCTTGGATACATTAATCAGATTTTTAAAATGTCTTTGTTTAATCACTACAGTACCTAGGTAGGTATGTTTCCATATTTATAATCTTTTTTATTGTGAGATATAACTGATATAAAATAAACTACACACTTTTAAAGTGTACAATTTGATAAGTTTTGACAGCTATATACTTCTGAAAAACCATACCCATGATTAAAATAATGAACATATCCATTACTCTGAAAAGTTTCCTCTTGCCCTTTTATAATCCTTTCCTGCTGTCCCTACGCATACCCACTCATCTGAAAGCCCCAGAAACCACTCATCTGATTTCTATCAGTACAGATTAGTTTACATTTTAAAAAACCATATAGTATATACTCTTTGGCTTCTTTAACTTTGCATAATTAGTTTGAGATTCACCCATGTTATAGCATGTATCAATAGTTCATTTCTTTTTTAAAAAATATTTTACTATTTTACTTATGTATTAGAGAGAGAGAGAGAGAGAGAGAGAGAGAGCATGAGGTTGGAGGAGGGGCAGAGGGAGAAGCAAGCTCCCTACTGAGCACAGAGCCCAATATGGGGCTTCATTCCAGGACCCTGGAATCATGACCTGAGCTGAAGGCAGATGCTTAACCGACTGAGCCACCCAGACGCCCCTAGTTCATTCCTTTTTTTTTTTTTTTTTGATTCATTGTATGGATATACTATAATTTTTTATTTTCACCTACTTACATATATTCAATTCTAATAATAGTGTCTTCTAGAGGACAGGAGTAATTTTGTTGTTCTCCTAAAGTCCAACTTACCAATATTTTTATGTACCATACTTTTGGTATTCTGTCAAGAAATCTTTCTAAACCAAGGTCACAAAGATTTTCTTCTATATTTTCTTCTACAAATCTTACAGTTTTAGGTTTTATATTACTTATTTGGGGTTTATATGTATGGGGTATGGATCAAAGTTCTTTATGCATATGGATATTACATCACCATTTGACTGTGCCTTCCCACAAAATCCCTGTGTATCTCTGTCAAAAATCAGTTGCTCAGTATATACACAGGTCTTTCCTGACTACCTATTCTGTTCCATTGATCTTTTTGTCCATCTTTATACTGGGGGTCAGTAAACAATGGCCCACAGGTTAGGTCTGGTGCAATGCCTATTTGTGTATATCTGCAAGCTAACAATGGTTCTTGCATTTTAAAATGGTTGAAAAAAATCACATAGTTTAAAAAAAATCACACAGCTTTTCACAACATGTAAAAATTATATAAATTTAAATTTCAAGGTATTTAAATAAAGGTTTGTTGAAACAGCCACACTGATTCTTTATGTATTATGTATGGCTATATCCATACTACAACAGCAAAGCTAAGTAGCTGTGACAGGAACAGTATAGCCCACAGAGCCTAAAATATTTGCTATTTGACCTTTTACATACAAAGTTTTTGTATTTCTGCTTTATATCAATATCATATTGTTTTAGTTACTGTATATGTTTTGAAATCAAATAGTGTTAGTTCTATAGCTTGGTTCTTTTTTTTTTTTTAAGATTTTATTTTAGAGAGAGAAAGAGTCCGGGAAGAGGGAGAGATCTCAAACAATCCACGCTGAGCATGAAGCCTGATGTGAGGCTTGATCTCACAACCCTGAGATCACTGACCTGAAACCAAGAGTCAGACGCTTAGCCAATTGAGCCACCCCGCATGAAGCTCTTTTTTTTCAAAATTGTTTTAGAAATTCTGGAACCTTTAAATGTTCACATCAAATTTAGAATCCACAGTTCAATTTCCATTAAAAAAAGCCTACTGTGATTTTAATTGTGGTTGAATTAGATCTATGGATCAATCTGGGAAGAAAAGGCATCTGAACAACATTGAGTTTTCTCAATCACTATGACCTATGAACACAGTGTATTTCCCCTCTCACTGAATCTTCTTTTTCTCACCAATATATGTAGATTTTAGTGTACAGGTGATTATTAGCAGGAGTACACCTATTTTTCCAATTATTCTGGATCTCATGAAAACCAGCAGCAGATTTTCCCTGATTTATGCTCCTTCATGTATCTCCCTCTTTCAGAAAGTTAAAAAAAAAAAAAAGTTAGAAAGAAAAATGGATTCTTTCACACAGCTTATTTGCCAAATTTTTTTTTCTTTTGTTTGAATCTAACCACAAAAACTAAAACACATGAGAACTATAAAGTTCCTAGAATTAGATATAAAATTTCAAGGCATGAAATACAAGAATAATGTTTCAAATGTAGTCTCCTCTTCCTAAGGCGTCAAAAATTATTTTTTTGTATGGCAAATAATGAACCTCACTCAGTGTACATCATAGGGGCCACTCATATCCTGGTTAATAAAGACATTGCACCAGTCAGTCAGCCATTGTTTAGAATGAAATTGTTAGGACTCATATCAATAAATTATGATTATAATGTAAATAATTTCTTTCAAAATAGGTTGTTGTTATGATAAAGGGTTTTTTCCCTGGGGGTAATCACCAGCCACCTTCTGTTTCACCTCTACTGTCAAGCAGCAAGAGAGGTATGCGAGGTGCCTTCACATTTCCAGGTGCCCTATGCAATTCCCCTAGATCTCTTCTGAAATTCATGTCACATCTAATCATGGCTACTGAACAAAGACAGCCCAGGAGGCAAAGGACCTCCTTCCTGTGTGGACCAAGGACTGGCAAGGTCGGGATCTGGCTGTCTTATAGAGTGTGATGACCAGACCTGTTTGGAGAGACTCCAAGGTTTGGTCTTTCACCATTAGGTGACTCTTATTGAAGGAAATTTTTTCTTACTGGTCAGCTCAAATTTTCCCCTCACTCAGTTTCCTCCACCATTCCTAATCGGATCTCTTCAAATAATTCCTCTTCCTTATAGAGGGTTTTTAAGCTCTCAAACCCTCTTGAAAATTCTATATTCCTCTTAGCTAAGGCCAGATCAGGTTAATAGATTTATCCTCAGGTTAGTAATAAAAAAGTTGATAATATTTGTCTTACAATCATCAGGAAACTCCTTTTAAAAGTATCTCCTGGTGGCTCAGATTTGCAACATTCACATCAGATTTCAGTTTGTGGACTCCAGCCTCTTTGCTTTTGTTTTTTTTTTTTTTTAAGATTTTATTTTAAAGTAATCTCTACTTTAAAATAGAGGGGCTCAAACTCTCAACCCTGAGATCAAGAGTCTTGATGCTCTAGATCTAGATGCTCTACCAACTGAGCCAACGAGGCACCCCCAGGCTCTTAGCTTCTTGAGGAGATATGAGCCACCTGAAATAGAGAGCCCTGCAATTTGACCTGGATGCCTGCTGCAATCTTAGCAAAGAAAAAAGTAATATAAGAAAAAGACAAAGAAAATTGTTAATATATTGTTAACCTGCATTGTGTAGACACTCCACCTAATTAACATGTAGCTATCATCCATGACCAGGACTCTGAAAACCACACTGAAGTAAAATGAAAGAAGGAAGGAAGGAAGGAAGGAAGGAAGGAAGGAAGGAAGGAAGGAAGGAAGGAAGGAAGGAAGGAAGGAAAGAAGGAAGGAAGGAAGGAAGGAAAGGAAGGAAGGAAGGAAGGAAGGAAGAAAGGAAGAAAGAAAGAAAGAAAGAAAATGGAGTACTACACCCTCATTCTGGTACTTAATATCTTAGGTGACATTAGATGACCAATTTGGTAACTGAGGGTCTTCTGTCTTCTGTTGTTTTCCTAGACATCTTATCAGGAGTGGAAATGTTGGTTAATAAAAGGGGCAGTCTGTCTGATAATATAGAACAAACTACAGTGAAATGAGGTGACCTGCACCTTGTTTGCAGCTTCCCTCCCCCAAAGCATCCCATTTGCAGTGGTAGAGACTACCAAAGGTAGAAGACCTACCTTTCCCAAGACAGAACTGAAAAACAAACAAACAAACAAACAAACAAAAACCCCAAAAAACAAAATGAAACAAAACTTATATTCCTAGACTCTCTTGCAGCTGTGGGAGTAACTTGGATTCTACCCATCAAAACGCACCTGTTGGAGACATGGTTGGAGGGCTGAGCAATAGAAGAAAGAGCTCCACGCAGACACCAATCCCCTGGCAAGCACAGCAGTGGGAGTGCCTGGCTCTCTGACAGGGAACGTGGCAGGACTTCTGGCATTTAAATCAAGCATTGTTGGTGCCAAGGGGAAAAGAAGTTTTCACTGGAGCAGTAAAAACTGCTGGCCTGTTTGGGTGTGGAATCTCATGGCATGGCTTCAGAGTCTAGCTCCCTAGCCTTCCCAAAGTTCTAGAAGCAGTGCCGCCTTTA
>CM053610.1:64581923-64593546 GCA_028646535.1 Procyon lotor
TCTAAGACCACAGAAACTAGTACACACTTTCCTTGATTCCTTTTATCTTACCTATTCATCCCACTGTTCGTTCATTCATCTAACAAGAATGTATTAAATGCCTACCATGTGCCAGGTCATGATTTAGAAGCAAGCAATACCAAGTGATCAAAACAGACATTTATACTCTCACAAACTTTGCACTGCTGGAAGGAAGAAAGTGAATAAATGAAAGACTGAATGAAGCAGTAAGATAATCATAGACCTAGATAACTTCTGGGAAAATGATAAAAACAAGACTCATCGCAGGGAGTACTTTACATAGTGTGGTAAGATAGGAGAAAGTTTCACTGAAGCAGAGAACTAACTGATGGATGGGAGCTAGTCATGTGAAGGGCATGAGGAAGAGTATTCTAGGTAGAGGAACAGAACACACAAAGGCCCAGAGGCAAGAGCAAGGCTGATCTGTCCAATGAACAGAAAGATAGTTGCGGTGCTGGAGTCTAAAGAATGAAGGAAAGAGAGGCAGGGCATCAGATCAGAGACAGAAGCAAGAACACTCCTTTCACGTATTTGCTCCCTCAACAAATGGATCAGTTCACTTTTTTATTATAATTAGAGCCATCGTTTAGAAGCAATTTCATCCTTTATGCTCTGGAGGACAGTATCCTCGAACATCTGAAAAATTCCAAGAGTCGAATGATAATGATACATTCTTGATTTCATGTTGACTGCCCTTCCTTGTGTCAAAAGCTGTTATGCTCAGTTTTCTGAAGGTCTTTTTCTTCCCCAGCTTATTCTCAGGAGGCATGTCTGGACCCTAGAATTTTTCACTTCTACCAACTTCCATGAGGGAGCTTGGGCCTCAGACCTACTTAAGCCAGCTCTGTTATAAAGTGAAAAGAGTCAATTCTGGACCCAGCCATGGGGTGTTGCCAGGGAAGCACGTAGCGGGATACCCAGTATCAAGGTACAGGAAGCAGGAGCATGAATAAAAGGACCCTTATCCCTTTCACCCTCCACTCTTCCTCTTTTCTCTCCATATCCACATTAAAGAATCAAGGGGGAACGCCCTTCGAGAGAACTCTGGTTCATACCAAAAGCAAAAGCTCTGCTCTATCCTTTATTTTAGATTCATTCATTCGTTTATTTATTTTTAGAAATCAAATGTGACTTGAGTTCCTGCTATGTGCTAGGGACTCTGTTAAATACAGGTACAGAAGAGGGGACAAAACAGCTGGTTTCTTCCTTCATAGAGCTTATGGTCTCTAGTTAGGTGAAAATACTGAATCAGTGATCACAAAAATAAATATTCAATAATAAAGTGGAATAAAATAATGAAGCAAAAATAGATGGACTATATGGAGAGCATCTTGGGGGCAGGGGTTGTAGAGGAATAGTTCTTGACTCAGCCATCTCAAGCAAGACCAGGCTTCAGTTTCTAGTCATCAGCTCTGCTACGTGACCTTGACAGCCACAGTTAATCCTGGAGCCTTGAGGTGGTTTCATTCATATCATCCTGAATATCACTCAGTTCCCTTCAGTGGGGTTTTAGTGAGAATTCATGTGCAGCTCTATGCAGAGAGCAAGCCCCATGCCTCGTCAGAAGGGGTCCTCTCTGGAGAAGCCTATATATTCCAGCTACCACTGTGTTTTGTTTTGTTTTGTTTTTTTCAAAATGATTTACTAGGTTATCCAAACACATTCCCACTGGCCAATTTTCCATCCACAAGCGTGTAGATAATATTAGCCATATAAGTGGACTAAGAATCACATAATTAGAACATTTCTGGTTACCGTGAAAAGAATAAAGTAAGAAAACAGGCAACTCTGTCAAGGTACAACAAAGTCTTGCAGACCTGCAAAGGAAAAATCTTAAAAGGATCACCATTATTTGAAATGAGTCCCACCCAACATACTTTCAGAGGTAACCCATGGATGTTCAATTAGCACTACATGGTACAGGTTATTTTAACCTCATACTTATAGGCAATTGTTTTGATGCCTCCATTTTGAAAATGAGATTGTTTTTGACTTCCTCTCCCAAACCTCCTGTTTGCTTTCTCCCGTTTTCCTCCTCTTCCAATATCCTTTCCATGTATCCTTCTCTTCTCCACTACCTTTCACTTTGTCTGGTTTTCTGTTACCATCCCCAGTCTCCTCATGGCCTGAGTTATTCTCCTGCCCTTTTAAAATATATGCTCTTATCTTTTTTGTGGGTGAGCTAGGAAATAAATACAAAATGTCATCACTTATAATGAATATCATGAGAAAAAATAATCAGCATAAAATAAAGCATAGCAGTCAAAAACACACATATAAATCTTTTCTAAAAAAAAACAAAACAAATTTTGATAGAAAAATCAATACTTCACAAAATACAAAAAGTCAGACTTTGGAAAAATGAACTTAACAGAAATAATGCTCATAAAAGAAGATCCACTAACATCTGGCACAATTGTTACGGCTACAAATCTGAACAATAAATCAAATCTTCATTGTAAAATTTAAATGGAAAAAGAATTGTGATGAAAATAATTTCAATAACATGAACATTGTAATGGAAAGAATGGAAAATGGTTTAGCTGGGTCTTCCAGAAAATTGATCAACAAATTAAATTTGCTGAATGGAATGGGTTCCCTAAAACTTTCTCAACAAAATTTAATCAATGCTGACAAAATTCTGATTTGAATATGCTCACTCAAAATGGTAGTATCTCCATGTCCTAAGGATCCAAGTGCCAGAGTCAACATGGCACTGTGAAATGTCCTGTATTAATTCCAACAATTGACCTGGAGGTGCATTAACTAGTTTAGTCCGTAGTAGCAAGACTTTTAACCTTAATATCCTAAAGAGACCCAAAGAGTCTAATAGAGTTGTTACACAGGAGAAGATCAAATCACTTGGCAGAACTTCAGTTTTCTTGAGATAGAGACACACTGACTACAGAAGCAACTACATAGCTCTGCCTGCCATCCTTCTCACATGAGACTACTCCTATTTTCTATCCACACATGAGGCCATCTGCCTTGTTCACCATTGTCTCTCCAATACCAACACTGTGCCTGGCACAGAGTAGGTCCTGGGCAAGTAATGACAGACTGAATGAACGATGAGCCTTCTGCTCAATAGTATTTTAAAGATATAAGTCAACCTATCTCTGAAAAACTCATAAAAAATTCATAATAAATTATCTGAGTTCAATTCCTGGTGCTATTGCTATTGCTACGACCTCCTCATTTAACTTCTCTGTGTCTCAGTTTCCTTAACTATACAATGAGATTAAGAGACATAACAACTCAATAGGGCTCATTGAAAGAATTAAACGGGAACCCTATACAAAGTACCAGGCAAAGAGCCTGCACGTAGTAAGAGCTTTCCAAATGTTATCTATTAATATTATTATCACTACCATCACCGTCTTTGAATAAAACTGACAATAAAAGTCAAATTGCCAGCCTTTTAAACACTTTATATTTATGAGAAAGAGATAATAACAAGTCTCGTTTAGCATGACAAATAATTATTTATTCAGTGGCAAGTGGCGATACGCTGAGAATACTGAGGGGTCAGTACAGATTCTGCCCAATCTCTTTAAACTTTTGAAAGCAACCTCTACATGACTGAATAGTGATCACTGGTTTTTTAATAGTAACAAGTGCTATTCTAATGATAATCATGAAGAACTATAAAATTCTGAAGTGCCTTTGAAAACGCCAGTATAACAGTACAGTTAATAAGCTTTAATGTGTCCTAATTATTTGAGACATTATCATCATTTTCATGTGATTGAAGACACAGGGAGCAGAACACTCTGCATAAGCCCAGAAGTTCTTGGTTCAAATCCTAACCTCTCTACTTACTTGAAGTGACCCTGGGCAAACCCTGTAACTTCTTCAAATATTTTAGCTAATGTGTAAAATGAGGGAAGCAATCCCTGACTTAAGAAACTCACCGGGATTTTATGAAGCTCAAGTGAGTTACGCATATGGGTGGGAGCGGAGAGGACCTCATGGGTTAACTCATAAATGAAGAAAATGAGGTCCCACAGAGACAGGACTTATGAGATGCCACACTCCTAGTTTTGGAGAGGCTAAATTTTGTTAAAAAAAAAAAATACTCCTAAAGAAAACATCTACAAGTCAAGCTCTTTTGAGTAACTCACCTAAATTAAGTATTAAAAAAAGAAAACATCATTTCTCTTGCCTGTTTGAAAAATAGAAAGTTTTAGTTTGAAAGAGGGAGTGTATTACTCTAGTTGCTTTGCAACTATGTCGATCTGTAACATACAGGGTGTTCTCAGTGATGTTTAATTATAATAATAATGTTTTCAGACCATGTGCCTACAGAACAAAATGAGTAATTATAATGATGAAGATAATGTAATAAGGAAGATGGTGACAGTGCCAAGGACTAAGGCACTTAAATCTACATTATCTTTTTTGATTCTCACGACAACACTCTCAGGTATCAGATGAGAACACAGAGGTTCTGAAAGGTTCAGCAACTTGTCCAATGGGATACGGCTAGGAAGTGACAGAGCCAATGGCTGAAACTCCTATTTTGGTCTGATGTCCAAGCAGCTGTTTCCTTAACACGAGACGGCTTGGGGAAGGCCGTGCAGACCTGATTATCTGGATCCTGCCTTTTCTTAGCCATTCCTCCTGGAGGCACATTTTCTTATCTAGGCCAGGAAAGACTATGAGCTGCTCGCTGTTACATCTCTCTCTCTTTTGATTCTCTCCAGGTTCTGGAGTTCCATAAACAAGTACCCAATTTACCGAACACCAAGTCAGGCAGAGGCTACCTGGTCAGAGCTGTGCGGCTGGTCTACAGAAGAGCCCGCTGCCTGAGCTCCTCGACCTTCCCCTGTGTGCACAAGACAGCCAAGCTGAGCCAACTTGCTCAGAAAGCCAGATAGAATGTATGCCGCATCCTGCCTCCTCCGAGCCATTCCCTGCCCTACAGCCTGGTACCCACATATATGTGAAAGGACATCAAATTCCACTTGCAGTGCTTGCCAGATGGAAGTGTTTCAGGTGTGACTGAAAGTCACACTCCAGTGACCTGGAGTCAGGTGCCAGCAGACTCCACTGGGAAAAGGCTGCATGTATGTTGTGGGTCTGTCCCCATGAAGCCTTGCAGCCCGTGAGTTTCTCTGAAGAACACAGGCTGGTATGGGGCTCCCATAACACCCTTCTCTACCAGGCAAGGCTTCCCTTCTGATAACCCCAAGTGGACTTGTTGGACCTTACTGGTCTATACACAGCCCAGTCAGTGACGCGACGAAGCGACGGCAAATATCTGCACTCCCTGGTTCTCTTTTACTCTCCTTTATTGTACAGGTGTTCTGTTTGGGCAGGGAAATGTTAACCAGCCCTTAACAAAAGCAAACTGAGGTTTAAAAAAAAAAGAAAAAAAAAAAAAAGGAAAGCAAGCAAGAAGAAAATCAGCCAGAGTCCCCATTTGGATGGCCAAACGACTGGATTGGAAAAGGTGGAAAATGCCACCATGGGAGCCTTGCCCGCTGCAATATTTTGGTGTTTTACTGGCAAGGGTAAAAGTGAAGTCCAGAGGATGGTGCTTTGTTTCCTGATTTTCACACACAGACTGCTTTTCCAAGTAAAAAAATGTTGACCAAAGAAAATAAAAGGAAAGACTGCCTCATTCTTTACCAACACAAAATGTGTAGCATTGTTCTAATTGAAGCAATATGCTTCCGAGGGTGGGGTGTGTGGAAATAAAATAACCTATTTTTTGTGACTTGGCTTTACCTCTGGGCCTTCTCACATAACCTAGGTGGACAGTTGCAACATAGCAAAGAATACTATAGCCTCATTGTTAGGCACCCCTCTTTTACACTCTGACTTTAACCCACACAATGACACTGTGTCTTTCAGGCCACAGTATGATTATTGTTTGGTGGACATAAAGGTTGGTAAAGAGAAGAAAACTATGGCTAGGAAAAGTAATGTTTAATATCGACTGAATATACGCAGAGATCTTAAGATTTATGCCAGAAAATAAAGAAATGGGAGAAACCTGGTCAGATGTTGTTAATTATAAAGAACTCAGGCTAAGGGAGTGGGAGGACCCAAGGACATAAAGTAAGAGGACCGATGCTGCATCACAGGGAGGGGATAAAGGCTCACAGCAACGGCTGTTACTGTTTGCCTCCCAAGATCTCAGGACTGCAATGATGACCTCAGAAGTGACACAGACCTCTCCTCTGAGGCCTCTAAACCTGCAGCAGCTTCTCAGTTCTGAGCGATTAATATTTGCCCCATGCCCTCTGGTGCCCACCATTCCCCTCAAGACAGGTGATAGAAGAGGTGCCCGGGAGCAAATCGGGTCCTTGGAACAATGTTTCTCTTCCAGAAAACTTTCTTCAAGATGACTAAGAAGTCACAGATTGTTTCCCTTTTCTTTTTTACATACAGGTAAGGAAGATTTAATGAGTGTCTACTATTTGCTGGCACTGCTGACAACTAGAAAGACAGATATGAAAGCAACCTATTCTCTTCTGAATTCCTCACTTGCTTACAGGCTCTCCTAAATGCTGTCTTAGTCTAAAGTACAGTTTGGGTGAAACGGTTTTGTTCCTCCTGGTCCCCTTTATGAGGAATCTGGGAGAAATTACTGCATGATATGGGAACAAAGAACAACCATACATCCAAACGATCGGATGTAAACCTACATTCATATTATGGACACTCTGAACCATGTAACTGACCAGTTTCCCCTTTCCTGTGATGTGTAGAGACAAATGTTGGCCCACCAGAAGCCAGAAAGAAACTCCTCATGGTTTGAGTTTTCTGAACCTTCTATCAGAACCATTTTCTTGTTCTTTATTTTCCTTCTTTCACTTCCTTCTTCTCCTTCTTTCTCCACCTTACAAAATTTATCTTTTTATTATATTTCATGGATCTGTATAAACTGGTTTTAATTTCTAGGACATGGTGGGGTCTGAGAAAACAAATAGTTGTTTTCCCCAAATTCTATTTCCAGAGGCTCTCATTACAAGGGAATTATTTATCTTTGGAGGGTAAAAGCAAAAATAACCAAGTGACAAAGAGAATAAACAGATCAGACTTTCAGCAGCTGTCCATGAAGACATGGAGCAACAGATGTCAGGAAACCATGAAGTAGCCGCACCGTCACTCACACACAGTGGAGCCAGGGCCCATTTGGGGGAAAACACTCTGATGTTTCCCAGATTTTAAAATAGAAGTCATTAAGTAATCTTTAAATTTAAACCCTAAACTTTTCAATGTGCACTCTATCTATTCGATCCAGTTTTTTTTTGGTCATTGACTATTTCCAGCCTCTATGGCCAGGAAAATCACCAGTACAGAAGTCTGAAAAACATAAAAAGAACCAGATTGTGCATCTGCAGATTAAATGAAGTTTTTGGAGGTTTTTTTCACCCATTATTTTAATTGATTACCTTAGTGAGTCATAGAAGCCCAGATAGTGCTGTAAAAATAATTTTTTAGACATTTCTAATAAAGCAATAATTAGTATAAAAATTAAGCAGTATAAACTTTTCAAAAATATTTATTCATTCACCAAATATTCTTGGGTACCTATATGGGTTAGACCCTGAGAATAAAGCATAAAACAAATTAAGTTTTGTTTTTACTTTCATAAAAGTTACTCTTTTAGGGAAGATAAATATCAAATATTCATACTAATAAATATATAATTTCCCAGTATGATCTAAGTATTACAAATGGAAAATGCTCTTATGCCAGATAACTAATGTTGTAACAATTTACCTCAAACTTAGTTATGTAAAACAACAGCCATTCTGCTGAGTCCATGATTTTATGGGTCAGGAAGGTGAGCAGAGCACAGTATGGATGGCTCAACCCTGCTCCACAGTGACCTAGGCCTCAGCCAAGATGTCTGGAGCAGCTGGAGAAGACCAGGAAAATGTGAAGAGGGCCATATGTCTGTGGCCATGGATCTACTCTACCTCCCATTGGCAGGGAATTATAAATGTCCACATGACTTTCACTTCCATGTTTGTCCCCTGGTCTGAGATGACTGGTTCTCTGTAGACTTTCTCAGTGATTCACACGGGCTTCCTTGTACCATGATAGTACCAGGGTAAACTAATTTTTTAAATGGAAGCTGGATTCCCTGAGAATGAGAATTCCAAGAGGAAAGACATGGGAACTGCCGATCTTTCAAGGCCAGGACCCACAAATTGACATGGTATCACTCCAGCATATGCTGTTGATCAGACCGTCACAGTAACTATGAAGATTCAAGGGGAAGGGACACAGAGACCACCTCTTACTGGATAGTGTGTCAAAGAGTTCTCCAGGTCAAAAAAGCTCAAAATAATGGAATAGTAATTTCAAAGTGCTGAAAGAGAAAATTATCAAGTTATAATTCTATACCCAATTAAACTATCATTCTAGAGTAGGGCCAAAATAAATCCATTTCAGGAAGATACTTAGGGCACTGCAGAGAGAATTAATAAAGAATATTCATCAGGAAGAAGGAATTGAACACAGTATTAAGGTATACAGTACAAAAAATTAAGAAAATGAGTAATCAATAAACATTGACCATACAAATCAATATTTATAAAACTGATTAATTGGAATGCTATAAAAAAAGGTAGAACTAAAGTTAAGACATAATATATAAGATAAAAGGGAATGATCAGATCTTCAAAAGATTTGTATTTTTTAGGAGAATTAAAAATATTAACTTTAAAGTTAGTTAAATAAAAGGTACCTTTGTTAAAGTTTAAAATTAACTACGGAAAGAATGAAAATTTAATGTATAACTCTTTAACTAACAGAGATGAAAAATTGGAGAAAGGGGACTAGCTGACCAAAGCCATATGAGGCAGGAAAGCTTTTTAAAAAATAAGAAAGCATGATAAACGATAGGAAAAAAATAAAGTAAATCAATAACCACAGTAAATGTAACAGATAAGACTCACCATTTACATTTAAACATTTTTAAACTAAATTTAAAAGATCCAGCTATATGCTGTTTACTAAAGATCATTCTAAAAACATGAAAAAAAGATAGAAAATAATGACATTTTAAAAAAAGACATACCAGAAAATAGTATATAAAAGACATATGGTGTGTTTTAATATCAGACAAAATAAGTTTGTGAGACACATAACTAGTAATTTTTAAAAGTCACTACATAGGGGTACCTGGGTGGCTCAGTGGGTTAAAGCCTCTGCCTTTGGCTCAGGTCATGATCTCGGGGTCCTGGGATTGAGCCCCACATTAGGCTCTCTGTTCAGCAAGGAGCCTGCTTCCCCTCTCTCTCTGCCTGCCTCTCTGCCTACTTGTGATCTCTCTGCCAAATAAATAAATATCTTTTAAAAAAATTCACTAAATAATAAAAGAAAAATTAATTAAGAATAAGTATCTGTTTTAAATTTATATAGACCAACTATCAAGGCCTCAAATTAGAAAAAGTAAAAATTGGGCAGAATGACTACCAGGAATTAACAAGCATAATCACAGTTGTAATATCTTGACACACCTTCCTTAATAATTGATAAATTAAATACAAAAATATAGGATAATTGTTTTCTTGCTGTGTAACAAAGAGATTGCCATAAACTTAGTCACCTAAAAATCAACTATTTATTATCTCACCATTTCTGTAGGTGAGAAGTCTGTATTCTCTGGTCAGGTCTTACAAAACTGAAATCAATGTGTCAACTGAACTGCATTCTCATGTGGAGCTTAGAGTCCTCTCAAACTCAATTAGTTGCCAGAATTTAGACCCTTACCAGTCCCCATCTGTTAGAAAGGGGTTGCTCCCAGCTCTTAGAAATCACTCTCGGGTACTAGCCATCTCTTTGATTACTCAGTCAACTCTTTAGTAACCTAATCAAAGGAGTAAAGTCTCCTGATAGTCACAAGTTCTGCCCACACTCAAGGGGATATGTGATTTAATGGACATTAATAGAACAATGTGTATAATAGTTACAGATATGCCAAAATTTCCCAGATATAAAAGCACAAAGCAAGTCCCAATAAATACCAAAGAATCTTGGTGTAAATGATTTGAGCACCTGAACTGTGTCTTATGTATGCTACTGTAACAAACATACTAATTACAAAGTGCTCACACACAATACCTAAAGAAGCTAATGATTATAAAAGAATGTATTTAGCCATATTTAATTAAGCAAGATATTAAAATCAATAAGATAAAAAATATTTAAAATAACACAAGCAAATGTTTTAAGATAATAGTTCAAAGAGAAAATCATGCTTGAAGTGAAAAAATACTTGAAATAATAAAAATCAAAATACTACATAATAAAAGTGGTGAAATGCAGCTAAAAGTGCACTAAAAGAAAATTTATAGCCTTATGTGTTTATGATAGGAAAAAACAAACCAAGACTTCAACTTTAAAAAAAAGAAGGAAAGAACAACAAAACAATCTCAAAGAAAGTAGAAATAAAATAACGGTAACTAATGAAAGAGGAAAAAAAAAAACTATAGCGAAGATCAACAAAATCAAATACAAATTAAAAAGTAAACATGGGGAACCTGGCTGGCTCAGTTGTTGGAATGGGCAACTCCTGATCTCAGATTCATGAGTTCAAGCCTCGTGTTGGGCATGGAGTCTACTTAAAAATAAAATGCTACTAAGAAAAAGTAAACAATAATAGATTATGTTCATAACCATAGATTAGATTAATAATTATAAAAAATATAAATACTATGAGAATAATTTGAACCTTACATTAATATATTTGAAAATTTAGATAAAATAACTAGTTTTTAGAAAATTTAGATAATCAAAACTGGCTTAAGAAACAAAAACCTTAATATAATTTTTTTAAACTGACTTGATAATTTAAAATATCTACAAAAATAAAAAATAAAACAAAAAAGACCCCACTAGGCCCATATATTTTACAGATTCATTATACCTATTCCTTGAGAAGTAGATACAACCAAATGTACACTTTTCTCCAGAAAACAGATAAGGACACATTGCTCTGCAATTCACTTCATGAGGTTACTTCATAATAATCTTGACTTAAAAACAATAACAACACAGCTAGGACAATATGAGTAAAGAAAATAAAGAACAATGTAAAATATGAACATAGAATTTATAAATTGACATAAACATGATAAAATATTAGCAAACTAAAGTCAGCAGAGTAAAAAAAATCACATCACTATAAACATGGATAATTCAAATCAAATAATTAAATAAATCTCCAAATAAACATGGAGATTCAAATCAAAACTACATACCACCTTACACCAGTTAGAATGGCCAAAATCAACAGGACAGTAAACAACAAATGCTGGAGAGGGTGTGGAGAAAGGGGAACCCTCTTACAATGTTGGTGGGATTGCAAGCTGGTATAGCCACTTTGGAAAACAGTGTGGAGATTCCTCAAGAAACTAAAAATAGAGCAACCCTATGACCCTGCCATCACACTACTGGGTATTTACCCTAAAGAAGCAGATGCAGTACAAAGAAGGGCCACATGTACCCCAATGTTCATAGCAGCAATGGCCACAATCGCCAAACTGTGGAAAGAACCAAAATGCCCTTCAACAGATGAATGGATAAAGAAGATATGGTACATATATACAATGTAATATTATGCCTCCACTAGAAA